>CM026083.1:26727872-26732872 GCA_014839685.1 Anableps anableps | reverse complement strand
CTTCCAAATGAGCTTCTGTCAATCTCAGACTATTGTGTACACAGCAACCACCCACCCATAACTTTGAAACCAAGAAAGACCACAACCAATTCTCTCTGTTCACATTCTTACTTCACATTTCCTGGACAACATATTATTCCACTCTCTGCTGGTAAGTATTTTTCTAATAAATCTCTTAAAACCTGCTTTGTTGTGTAGTTTTGTCTGCACCAGAGTCTAATAAGAAAAACGACAGACAGGACTTGTGGACAGGTCATCTATTTCAAAACAAATGCCATCAAAAGGGTTTCAAGTTTTTGCAATGTTGAGAAATGAAAAGTAAAGGTTAAGTACATCAAACTCCACAAATGTGACCACAAACCACATCCTGCCTCTTATCACTTACCTCCCCTCAGACTCTTATTTGGTGAGAATAGCAAGTGTATAAAAGTAAAAGACAGCTTCAAGCTTCTTTATTCAGTTGTGTATGTGGCGCTAACAGCTGAATAAAAATTCCCAATTAAGTAGTGCACTGAAAATACAAAAGGGTAATTTCAGAGAAGTGTGAATTTCTTTGAACATTTCCCGTGATCCACGTTGCTTGTGGGCAGACTAATCCAAGGTAAGAAACTTTATGTTCATTTTTATCTTTGCTAAGTATTCACCCTAAAGTATTAAAATGTTGGGTTGCTTTTCAAGTCAGAAGTTACAGTCACCTTTTGTTTAATTTCATTACAAACACCTTTGAGATTCCTTCCTGATAAGGTCAAAGGTTCTCAGAATTTTGGGGACTCTTTCAGTCTTTTCTGGACCTGGGGTTCTCTCTAAGGACGTATTTTTCTTTGTTGCTTTCGATCAAAGATAGACATGTTGCTCTGTTATTAAGTAATATTGAAGAAACTAACAAGAAACATGTCATGTTGATGGTTTGTAAAGTACCCAGGAGCAGAACTGCTCTTAAGAAGGTAACAAACTTATATCACAAAATGAAAACCAAAGATAAAGAAACTTATATCAGGGAAACCGAAGCATGGCCAGAGATTCAAGGAAACTAGGGTAGGCAACAGCAGAATCCAGTGAGAAATGGCTGAAAATTGGAGGCTTAAATACTGGGGAGTAGATTACTGACAAGATGCAGGTGGGTGATTACAAACTGGGTGCAGCTTAGAAGAAGGAGACTAATACACAAGGGAAGCTGAGGAGGATACAAACAATAACCAAAGGGGTGAACACTTATCATCTAAGGAAATGTGCAAATTAAATACAATAAACTAAGTAAACACAAAGAATGATCTAAAGAAGTGAAATCAAAGCAGAACATAAAAATAAACAGGTAGAGTACTACAAGGGAGAAACCCCAAAAAACAATGATCATGACAGAACGAATTCTTTGAAAGTTGTGACAGCATTGTTTACTAAATATCTAGATTTTTTTCTGTCAGGAGGTAAGTTAGATTAAGCTGAAAGGTTATTAAAATGGTCAGACAAGAACATTTAAGAGCGTTATTCACAGTTTACGCAATATGTTAGCACAAGATCAAGAGTATGATGACAAGAGTGAGTAGGACATTGAATGTTGTTGTAAAACCAACTGATTTTTCTTTGCACAGTGGTATGGGGTTTATGTCTTAAAGGTTCTATACAAATAAGATTTATGTACTTAGTGTTGTTCACTTGTTTAGCGCTAATCATTATTGGTTAAAACAATCAGGTGTTGTGGATGTATGATTTTGTGGCCTTGCTCTGATTATTTCTTTGCTTAAATTATTTATTTATCCTAATTAAATTATCTTGCTGCACGCTTACATAACCATTGATAACACATAAGACTGGCTCCGGTCACACACATTGTCAAGGATAAACTGATACAGTAGGACAACACCCCTTAGGTGGGTTCAGAATGAGGCATAGATAAAAGCAGGACTCCATTTTTGGCTCTTCTCAGTTCATCCTTAAGATGTACACGGGAGGAAAAGGAGAGTGAACCCCCCCCCCCAGTACAACATAGGGTACCATACAAAATTACAGTGTGACTTTCTTTCAGCAAATTTACAGATATCTAATCATCATTTTTTGTCAAAAGACAATTGTCTTCTCTCCTGCTTCTACCTAGGCCAATGAAACTTGGTACAAACAGCCTCTCAAGGGTCACAAAAAAAGTCTTGTTGGACCCAGTGTTTAAAATTTGGACATTTAAGTTTGAACATAAATCCTAACCATCAACCATGAAGTTATTTACCCACTTATTTATGCCAGGTGTGCAGGCAGCATTAGGGAAACACCTAAAACATCCAGGACAGTGGGCCCTGAGGACCAGGGTTGGGGACCTCTGAGCTAAAGGGTATAAATCAACACTTGGTTGGGGCTCCTTTCACCTGAATTCCTGCTTCAAAGAGGCTTGACATAGAGGCAATCGGCCTGTGATTCTGCTAAGGTGTTCAGGAAGCCCAGATTGCTTTGATACCTGCCTTCAAGACATCTGGATTGTTGCTTCTGGAGTCGCTCATCTTCCTCTGGACAATACTTCATAGGTTCTCTGTAGAGGTTCTAGTCAAGTCAGTTTGCTGGCCATTCAAGTACAGTAACACCACGGTCATTGAATCAGCTTTTGGTACCTTTGGTACCGCTGAGTAATTGTCCCAACCTGAAGAAGGTCTTACCTGACAGAAGTGTCAGCTAAGAGACTTCTGACATTTTCTGTGGTCCAAGAAAGTCTAGCACAAAGTTTTGGATACATCACAGGTTTTCTCTTCAAGGTCTCTGGGTATGAATTCAAACGTTTTACTTCTCCAACACACCTGAATCAAATGAGTGGCTCGTTACCAGGTTTCTGCAGAGCTGAATGACTGATGACGAGGGAATTTAGTGATTTGATTCAGGTGTGTTGGAAAGGAGAGCCATCTAAACTTTGCAGGATGGTGGCTCTCGAGGAATGGACCTGGGAACCCCTGACAGATGTTTCCTGAATAAAATAACAAGCAGGCTCTGTTATTCCTACAGGTTGACGTTTGTATAAGACTCATAGCTTCTGGTTCTGCAGCAGGGTAATAGGTTAACCACTGAGCTTAAAGCTTCAAATCAAATACTAACTTCTTTTATCTGAAGGTTAAGGAGAAAATCTGCCATCTCCAAGCTATGACATATTTGTTTGCTCAACAACAGAGCCATCATTTTATGGGATTTTAATGGATTCAAATGATAACAGGATGGGAATCTGCTTCGTTTTGCTGCCAGTTTTAATTTGCGTAATGTTTTATGTTATTAAAACTTCCTAAAACTTGGAAAAAGTTCAAATGTGCTGCTGTTTTAAATATTCATCTGATGGATTTTCAAATATATTTTATAAAATAATTGTGTATCTAGTGTGGGACATATTTTTCCTCTATCATATATATATATATATATATATATATATATATATATATATATATATATATATATATATATATATATATATATATATATAATTTGTTGGTGCTGTCTAATTTTTTTCAGTGTAAGACTGAATTTTGGGTTTTAATTAGCCGTAATATAATTTATTGAGATGCCCCATTATTTTGAAAGGACCTGTTTTTATTTTTTTGCCCTATGTCTGTTGCAAGAATTCATACTTCTGGGTTCCTTTTTTTTTTATATATATTTCTATTGTAAAAATAACAAAAAAATAAATGGAAAAAAAGACTTTGGAAAATACAGAAAACCTTTATTTTTAACACATATATTAAAATATAAATCAAAACTTGTTCCCACAGACAAACAAAACAAATTCAAGCTTCAGGCTAAAAACATTTTAATCTTCCCCTTTATTTCACAACCAAAGGCTAACACCAGTTTTCTCCCTGTCTGTTTTGGCTCCATTGTTTTCTATTTACTTTTTGCTCTTGTTTATGTTTTTCCTACTTTAAATTTTCAGAATTTTTGTCCTTTTAATTTTTGGTCTCCAGCTCTTTCACGCGCTTGGTCAGCTCCTCAAGAGCTGCTTTCAGGTCCTGCACCTCCTTCCTTAGAGACTGCACCTCCTGAGAAACAAACAGGAAGTGAGCGTCACTGAACAGAAACGCTCCAATTCAGGACAATTAATCCCCAAAATAGCAAATGATCCAGTTTTCTCACCCCGCTGCTGTCTGGTTGGCTCCCCGCAGAAGCAGTCTTGGTCTTCAGCAGGCTCTTGTGGACTTTAAATTCCTTAGCCTTGGTGGTGGCGACAAACCCATCCTTTAGGGAGATCAGGATGGGCGGGGCTTCTTTCCCATCAAACCACTCGTCAGCTTCAACCGAGGGCTCGGGGCCGACGGTGTCTGGGTACAGGTCCTCCTGGAACAGATCCGACTACGCGGCCAGAGGAGGAAACAGTCAGCTAATCCCAGCATAACCTACAGAGGTGTGTTTTTGCTGCGTTTAAAAACTCACCTTGCGTGGTACCGTCATGACTATAGGTTCACACTTCCTCTCGTGGAGTTTGTAGAACCTGAAGATACAAAAGATTTGGATAAATTGTCCCTAAAGTAGCTAAAAATATGATCAAAATGACAAATGCGTTAAGAGCTGTGGCATTGAAACGGTGTTTTGGTTTCATTTTTTGCAGTAAAGTCCCATTCATTATTACCACTCCACCGAACATTAGAAATACGGCTCTGCTGGTGGCGCCAGAGAAAACAGGATTTTACAAATAAATCATAATCAACAGAATTTGGCTTTTTTGACTAATAAAAACACAAAAAAAGCCACTGTCACTTCAAAATATTTAATATAAAATAAGCAATTGCATAAATATTCACCCCCATTTTTTTTTTTTTTTTTTTTTTTTTTTTTTTAAGTGTTCTTTTATATTCAAGCTGTAATAATAGCCAGGAACACTGATTATCCAGTAAATGGACCTTCCATACACAGTTGTTTTTAATACTACATACTGCAGTCCAAATTGGATTTATGGTTCCAAAAGTTCATGCAGATCATTTGAAGATGTCATCTTAATACAGAGTTATGTTCACATGGAACGCTTTATTGAAAAATATAGTGGA
>CM026083.1:21212872-21635372 GCA_014839685.1 Anableps anableps | reverse complement strand
AAAAACTTGACATGTCCTCCTTTCGTTGTCTTCACTTCTACCTTGCGTACTATCTTGTCACTGCTTGGTAAGGTTTTCACAATAATTCCAATGGGCCAGTCATTCCTGTGGGCTTGACTGTCTTTAAGAAAAACAACATCTACCACCTTGATGTTTGTTTCTTGCCGAGTCCATTTCCTGCACACTTGTAGCGTGGATAAATATTCTTGCTTCCATCTCTTCCAAAAGGTGTCTGCAAGACACTCGACATTTTTCCACTGTTTTCCTTGGAGTACACCCATCTTGAATTCACCAGATGGAGCTGAAACTGTGCTTGTCTTTTGAGTAAGCAACATTGCTGGAGTGAGAATGGTTGGCATGTCTGGATCATTAGACACAGGCACCAGAATTCTTGCATTCATGATCGCTATGACTTCAACCATGAGAGTGCTCAAAACCTTGTGTGAGATGAGTGTGTCCTGTCTGCAATAACATAGCATCCAGAATGCGTCTGGCTACGCCAATGAGTCCCTCCCATAAACTACCCATGTGTGATGAATGTGGCGGGTTAAAAATCAATGGGCATCCTTTGCTTTGGAGATAGGATTCAACTGCTGCATCTTTGGAGTTAATGTTCAGTTCTCTGATGTTCCTCTGTCAGAACGAAGAAGTTTAGCAGGGCCATGGATAGCAAAAAATCTCCTCAGAGATAAAGCTATTTGTTGACATGGATTCCACTTGCTCTGTGTGCACAGCTCTGGTTGACATGCAAGTGAAAAGGACTACCCAACTTTTACTATTAGCACTTCTTCCTCTCATGCAACGTGTACTGATGGTGCATGGTCCAAAGATATCAAGGCCTACATTTGTCAGTGGAGGTTCAGGTATAAGGCTGTCTGTAGGGAGGTCTGCCATTTTCTGCTTTTGTAAATGCCCACATAGCTTGCGACAGATCACACGTTTCTGGATTACAGAAGACACTAGACATTTAGCCCCAAGAATCTAATGGCTGGCAGCTCAGATAGCTCCTTCTGTTATGTGACGATCTTGGTGAGCTACCTCCTTATGAAAACATCTCACAAGTAATGTGGCAATTTGGCATGCTCGGGGAATGATAAGTGGATGCTTCTCCTCTCTTGACATCTCTACAGATGAAATACAACCTCCAACTCCCAGAAGACCATTACTGTCCATCACAGGGTTAAGTTTCTGAAGTGGGCTTTGTTTAGGAAGTGTCCCTCCCTTTTTAAGACATTTAAACTCCTCATTGAAAGTCTCATATCGGATGACATAACTGATTAGGGTTTCATCCTTTTTGAACTCCACCGTGCTGGGTATTTCAGCATAACATTTCCCTGTCTTACATTTTCCATCCTCATGGTTCTTGAAGGAAATAACACTCACAAGTCTGGCAATAGTGTTGCAGAGCCTTGTCCAATTTGAGAATCACTCAAATTGATGTGAACCTAATTGACTTGATGAGGTTTTTGTAGTCATAACTGTCACATAGGGCTGGGCGATATAGCTAAAAAACATATCACGATATAAGCATTTCATATCAGTCGATATCGATGATTATTGATTAGAGTTTTTTTTATATCCAAAATACTTCCAAACTGGTAACATGACCTTTCCTCTTTTATTCATGTCTTCTTGAGTTATTGCACTCATTTCCTCCTTTCCACCTTATTCCTTTTTATTTTTAAGCAGTTATGGGGCACGATGGCAAACATGAAACTACTCCCAAATACTCAGAGGTACTGTTTGTCAGAGGTTGTGCTAGACTTTCTCAATGTCCATCATTTTGACTGAAAAAATCCTGTCATAATGTGTTTTTCCCCATCAGATTGTAAATAATAATCATGAAAAATTCAATTGCATTTAAGTTTAATTCAGTTTAATTAATATTCAACAAACTGAATGGAAAATCCACATCGTGCCATTATACATCAAGCAGATAAATACTTTTAACTTTTTCTCCATAGTGACAAATCCCACTGAATGTGGAACCAATAACTATATATAAACAATGAAATGAAGCTATCACATTTATTTATGAACATGGACATGAATTGCGCACCGGACTGTGCGTAATCAAATGTCTCAGGGTTCTGATGTTGATCTACAGGCTGAATATGAGCTCTGCTTACTCTCTAAACAAAGGGCAACAGGAGGAAATCTCCCAGAATGCGCTCCTGCACCAGACACTCTCCAAAGCCTCCTATCCATAACTCTTCAGTGTGTTGTCAGCTCCTGGATTGTGCAATTCAAGGATTATTTTTGTCATACTAGTTCACATTTGTATGTTTATAGTGCGAAATTTGGACTCAGGTCCCAGTTTAAGAAACTTAATATAAATAAATAAAGTTTAAAAAGTGAGATGAAACTGTATTTAGTGCATTAAGAGCAGGAGATGCATATATTTCAATGTCCAGGTCAGAGACAATAATAGGATGGGATTTTTTTTCTTTTATTATTGATTGATTTCATTCCCTCGGCAATGTTTTCTGTGCATAAAGTGGCATCTGCATCAACTGGTCCTGTGAGAATTGTAAGCCGTCATGGATGGCCTTCAAAATTTTTTGTCATGTTTAAAAAAAAAAAAAGGTCAATGATGGAAAATATTCCGTTAACGCAACCCCTGCTGTGCATATTCTGAGAACCACACAGACTCCACACACACTGTCTGTGGACGGTTGAGATTTCATACCCAAGTGCACTGATTGCCTACATTTCTTGTGACAAATCTCTTCATTTCCCACGAACCGAATGGATACTAGGAAGTTTGTTGAGCTAATTGGGCACCTTGCTCCATTCCTTCTCCACCAGGGCAGCCACTGCACACCTGTCAGTGTGGCACAGAGAGCAACAGTCACACTGCACGTCCTTATTGCGACAAGTTCCGCTAACTCTCAACATTATCTGTGTCACATACAAAACGGCTCAATGCGAACACTGTTTTATGCTGCGGTCGTAAAAATTTACCTTTGTACAGATGTGTCCAGTGGACGTCTATGTTGACTCCACATTGTTCTGCCTCAAGTACATGTGGAGCTCCAAGTGTTTGTTGGGGGCAACAGAAACTGCTGTCGCGCATGTTACACAACTCATTGTTGCTAGGTAACCATAGAGCGAGTTAGTTGATGCCACCAATCTTTCTTAGCTGGGCTCTGAGAGGTTGAGTGGCTAAAGCCTTTCCTCTGCCTGCACCCCCCAGAATGCTGTGCGATTTTGGATCGGAGTTCAGTGAAATTATTGAATATTCTATCTGACATATTTTCTATTGATATTGATCACTTGTCTATCATGATAGATATTGTTTTATCGCCCAGCCCTACTGTCACACTCGGTCGAATTTCAACATCAAGGTCCACCAGATTAAAGTTGTTAGGTTCAGGAGGCTCTTCTGCAGAATCTGTCATCAAGAAACTGGGACCTGTCAACCAGCTGGTTTGTTGTAAGCACTCTGCTGAAGTAAACCTTGTAGTGGGGTCTGCAGGGTTCTTATTTGTGGAGACATAATACCACTGGTTCAGACAAAAGGATTGCCTTATTCTTGCCACTCTGTTGGACACGTACACATAAAACTTTCTTGAAGAATTAGGGATGTAGCCAAGTACAATCTTGCTGTCTGTAAAAAACTTAATTGCATCCATATTGACATCTATTTCCTCTTGGATAACTTTGTACAACTGTGCAGCCAACACAGCAGCACAAAGTTCAAGGCGTGCAATAGTGTGTGCCGGTTTTGGAGTCAACTTGGACTTACCCATGACAAAGCCAACGTGGTATTTTCCATCAATATCAACTGCTCTCATGTAGGCTACAGCTCCTGTTGCGAGTGTAGATGCATCTGAAAAAATGCACAACTCTTTCCTCTGCAGGAAGTAGGTGAAATGGGAAAATAACTCCTCCTAATGTGTAGATGTTCCAGGGATTTCAAAGAGTCTTTCCATGTGTCCCATTCTTCTTCTTTCTCAGAAGGTAATCCCTCTTGTCTTGTTGTAATGAAAGCTCACACAGAAGTGCTTTTCCTTGAATTATTATTGGAGTCACAGATCCCAAAGGGTTGAAGAGACTATTTACTGTTGACAAAATGCCTCTCTTTGTGAAAGATTTTGGTTCACTTGACACCTGGAATGTGAAGCTGTCTGTTTCCAAATTCCAAGAAAAAATTCCAAGGCTGCGCTGGAGAGGGAGTGGATCGGCACCACGCTCCAGATCCCTCTACTTCTTCTTCAGGTGTGGTAACTGAAATTATGCCCATCATCAACATAAAACTGTCTGTCCACAAACTGTCTTGTATCAGAGCCATGTTCATTCTTTCCCTTTTCAGCAGCTTGCTTCATGCAGTAAATAGCAACTGCAGGTGATGGTGTGTTTCTGAATACATGGACCTTCATTCTATACTCTCCAATGTTCGTTGTTCTTGTCAAGGTTATCGTCATACCAGAGGAAATGAAGATAATTTCTATGATCTTCTCTGATGAGAAAACAGTAGAACATCTGCTGTATATCTGCTGTGACAGTTACAAGTTCTCTTCGAAACCTCAGAAGAACTCCTATCAGAGTATTGTTCAAATCTGGCCCCTTGAGAAGTACATCATTTAAGGACACTCCGTCAAATGCAGCACTTGAATCAAACACCACCCTGATTTGTCCTGGTTTTTTGGGGGTGATAGACACCAAATGTTGGAAGGTACCAGTGCTCTTTCCCTTTTTCTAAAGGAGGTGCTAATTCAGCTTGGTCTTTATCAAACATTTTCTGGATGAGCTCCTTGTAGTGTTCTTTCATTTCTGGCTTTTTCTCCAGAGATTTTCTGAGTGAGCCAAGGCACTTCATTGCATGTCCCCTGGTACTTGGAAGAAGCGGTCTTGGAGAATGAAATGGTAAAGGAGTTACCCAGCTGTGATTCTCATTTTGGTAAACTTCTTTATCCATAATGCTCAGAAAAGTTTTGTCATTTACAGTCAATGCTGATTTGTTATCATCCTTGGATTTTTCAAACACTGAATGTTCAAGATTTTCTGAATACATAGACTGAATAATAGCTTCACAAACAAAAGAAAGGATCTGATGTTGTTGTGAGGTGCCATAGTTCTCCTTGATTTGGATACTATTAGGAGACGCACTGAGAAAGTAGGTGAGCCCACTTTACAGCAAGTTTGCCTTATAAGCACTGACTTTTGTAGATCCATGGAAACTTCCGGCACAAACATCACCCACTACAACCCAACCTAGGTCAAGTCGCTGTGCATACGAAGCATCATGAGGTCCATTTATTTGCTCTATTATCTTGTGCTCTCAAAGGATGTATCTTCCTAACAGCAGCAACTGGGTCCACTGCCGGAATCTTATGGGCGATTGACTTTAGATGAGAGTGATGTTCTGCTGCTTCAGATGAAGGTATTTTCAATCAGTCATCTGGCACCATGTCACATTCGATTAAGGCAGGAAGAGGTATCTGAACTTTTCCATCCATAGACTCAAGAATGAAGTTGTCAGCTCTTCTGCTGGATGTCTCTGTAGTTCCAGAGCAGGTTTTTAATGTGTAAGGAGCTGTGCTGGTTTTAACTCCAAACAAGTAAAAAAAAAAAACGCAGTCTTTGTGAGTGATTTGTTGCTTTGCTCATCAAGAACAGCATACATTTTCAGTGCTTTGTCTTTTCTCCTCACAAGGTATGCTTTAACTAGACAAATCTTAGCACATGATTGTGAACCATAAGGTTATTACAAACATCTGTGCACTTTGATGTGATGGGTCCACAGCTCTCAGTTGTAGTAAGAGGAAGACTTGGGTGTAGAGCTATTATGGGTGCTTCACTGTTGCACTCAAAACATTTTAAGCTTCCTTTGCAGTCCGTCAACATGTGCTGAGTCGATCTGCAACACCTTACTGCACCTAGCAGATATAATTATCTTTCAGATAAGCTCTGCGTTCTCTGTGGGTTTGTTCCTAAAGGTTCACGTTTGTAGTGGATGAGACTTTTTGTTAATTGGACACTCACAGGCTGCATCTATGACTTTTTTTCTCCAATGAAAGAGTATTGCAATCTGCAGATTTGGATGGAATGTCTGTTTTGTGTGTTGACACTGAAAGATTGTTGTTGTACCTGGTCTTCTTTTCATGTTTTGAGAACATGTTGCTGCTTGAGGTGGTAAACACAAAGCTGAGATCATTCTCACCTTAGCCTGATTTCCGACAAACTGAGAAAAGAAAGAAAATTGAGGAAATGGCACTTCACAGTTCTCTTTGTACTTGGATACTTGAGTTATCCATTTTTCTTGTAAGCTGTGATGTAGCTTTTCCACGATGGGATTCACATCATGAGCTGTATCTAGATAAGCAAGGCCTGGCAGGTATCCCTCTACTTTTGCATATTCTAGCTCAAGAAGAATGTCACTAAGTTCTCGTAGCTTGTCATTGTCTTTGTTGGTTAGCTTTGGAAAATTCTCAATTGTCTTGAACCATACCATTCCTCTAAACATTGCCTTACCATCCTGAGACCTGCTGTGGGGTTAAGAACATTCACATAATGAATCCTTATTGCTTGTTGTGATGAATCTAACCCCAACCATTTAACCATCAAGTCCAGTTCCTTTTTGGGTGACAGGTTCAAGTCTTGTGTCGCACCATGAAAAGATGTTTTTCATGACCAATAGTCTCTCTGGCTTTGAAGAATGTGGAGTCTGGCTTCAAGGTCAGCTTTCTGTTTCATCACACTAGCTTCCAGGTCAGCCATTTGTTTAATTACACTGGCCTCCTTTTTCGCAAATGCCAGCTGAGCCTGTGCAGCTTTAGGTTTGGCACGTGTCTTAACAGCAGAAGAAGCAGTTGATACCAACGTTCTGCTGGACCGTTGTGATGAATGAGAGGATTTTTTGAATGACTGCGATGCAACATCACTTACTTCAGGATCTGTCTTCCTCTTAGCTTTCACACTAGCATCTCTTTCTTGCCCTGCTGATTTTGGTGGCTGCATGGTGTCCATGTCATACTCCTTTGTATATTTTTTGCCAGAACGTAGGCTCATAGTGAGCTTGAATCAGCTGCGCAATCATCTTTTTACTATGCTGCCCTCACAATGTGTTGCTCTACAAAGCTAGACAGCTAGCTAACACTTGAGTTGAAAATAATCCAGTCCTTAATGGTTTTGTGGCTTTATTCACAACTCATTTCCATTTAGCTTTTGTAAAATTGTAACAAAACATGAGAGGAAATATGTATCAATAATACATAAAATACAAAAGGCAAGTAGACCTCAGCTAACAATCCCACAAATGCTTCTAAACACAGATAATTAGCTAACGATGTAGCTTAGCTTGTAAAATTAGCTGAAGCACATAGCAATAATCAGTTTAACTAACAAAATACTACCTAATATTCAAATAATAATTAATAACATAAACATACAGACGAATAATGTCCAAGGAACAAACGTGTTTAAAGGACAGCCAGTGACACCATGTGTTCAGCTTGAGCAGTTCTGACCAACTGATCTAATTCAAACGTGTTGCACAATGTCCACTAGGTGGCAGTAAGACTCTGTTATACAACTTTTGGTTCAATATAACTAAAACCAAACGAAACATTCTGATGGAGTCAGCATACCCTTTGTTGTAAGGATTTTAGGATTTGGATTTGTAAAAACTTATATATAGTGCCTAGCAATAATATATTGCCTAATTTCTTTATCTTGTTTCAGAGATAAATAGCAAACTGCTTTTAATGTCAGTGTGAACATATTATTGAATAAGTTGAATTGTACGGATGCCCTTGAAGTTGTGTTACCTCTGACACCCAGAAGTTTTTTTATGTTTGGGTTTGCTTTACTTCTTTGGCCCTTCCTGTAAAGAATTATTGTCGCTTTTGAAAGAGTGGAACAGTGAATATTTACACCTATTAAATCACTCATGCATTTGATTAAACACAGTCTTCCTTTGCAGCACATACTGATATTCTTATCACCAACTTTCATTCTCAAATTGAAAGTTGCCTGTTGGTACAGGTTTCTTTATTAACAAATATTCCTTTCTTACAGCGAGCCAATTTTTCCTTGAGAGTCTCAGTTATGAAAGCAAAGAACCTGATGGCCAAGGACGCAAATGGTAAAAACATTCAAGCATAAGCTAAGTATTTTCTAATGGAAAATAATGTGTTTCATGAACTACGCTTTGTCCTGTAATACAATGCGACTGACATGCTTTTTATTTGACTTTGTTGGATTAACTCCCCACTCACAGCAGCACTTCTTAAAAGGCTTTTTCAAAATATGTGTGTCTTGAATCATTTTGACCATTAACAATGATTCACTGCAGGACTGTAAGAATTATTTTCACTTGCCGATTTATCTAAGTACTGACAGATGTAAAAAAGCAGCATGTTATATGAAATGTATTTATTACTTTCTCTGTAACAGGGTACAGTGACCCCTACTGCATGCTGGGAATCCTGGTGGGTCAGAGCCCTCGAGAAACGGAGGAGAAGAAGGAGAGAAAGTTCAGCTTCAGAAAGAGAAGGGAAAAGCTGGAGAAACGCTCTAGCACCAAGGAGGTTTTACCTGCTAGATGCATTCAGGTGACTGAAGTCAAGCCAGAGACCCTAAACCCAATGTGGGATGAGCACTTTGTGTTGTGAGTACAAGAATAATTTTTCAGCTTTCTGAACTGTCCTGTCCATGATGATTCTTGTGCCACATGCAGAACTCACGGTTTCACTTGTTTCACACTAATGCTGCAAGTTGTTAGTTGTGTGACCAGCTCACCACATATTCACTGCTATGAAAGCAGAATTGAGGTGTTTATTGTCAACCTTAGTCATGAAGAGGATCAAAAGCCAATGTGTTTTTCTGTTTTTTCATCTATTTTTAGTGAAATAGATGATGTTCACAATGACCTCTTACATCTGGACATATGGTAAGTTGAGAACACGAACATAGCTGCTTCAAGATCATTCTTTTCGTATCAGTTTTTTCCGATTTCTTACTTGAGTTGCAGAAAAAGACTTTATAGTTTATAAAAGAGATGTCAAAAGAGATTTTTTTTTTTTTTTTTTCAATATGAAGTTCATATATCTCTCCTCCCTTTTTTCTTCATATAAAACTTGGGAAAATAAATAACATTTTTGTCTGGTTTTTAACTGAACTTTAACATTATCTGAGAGACTTAGAGCCTGAGTCAGTGTAACAGGCTGTCTTTATGCATGAACTGTACTTCAGCAGTTTGCACATGCTCAAACAAATCATCTGAATTGGAGATGCAAAAGCAGAGCAGAGCTGTCCCTACCTGCACTATGGTGCTGGTGAGAAAACTCGACTGACACACTTACGCAGCCAGTTGCCTGCCTGACTCAAAGAGGGCGATGTTTAGTGGTTTCTGTGAAGATTGGTTTTAAGGGTTAGTTCATATGTTTTGATGTGTGGTTCTGATACTATCTGTAATAACTCCTTTAGCAGAAATATAAATATTTCAAATCACCATGAGGTTTTGAAAAGTAAATAAATAGAGTAGTGGAAGTCAAACAAGCTACTCAGACTTACACAGTCTGTTTGAACTGACTTTGGTGATTTAAAACAACAGAAAATGTTCAAACCAGTGGGATAAAATGCTGTATCAGTTTACATTTTCACAAGAGACAGGTGTTACATTAGTTGCTATTTTGTTCAGCTGAACAATATCTATTTTTTACCTGAAATTAACATTAATTGAGTCTGATGGCTGTATCAATCCCTCAGGTTCGCCACGACTCGTCAGTTTGCTCTAGCTCCACCAGGAAAGAATAAATGTTTAGTTATGCTGTCGGTTGTGTGACATCATCAAAGAAGGCATGTTCTTATGCTTTTCAGGTCTTATAGTTATTTAAAAAGTTATCCTGAAAAATTTATACACTGCACTTCACAGTAGCTTGAGGATTTCATTACTTTTTTAACAATCTCATAGTGAAATAAAATCTTTAATCTTTAATGCTTTAAGTAAAGGGAACTCATGGTAATAAAAAGTTCATAGAACAAGGCTTAAAAAAATGTATGCTTTAACTCCACGATTCCATGCTGCCTTAGGCAAGCAGCGCCTATCTTACCTATACTGACTGCACTATCCATTTTACATACATCACCTGCTCCATCAATGTAAACAAGACTATTCCATTCCTTTCCTGAAGTGCACATCCCCTCTTTCTATTACATAGCCTATCTACATAGCCTCAGGTTGAGAGGACCCAGCCACTTCACACTATTTGTGCCAAGAATGTGAACATGGCTCTTTCTTTGGCCCTACAAGGACTAAATGAGCCAGCAAAATGTGATCCTAGCGCTCCTTGTATCTGTTACACACACGGACAATGTCCTCTTAGGGAGATGTGATTGTAAGCTTTCTCTATTTCCACAAAAAACATATCAACAAGACAGGTTACTGACCATAAGAGAAAGTCATTCAATAAATTATTTTATTTTGGAATCCTGAAACACTTGTCAATTTATTTAAAAAAGGAAGTCAATAAATCTGTTGTCAGTGTGACAATTACAATTTGTGCAATTAAATATTTCAGTTACTCATTGTAACTGTAAGAGAGACACAAACATGCATTTGTTGTAGTATATTGGTTCATATATTGTTTTTTTTGTTTGTTTTGTTTTTCTTTTGGTAGTTGGATAATATATAAATTTCCTATTTTAAAGTTTTTGGTACTCAAAAAGTAGATGTCACTCTATTTGGACATTTCATGCACTTCTCAGATCTGTTAAACATGAAAGTAGATGAAATACAACCTTATGCTAACCTCTGAGTAATTTCTTTTTCTGCAGGGATCATGATGATGATGTATCTGTTGCAGAGGCCTGCAAAAAGCTCAATGAAGTCAGTGGTCTTCGAGGAATGGGCAGGTAAAAAGATATCAGTTCACAAAGCTGTGAACTGATATTGTCATCTTAAAGATTTTTTCTTTTTTTTGTCACATGTAAATGTTTGAGATTGTCAAACGAATTTAGATATCAAAGGTAACAAGAGCATTTTTTAAAAAAATTTTGAAGGAAAAAAGCTCTTTAAACCCACTAAAAGTAATGGACCCTTAAATTTATAACTGGTTGTGCCCCCTTTGGCAGGACCAAGTGCCATAAAGCATTTGCAACAAGTGACAGTGGGGCTTTTACATCACTGTGGAAGAATTTTGCCCCACAATTGTTTAAATTCAACCAGATTAGAAAATTTTTGAG
This sequence comes from Anableps anableps, assembly GCA_014839685.1. Classification (NCBI taxonomy): domain Eukaryota; kingdom Metazoa; phylum Chordata; class Actinopteri; order Cyprinodontiformes; family Anablepidae; genus Anableps; species Anableps anableps. The sequence goes on along the minus strand of CM026083.1, from coordinate 21,624,182 downwards.
CAGGAACTTAAAGTGCACACCACATCACAGTAAGATGTAATTTCAGACTTCAACTAGGGCAGTCAAAAACCTATAATTTTGTTTTTGAGCCATTCAGAGATTAATTTGGTGTGCTGTGGATCATTGCCTTGCTCAATAACCAAAGTGAGCTTGAACCTAAGGTTAGAAACCAATGAGCGAAGAGATTCTCCTTCAGGATTTTTTGGTAGGGTGCAGAATTTATCTTGGATGCAGTGGATGCAATGCTCAGTCTCTTTCTTATTGTTGAATCATTAAAACTGACCTTACCTGAGGCAAGTGTGCCATGCATGGTTTAAGATGTAGTTCTGGGTTCTTTTTTGACCTCCAGAATAAGTTGTTGATAAGCTCACAGAGTAATCTTGGATAGCAAGCCACTCCTGGGAAGGTTCACTGCTATTCCATGTTTTCTCCATTTTCTCTCACTTTGGCTTGATGGAGTCTCAGAACCTTAGAAATTGCTTTATTTTCAGGCCGATAAATGTCAGTAAATATCAGTGAATTTGTTTATCTGTTCTTGAATTTCTTCAGATCAGAACATGATGTCTTGCTTCTTGAGATCTCTTAGCCTACTTTATGTTGTCAGACAGGTTCTGTTTAAATGATTTTATTTGAAAATATGGTTAATCAAACATAATTTATAATTAAACATTTACTTTATCATATATGACCAGATTGGCTTGGATAGATTTTTTTTTTCCTAAAATAAAATAATGGTTTGAAAACTAAATTTTGTGAGCAAGTTATCTGATATTAAAATTTGTTCACTGTATTTACTAGTAAACAGTAAATGTGTAGATGGCCTTTTTGTTTGTGATTATTATCTATTTCCTAGTTGTTTTGATGTGTAAAGATGCAATGGGTTCTGATCCTGTACAAAACCTGATCTATAATTTGTTAAGCAATGAATTCACTTAATCAGCATTGTGACAGTAAAGAGAACATAAATTAAACTCATCAATAAAATGGTCAGTTTCATATGAAGAAAGCATGAAGTGGCAGTTATTGAACGAAGAGGCCTTTGTATGCATTTGATTAAAACTAACTACATCCTGCTTGCTGATTCCACAGAATCATTTGATTTTTGTCTTTTGAAAGGCGCTCACAGAAAAGCCAACCTCCCATAAAGCTGTGCACACATACAGCAGAGCCTGATAAATAGCAGACATGTCTAATGAAAACCTCAGAATGTCAATCACCGCCAAGGGACCAGAGAATCATTTGTTTATGGTGAAAAATTTTCAAGATTTTAATTTCAACTAACAAAACTGGAAATCATTGGGGGGTTTTTTCAGGTATTTTAAACAAATAGCAAAGTCTGTACGTTCCAATGGCTCAGCTTCATCAGGGTCTGAGGAGAATGTTGACGACTTCCTCGGATGCATCAACATTCCTTTGAATGTGAGTGGCAATGTCTGTCCAATCAGCATACTACTACATAAAAACATGCAAAATCAAACTGGAAATTAACTGTGAACTGGCTATTTCTTGCAGGAAATTCCAGTTGCTGGATATGACACCTGGTTTAAACTGGAGCCCCGGTCAAGTGCATCTAAAGTTCAGGGAGAATGTCACCTTATTCTGAAAGTCTTCACCAGCCAGGTTTCTACAACATATCATCAATTGAATATGCACCTATGTATTTGTACACCTAATACTTGTTTTACCTTCAGAGAGACACAACTTTATCAAAGAGGGACACAAATGCCTCAATTCACAAGAAACTTCTGAGTCAGATTGTGGAATATGAGCATGCTCAAGTTAAGGTAAGATTTCTCCAAAGTATTGAGTCAAACATATGATACATATAGTACTGAGAAAATGTATTTATGAGCTTACAGACTTCTTCTGTTTTTGCTCTTTTGTTAAACTGAAATTTGTCAGATCATAAAGCAAAATTTAATATCAGACAAAAAGTAACCTGTGCAAATACAAAGTGCCTTTTTTAATGGTGATTTAATTTGTTTTGGGAAAAAAAGTTATCCAAATCAACCTGGCTATCGTGATAAAAGTAATATGCTTCCCTTTCATAAACCATCTGAGATTTACTACCTTATAAAACTGAGTTCTGTTTCAAAAGCCACACCTAGGCTTAATCACCACCATAAAATAGAAAAGTTATTTGCCAGATTTTACATTTCCCAAAAATATCTTAATGACCATCAAGACCTTTGGAAAATATTCTGTGGGCTGATGAGACGTATTTTAACTTTTGGAAGGTGTGGATTCTGCTACATCTGGTTTGAATTAACACAGCATTAAAAAAAATGTCATAGCATCATGTGCATTACCACAAACCATAAACTTCAGCCTTCTTCTGTATTGTTTCTTAACATTTGAACATTTATTTTTTATGTATTCTGGCAGCTGAAGAATAAAAGCACAAAACTGTAACCATCCTTGGCTCGCTGGGACCTGTTTTCTATGTTAACATAGAAAAAAAAAGCTCAGCTGAATTATACAGCATGAACTTGATGTCACATATTATACCAGAAATGTGGTATCAGTTTGATCCAAGTGAAGTAAAATGATTTGGAAAACTTTTGTAATATTCCCTCAATTAGAATTGATTGCATTTGTTTAAATAATTTTTTTCACAAATCTAATTCTGTTACATGAAACAAACATTGTGTTTGTGGTAAATTTGATGAAATGGAAATAAATGAAAAATATTCATTTTAGTGCCTGCGTGATTTATAGTAGATGAGATCGACTGTTTAACAGTGCTCTGCAAAAGTCTTGATTTCTTAATAGTTTTAATCTAAGAAGGAACACTTTGTTGTAATCTTTTAAAGTGGTCTTGAAATTTTTTTTAACGTTTCTGAAGGTCTTAAAGGTTTTCTATGGGCTTTGTCTGCTGTTTCACACATTTTCACTTTGGTTTTTGTTTCTCATTCTCATCAAAACTACATATTTCGCATTAGCATCTTAAAACTTTCAAAATATAATCTGAGAGATCAAACATCATGCAGCTGAATATCTACTTTGTGCCAGGTTTATCTCGCTTTTTGAGACAACACTGAATTTGTGTGAAATTATGTTGTCTTTTTTCCTCATCTAAACAAATGCCACAAGGAAAGACTTTGTGTGAAAAAAAGACCCAAATGATTTGATTTAATTCTTTTTTTTTTTTTTTTTTTTTTTTTTTTTTTTTTTTTTTTTTTTTTTTTTTGCTAAGTTATCTTTTTAATGGCTTATCCCTTGTGTGTGGGAGCCTTTCATGTCTGATACGTTCATAGGTCTGAGTTAAGTGCCTAAACAAACAAAAGAAAAAAAAAAACATTGCTGTTAAAGTGATGGTGAAGTCAACCAAAAAACTTGCAAGAAAATGAAACTAAAGACCTTCAGAAATGCTTAAGACCATTTAACAAGATTAAAATTGTTTAGACCTTTACCTTTACCCCCGTACTATTTTCAAAAACCAGCCACCACAGAGACAGTATTTTTCTCCAGGTTGTCTCTCTGACAACACAGTGAACACGCTACAGCCTGAGCTGTCTGCTTAATTGTGCAACAAAAGAAGCATTTTGCATTACCACAACCTGCCTTTCTTTTTTTCTTTGTCTTTACATAAAAACTACTGGCTATACATACGCATACATATACATACTACTCTTTTTCTCCTTAATTTTATTTCATCTAATGTTTATATATTTATATTCAATGTCCGTATGCTGTAAGTGCTTGAAACCAAAGTCAAATTCCTTGTTTGTGCACACAATTTTGGTTAATAAAGCTATTTCTAATTAAGTAAGTCTTTCATTTCGAAAAGAAAATATCAAGAAGTTAGGGATGAGTAAGCTCTCTGTCTTTTATATGCCATGTCTTTCTCTGAAGAAGAACAACAACAGAGACCTGATATCTTTTTTGAGCTAAAGCATGCCTAACCAGTTCTGGTCAACCATCAGTATTGGCTATCCACCTGTTACGCTGTTGCCTATCAGCCTTTTGTTTCAGTGACGTCGGAAGGCATAATGCCTCAGACAAATAATGCTCTCACATTGTTTTCCTAAGCATTTAACACTTGCATGCACAGTTGGATTACCACAGAAGCAAGCCTGCCACAGATTTTTTTGACATGCCAAAATATTCTGCTATATGAACACCACAGCTCTCACACTTCATATGTACTACACACACTCGCTACTTCTTTAGAATCAATACAACTGTGACTCAAGCAATGACCCAATAAGAACAGCACTTTATTTTCACATTATGCTGTACAGATAGTTTACTTATCTCAGAGTCCTGGATGCTGCACATTGAAACTTATGCTGTTGTATACTGTGATTAATTTTTTATGATAATTTTTTGACCATTTGAAAGTACCCATAGAGCATACAAGTTTCGTTCCCTGATGGTTGGTTGATCCTTTAATATGAAATAAATAAAACAAGAAGTTAATGTAGCAGAAAAGTCACAGTAGTGGTCAGGACCCACCAGAACACTATGAATTCCACCTCACTTTATCTCAGTATAAACACATTATTCAGAACAAGATCACATCAAAAGTGACACACATCCTTCAAAGTTGTGACAGGACTTTAGGTTTCACAAAATCTCTGTCTTTTCCTCACACTTAGACCTGTGTAACATGTGCCTTTTAAAAACGCCAGCATACACGGGGATCATGGGTATTAATGTCTGTCAGTGTGACAGCAGCTTTAGGGTTTTGGGAAAATACATCTTCTGTTTGTATGAAGCTTAAATTTTAGTTTGCTGGTTGTAAGACTGAACAATAGTTTGTTAAAGTAAATCAGAAATCTTCTATTGCTTGAGAGATTAGTTGTAATGATTGTGTTTTTGCTGTAACCTTTCCCAGGGCAAACAGCCTCTGTTTTTTTCTGATTTTAGTCTTTAAAAAAACGTAATTATACTGAAGTGAGGGTTGCTTTTTGTTCTACATTGGTATTAGATCATTGTTCATATTTAGATGTTTACACCAATTCAGAAACCAACATCAACCATTTGACAAAAAGATTAATCTTGCCTTGCATTAAATGAGACTGAAATTATATTGTAGCTCTTTTAAAATCGCAGAGAGAGCCGTACAACTGGAATGGACAGGTTTCTCCTCCAGCATGGACTGTAATAACTCATCATGCTGTGCAAACTGATCTCTCACCCCTGCAGCAGGCTATTGTGTGGGTATTAATGACAAAATTACATTGATTAAATTAAATATGAGACCTGAAGCATTTGCCTGCAAAGTGCATATTTTCTTTGTTTTATGCAGGCGCTGGCAGTGCTACAGCAGCCATCATCGGAACCAGAGGCTGTGCTACTCCCTGCTGCTGCGCCTCCTGAGGACCATCGATGCAGAATGGGACCCTCCCACCGTGAGGGGAGACCTGGTAGGTTCCACATTATCGGCTTCCCAATAGGAAAAAAAAAAACTTCCATCGCCTAGAAACAGTCACCTCATTAGCTCAGCCTTTCACTGGCATTCATCAAGGTTTTTGGTTCAGCCAAAAATGTCTCACAGCCAGTGTACTGGAAGCTATAACTGAGGGCCCTTCCTGTGTCCAGGAGAGGCAGCTATCAGACAGCTTCAGACTGTACACAGAGCACTGCCTGTGCCTGATGAAGAACATGCGTCAGGTTTTCCCCTGCACAAGCGCTGCAGCCATTACACGCTACGAGCTCATGCTGAGGTAAAGTCACACCACCATCACATCAGGCTCTTGCCTGCGCTCCCATACCAAGAACCTTTTTCACTCCAACAAACACAGAGAGACTAAAGCTAGTCAGTCACACTCTGTGCAGGCAGCAGTAATATCACAGTATATTACAATGATATTATCTTGATCATTTCTCATTTTCATATGAAACAAAATAACAATCATTTGTTTCTAACTAAAAATTGTCGCACAAATGCTAAAAAAGCAGAATTTTGTGTGCCAGTATTTTTACATATTCTCATTTTATCCCTATATTATTTTTCATTTATATCATGCTAAGCCTCCATACAACTTGTAACAAAAATTCTTGCATTTGATACATTGTAATGCAAAATAAATCTGAAGCTACTCATGTCTTTTTAAAGAATGAAAGTGCAGTGGATGTTTGTAGATATAGCTTTAAAAACCTTGGCTTGAGAAGATCTCCACAATGACATTTATCTCAGTGAGACAGGCTATTAATGATTATAAAATGTAGAAATAATAACTGTAAAAATATTTTCAATGCATTGCTTTTGAATGTTTTCTAACCAGAAACAGGCATTAAAGCATATGCAGGATTCTTTGGATAGAAAATGAGCTTGATACGCAGATGTTTGGGTTGATCTAAATATGAAGAACAAAAATCCTTCAAAAATTATGTGGGAATTGTAATTTTGTCAACATATTTACAGAAGTTCGCATAGGTTAGTGATTGGTCAGGCAATAAAAACAAACCGTCAGTCATACAAACTCTCATACACACCCAACACGTATCTTTCTCCTCCTGCATAAATAATCCAGACTCCTGCATACAATTAGACTGAAATTCATTTAGTGAGATTGCTGCTATTATACTTGCTAAACTCTGAGAACAATGTGTCACTGTGTGATGAGTTGAATAGCAATTTTGTCATGTAATTGGTTTTTCCTGTCTGTGCATGCCAGGGGGATTGGCTACATGCAAAACATGAGGGCATTTAAGACTGTTTGTCCTCTCCGAAATGAGCTTCATTTGGACATCACGACGGCTGTCAAGGTAACAATGGAAGAGCATTTATAACAGAACAGAACATTTGTATTACAACTCACTGAAACACCACAAGCATTGTAGTAGTATGGTCTGTCATAATAGAAATAACTGGAAATGTGATGGGTTGTGTTACATGCATTTTACTCTGGAAAATTATGTATCAATTAACAATATTGATGATATACAGAAAAAGTAAAACAAGCACAAATGACTATATTAGAATAACAAAAAAAAAAAAAAAAATCTTTGTCAAACCAAGCAGTGTAACAACACATCAAGTTCACCAGACAAGATGATGCAAGATATTGGGTTCACAAAAATGAACAGCAACATGATTTTAGTAAAAATTGCCACAGTTTTTGTTTCTCTAATTCTAAGATGGTCCTAATGCCAATAAACATAGAATTTTCCCATTTTGTGTTTTTACAAATGGAAGAAATATTTCATGAATCTAAAGAGAATCTTGGTTCAGTTTAGAATGATCAAGTTCAGCTTTAAGCAGTCTAAGTATTTTACAGTCTATAAATAGATTTGCACTGACTCATAAAAATACAGAAAAATCTGTCCAGAATTGATTTATTATGGAGCGCGTCTTTTAAGCTTACATGAGACAGTTTGCTATTTTAAGGGATGGTTGGAAACCCTAGCCAATATAAAGCTCCAAAGCCAATGCTAGCTTGAGCATTCTTATCAGCTAACAGTTTACCAGTTGTAGTTTTCACAGTGCTTAAAAATAATTTAATTCAGCCCTCTTTCACTGTTTCTTTTTTATACTAAGTACATAAAATGCTGCCACACAAACAATTTAAAAGAACATTTTTGATGGTCTGTAACTTAGAGGTGCCACCCAGCCTGACTTCGGCTTTGTCAACGTAACAGGGTAACTAAACAACTACTTCCTTTTTCTCTTTAAATTAAGAATCTTGGACATAGATACCACAGCTTAAGGTAGACACATTCATATCTTTGGGTCATGACAATAGTTTACACTTTATTCCTTGGAAGAATTAACAGGCTGACAACAAGCAAACTGTGCTTGACGAGACAGACTTCAATTTGACAAGATATCAAGTCACAAAATATTACTACATATTACCAGTGAAACCCATTGTTTCTTTTTATCAACAGAAAGGAACATCTGAGTGGTATGAAAGCTTAATTGCCCAGTATAAACCAGAGGAGGGGGTAAGTTTATAATGTGTTAAGATAGAAAGAATTATTTAACTAAATGTGCCTAAGGTTGTCAATCCTCTTTAATAATTCAGTCACTGGAGGAGCAGCTGAAAAAAATGGTTCAGGTGATCGATTCAGTTTGTGCAGATGTACAGAGAGCCCAAAACATCTACAACAAACTCTTCTACAGGTGAATACATTTTTTTTATTGTGTAATGCAACCTACTGTTCAAATGCTGTGCACCCTGTCAAAAGCTCACTTTGTGTTCTTGCCAAGTAGTTGGTCTCATGTCATTTCATCCTTTGCTCTCACAGTGCCGTGAAAGTAGATTACTTCAGCATATCATACAGGCAGCTGGAAAAACAGGTAAGTCTTTGAAACAAGGTGAAAATGTCTTCTGAAGTCTTTGTGAGTCATGCTGTGATGTTGTTGTTGCTAAATTTGACTCTGCCTCTTTCCAATTCTTCCTCCCGGCAGGTAGCAGATGATGTAAATGTAGCAATGGAGCGTGTTTGTGGCACTCTGGAGCAAGAGAGCTCCAGACTGACTCAGACTATGGGGGAAACCATCTTTGAACTCTTCATGTCTTTGAAGATCCTCAAGGGCTTTCGAGAGTTTCTTCCCCTCAAGTTTGTTCACTTTTGATGACTATTCCTATGCCATCCTTATCATTTGATTATCCTCCTTTTTACTCATAAAGACTTCTGCTCTGCTCAAATAGAGACGCCAAAATGTTGGCTCTGACAGGCTTTCATAACTGGTTCAAGTCGTCGATTCATAAGTTCCTGCAGATTGTTCATGACAGATCCTGTGACAGAATCCGCAAAGCAGTGGAAACAGATCAGGTGAGCTACTCTGCTCTTCAAATGCAATTATTTATGTGTTTAAAATAAAACCATTATATTTTAGTTGAATAGATTAAAGAAACGTGTTTAATTTGCTATGAAGTTGTTGATTTAATATACTGTAAATGTGAACAGCTTGGTAAAATTAAAACAGGTTTATTGAAACAGGTATGTGCATTAATGCTATGAAAAGTTGTATCTTAAACTTCCGGACTGAATCTTAAAATCTTTATTTTTTCTGAATAAATGCATGTTCTGCCAGTGTGATGACTGAAAAGCATGTGTTTTGTGAGCAGCTTCAGCCTGTGCAACAAGCCAAACACAGTGCCTCAGCCTTAGAAGTGACAGCTTGTTTCAGCCAGGTACGTGAGATTTGGCTCCAGCTGTCCTGGCCAGACTCTGCGGGGGCCTTCATCTTTGTCACTCGTCTGACAGACGTGAGTGCTACTTTTAGCATTGCCACACATGCATACTCATATCCTGAAGTCATAAAGAGATGACTCCTAGAAAATATGCAAGAGTTAAAGGAAGACTTTACCAGTCAAAGTGAAAAAAAACTTTTCAATGCCTTACAAGAGTACTGGCATCCCTTGAATTTTTGCAAATTTTGTCATACTGCAGTCACAAATTATGAAGTATTTTATTGAGATTTTATGTGATAAAACAGCTCAAGGCAGCATATATCTGAACTGAAAGGAAAAAAAGATATATGGTTTTCAGATTTTCTTACAAGAAAAATTAGAAAAGTGTGGCATACATTTGTATTTAGGCCACTTTACTCTGACATACATAGATAAAATCCATTGCAAACATCCTTTAGTATACATCTAATTAAATAGAGTCTCTTTATAAATATATTCATGAACAAACAACATCATTAAGACCAAGGAACACAACTGTCAAATGGCCTGTACTTGAATAGCACTTTATCAAATCCAGAGGACCCCAAAAATGCTCCACACTGCATTTAGTCATTCACCATTGATGGTGGCAGGCTACTATATTGTAGCCACAGCTGCCCTGGGGCAGTCTGACCAGAGCAAGGCTGCCATGCAGCAGCACTATTGGGCCCTCTGACCACCACCAACAGGCAAGCCAGGTGAAGTCTTGCAATTTCATTACAACTGAGACAGATGGAGCAGGGATTTGAACCAGCAACCTACCCTTTATAGGACGAACTCCTACCACCATTACCACCTCCACCCCTGACAAGCATTGACCATTGTTCAATCTATCATCCAAAAAAAGAAAGCGCATGGAACAATTGCAAATGATTCCAAAATGTAATGATTTGGCAGGCAAGGCAGTGGCAGCATCATGCTATGGGGATGTTTTTCTTTAGCAAGGACAGGAAAACTGGTCAGAGTCAATAGGAATATGGGATGGAGCTAAAAGCAATAACGATCCTGAAAGAATACCTGCTGGGGCATGCTAAAGACTAGATGCTCTGGGGTGACATTAGACACACACAGACAGAGCTGCAACTGAATGATTTGGATCCGTCGGGTCGTCACTAGAGGCATCTTACAAAAGACTTGCAAACGCAATTGTAGCCTAAGCTGGCATTAAAAATTATTCACTCAGGCAGGTTAAGTACAAATGCATGCCACAGGTTTCAGGCTTTCATCAGTATTAAAAAATAATAAAATGAAAACCATCTATATTTTCCTTTCCACTTCACAATTACGCAGTATCTCTATCACATGAGATGCCAACAAAGTTATGAAGTTCTATAAATGGTCCTGGCTTCATCTCCGACAGAACTTCTGCAGTGAAGCTGTTTGCTACTCAGAGATGATGACGCGCAAGATTGAGAGGACCCAGCTGGGCCGAGACCACAAGAACTTCACAGTGCAGGTAACGCCTGTTGCAAGACAGAGCTGGGGGAAGGCACATGATGACGTCAAAGTGATCAGAAAGTTCCCCCTTGTAAACACAAAAGCTCAGTAGGAAGGCACAAATGTATACACAGAAATAATCACATGAGTCTTGATGCCATGAATTGTTTATACTCACAAGCCATCTTTCTACTTCTTGGTAGCTTTGCTTCTTTTCCTTCTTTTTTATCTCCTCCACCACCCTTCTCTTTCTCCTCTTTTGCTCCTCTTGGCTTTCGGTTAGCTCTGCATTGGCCTGAACAACGTAGAGCATGTGCGTGTTTTCCTGGCTCACCTGCCTCGAGACCTAGACTGGCCTGGCGTGGAGCGGGCCATGGAGGAGTCGTGTGGAATGGAGGGAAAAGAGCAGGTTTACAAAGCCCTCAACGGGCAGCTGTTCAACATGGACCTAGACCTGCAAAGGGAAGCCAAGCGCCTGATCACACTGCTCACCGAAAAGGTGAAAACTTTAGCCTCAGCTCAGGCTATAATGGTAGGATCTATTGGTAGGTATACTAATAGGACATGCCTGCGATCAGAGCTTCAGAGTTAGTTAAAACTAACAGATGTATTGCAAAACAAAATGTTTTCTGCTGCATCCACCAGCAAGTTTTTTCTTGTGTGTTTGCAGCGGAATAGTTTGTCCAGACCGTGTAAATATTAAACTTTGGTTTAAAAAATATTCTTACGAGGTGTCTAATAACAATAAGATGTACCTATTTATCTGGAATTATTAACTATTCTCTTAAACTAGCTTTTTTTTCTGTATAGATAGGTTATTATTTTGAAGTTATCACCACCTACTGGCACTAAAGAGTTATTTATTATTTTGGCATTTTTGTCTTTTTTTTATGAAAATAATAGCAGTTTAAAAATGTGCAGAGTAGCATAGTTAAGGGCTAAATGATGATTTTGCCCTATACACACACACACACACACACACACACACACACACACATACATACATATATATATATATATATCCCTTTTTGTTGTAAGAAGAATAGCAAAAGAGACTGACATATTTAGATATGTTCAGTAGATGGTCATATATTGAAATACCAACTTGCTCTTGTATAACTGAGCATTGTGTGCAGATGCTGCCTGAACTGCGGAGGTACATTCAGCACATCAGCTTGTCTCCAGACTCCATCAACAATGATGATGTATGTGGCAACAACCATCTGACTTTTTTCATTCCTGTGTCACTTTTGCCATTTACTGTATATTTGTGACATGTGGATTTCTTCCAGGCTGTTTCCCCCCTCATGAAGTACCTTCAAGACACTATGGTCATCCTGACAGCAAACCTTGTTAAGGAAAATCTTACCAGGTAAATAACTCTAACTGGATGGCCAGTTAGAGTCCTGGTTGTTCAAAACTTCTTCCATTTACCAATGATGGAGGCCACTGAGCTCATCGGGACCTTGAAAGCAGTAGAAATGTTGCTATATCCTTTCCCAAATTTGTGCTCCAAGACAATTCTGTCTTGGAGGTCTGCAGACAATTCCTTTGATTTCATGCTTGGTGTTTGTGCTGTGACATGCACTGTCAACCGTGGGACCTTATAAAGACAGGTGTGTGCTTTTCCAATCAACTAAATTTACCACAGGTGGACTCCATTGAAGTTGTAGAAGGGTGATCGATGGAAGCTGTTCAGTTTTGAACTTCATGGCAAAGGCTATATATACTTACGTAAATGTGATTTCTTGCTTTTCAATTTTTAATAAATTGCAAAACACTCAAAAAAAATTTCCACATTGTCAATTTTGTTACATTAGTGCAGGATGTACCCTAAAACTGTACCTTAAAAATCTTGAAAGTGAAATTGCAGCAAAATGTGGATCTAGTATTGAATCAGAAAGTTTCAATACAATTGCATGCAACAATTTTCAGAATTTTAGTTAGGGAAACAAATGAAATGTGTATCATTTTCCCACCACTTTACAGTTATGTATTACTTTGTATTGGTTTATCACATAAAATCCCAATAAATACGTTGAAGATTGTAGCTGTAACATGACAAAATGTGGAACAGTTCAAGGGTTGGAATATTTTTGCACACCACAATACAAGAATATTTTTAACACAAAAATGTAAACCAGTTACAAATACATGAAACACATGTTTTGCATTATTATAATCTCTAATGTTAAGTGACAGTACTTAATATCATTTGATGGCTATATTTATCACTAGAATTATTTTTATATGTGTACTTCAACTAAAATTTTATTTGACAGGACAGTTTAGCCAGAAGTAAACCAATATGTCTCCTGCATGTTTTCCAGCCTAGTAAAACACAGTCAACATGTTTGGATGATTAAACCTGGAGCAAAGCTGACAGGCTGGAGCTACATACGAAATCTGTCCTGTAAACTTATAACCTTTCCAAATCGATTATCTGGGAGATGATAGACAGCACTTCCTCCAGCTTAAAAAGAGGAGACACCATCTGCTTTTGTTACGAGCACTCTGCAATGCCAGCATGCATGACTGCATGAGGGTGCATTTATGCACATGACGTTAGTGACTTTTGCTTATATGGAAGTACCATTAAGGCTGAAAAATATTTAGTCGTTTTGGAGTAACACAGGCTGCTACTAAAGATGGCATCTTTTCAGGACAGGCATTGGCTCTGTATTAGTGTTTGGATAATAATCTTGATCTGGCTAAAACAGCCAAACAGCTTTGAAAACAAGTGATTATTTTAGTTCAGCATTTAACATGTTGCTGTTTTCTCTAAAAAGTATTGGTTTGACAACATGATTTTGGAAATGGGTTGCATTTTTTTGCAGTCTGTGGGTGTTGTTTTTGAGAGCAATGTTGTGCTTGTTGCCTCACAGAGTTCTGCAGAGCATGTGGGAGTTGCTCCTGCGAATGATCCTGGACACGGTCACAGAAAACAGGGGTGTTCAGGTGGAGTTTTACAATCGCTTCCAGTACACAGTTGAGGTCAGTGTCATAGCTTTCTTTGACTTTTTTTTCTTTTATTAAATGTCTGTTCATTTCCCTCTTTAATAATCCTTCTCTGTATGTTGGCTGTAATGCTCTAGTTAGCATATGTCAGATATTCATGAGGTCTTCAGATAACAGCTATGTGCCAACATGAGCTCCCTTATGAATGACAATATGGAAACTGTTGTTTATTCAACAAAGTCAACAAGCTGGCAGGAAACATCACATATTTCCATGGGAAGTCAAGTCCTGTCACAGAAGTGGGCTAAGTTAGGATTCAGTAGCCGCTTGCACCATCCCTCCACACCTTCCTCCACATATATATCACGTTTGCCTGCCCAAGGTTTCATAATGTTTGTGTGAACAACGGGCAACTTCTCAAAGCTGAGAGTTTATCCTATTCATATTAGAGGAGTTTGTGTAATGACTCATAGCATGCTTGTTCTATTTATGTTGTCATTTAAATGTTTTAGACCCTGTTACAGTTCTTCCATGTTAAGGGAGATGGTCTGTCTTTGGAAGACATGAAAAGCGGAGACTACAAGGTATGTAGTCATGCAGTTCTGCCAGCCAAGTCTTGTGTGCCTGGTAAATTAAATTTGTGTCCTTTATATGTTTCCCTGACTGATCATCTTCATTGTTTAGGTCTTGGATGAAGAGCTCAGGCTGAATAAATGTTCCTCCTTTGATCTGATTGAGCAGTACTACCTGGAGAAGATTTCCCTCCAGGTGTGTTTTAAGTTACTGGACAGACAATTTCATTTAAGTGGATAGAGGGATATTGATTGAATACTCTGTGCTCTGTTGTTTCACCCCTGATTAAAAGTCTGCATTTTCTCAAGCCCCTAAAAGCATCATGCAATCAAGTAATGCTAGATATTGTGAGATATTTAAAATATTTTTGCAGACCAATAAATAAAATGGAGTCTTCTTGTTAGTGGGTGTATTTCTGCTAGATAAACATAATAAATATGTTTTGCCTTTTTTGTGATGTTTTAATATGTTGCAGAAAACACTCAAACATACACCTTACGGTCGGATAAGTGTGAAATGCTACTATGACCCTCCAGAGCAGAGACTGACAGTGGAAATTTTGCATGCTGCAGACATTATTGCACTGGATGCCAATGGTAAAAGTAAAAAAAAAGTTTTTCATAGATATAAACTGTTTGTTGAATATCTTGTAATACTTTTGTTATGTTCCTCAGGTCTTAGTGACCCATTTGTCATAGTGGAGCTTTGTCCTCATCACCTCTTTCCAGCAGCCAAGAGTCAACGCACGCAAGTGAAGCTAAAGACACTGCACCCAGTATTTGACGAACTGTTTTATTTGTGAGTAAAAATCACTTCGTTTCAGTGCCTTGCAGGACTGTTCATACTATTCAAACTTCTCCACATATCTGATGTTACAATCACTAACTTTAGTCTATTTGATTTGGTTTTTATTTAATAAGCCAACACAAAGTCGCACATAGTTATGTTACATGATTTCCATTTTTTCTTCTTTTTTTTTTACAAACAAAAAACTGAAGAGTGTGTTGTGCATTTGTATTTACATCTTCTGAGTCAATACTTTGTATAACCTCCTTCCTCTGCAAGTATCTCTTCAAGTATTTTTGGGCTTGTCTCATGCTGGGCCTCAGCTAGCTCACACTGAGCCCAATTGTATGGGCAGCATCTTTCAATGTCAGTTTTCAAGTTCTGCTACAGATTCTCAGTTAGATTTAGGTCTGGACTTTGTGCCATTCTAACAAATGAATAAACTTTAATCTAAACAACAGGGAATGTTTTTTCAGGGTGTTAGTTTTATGCTACACGTAGAATTTTGCATGTCATCTAAAAAGTTTAACTTTGGTCTCATCTGCATGTTTGCTGTTTCCCCTACATGGCTCATAGCAAACTGTAGACATGACTTGTGAAATGAAAATTTGGGAAAGACATTCCACCTGTTGCACCTTAACGTTATTAAATTTATGACAGCACGTCAGGCCCTACCAGGTTCAAGTGACAGAAGGAAGGAACCAAAGGGGCAAGGGAAACCAGGGAGACACCAACAACAAAAAGGCAAATTTTTAAAGTGCACAACAGTGCATAGCAGTTGTTCTGTCAACCAATTCTTCCACTTTAGCCGTGGATCTCTGCTACTCCTCCAGAGTTACCATGGGTCTCTTGGTTGTTTATCTCCTTAATGTTCTTCTTGCCTGGCCTTTGAGTTTGGTGGACAACTGTGTCTTATTAGGTTTCCAGTTGTGCCGTTCTCTTCATTTTGGGAAGTGTGATGAATATGTATTCACCCCCCCACTTTTATGAAAAATTTGAAAGCCATGAATCATTTTCTTTTATTTCACAATTTTTCTTAACTTTGTGTTGGTCTATCACATAAAATCCCTATAAAGTAGATTGAATTTTGTGGTTGTGTGGCAAAATCTGGAAAAGACAGTGTATGTGTGCATGGCAGTGTGTACTCTGTTCTTCATTTGACTGTTTTTTGTTTTTTTGTTTGTTTGTTTCTATGGTTTTCCAGTCATGTCAGTCCTGAACAGTACAGGCACAGGTACGCTTGTTTGACCTTCACTGTGATGGACTATGACTGGTTGTCTACCAATGACTTTGCTGGAGAAGCTGTTGCTCCACTTAGCGACTTCTGCTGGCCGGGGAGACCAAATGCCTCGGCTGCCGGAAAGAACGTTCAGCCTGTCATTCTGCACTTGTCCCGCAGCAAACCAAGCGGTACAAAAACAGTAGCTGAGGATGTTTTAGTCTGCTCACAGAAAGATAGCATTGTATTTTGCCTTCAGAGAAAATTCTAAGAATATGAAAGGTACGTTTGCTCTTTCTCCCTTAGAAAAGCCAATCATGAGGATGCTGGATGCTCGCATGGGAGACAGGGAGGCTCAGGAGTTTGTCCGCAGGCTGAAAGAGATTGAGAAGTCAATGGAGGAGGACTAAGAGCTGTTAGTATTGGTTGTATTCATGTTTTCTGACTACATCTTGCGACATGTGCTTTTGTACTTGTAACAATGTTTACAATATTTAACTTTTCTTTTCCAATGTATTGTTTGCTCGGTAATTATACCAAAATGAAAAGAAAATGAGGATGTTTTCTTACTGGAAGATGAACATCCCATCACTGTGCAACTCTATGCTGTCTCAGTTTAACTATAATTTAGAAGTCAATGGATAGTTGATCCTGAATGTTACTAGTCTATATTTTTTGTAATGAAGTAATTGTTATGCTTGTTGTATAATATTTGATATGATAGATTTAACATCTAAAAAAATATTTTGTGAAAGTAGCCAACATATAACTCTAAGTCTTAAGTCTAAATCTATACCTCAGATATGATCAATGGTTACAAAGGAATTTAACAGGGGTTCTTCACAGTTAATGTGCAGTTCAATTGCGTGAAAGCTTATTTAGTGTGTTAACCTGCTACAGCATCCATCATAATTAGTGGCGCCCCTGGAAATGATGTGTTAATAAGTGTTAAACTGTCAGGATTTGATTTGATTTGATTTGTTTAATTATCACTCTATCTGTAGATATGGGCAAGTCTTGACTAAGTTAGTCATTTCCTTAACTAAATCAACACACATCTGCCCAACCTGCATTGCATTTTCTCTTGTTTTTCCCACTCAGAATCATGGTAAGGAGAAACCAACCAACAAGATGTTCCTTGACACACTAGTCAACCTTAAAATGTTCTGTATAAATCGCAAAAAATCATTGAGATACATTTATTTTTACAATGGAGTATTAAGACAATTGAAGGTAAAAGGGGAAAAAAATTGTCCACGGAGGAGTACATTCCTGCAAAAAACATTTTGAGATTAATTTCACATTTTTACAACAAAGGCTTGGATATTCAATCTCTGACGTCGAAAAGTTGTACATTTGCTAGAAAAAAAATATCCTATGATTAGCAGCATAAATTTACAATTTTAATTTATCAGAAAAAATCTCAGAAGTTTACTGAGATTGTAAAGTCAGACATTTGCAACAAAAAATGCAAGAAGTCTTCTAAGACTGAGGTGGTAAATTTAGAGAATGTGCATCTGGATATTTTCTAGTGCTAGTGGTACATCTGGGCTCTCTTCCTGTATCAGAATGACATTTCCCAGGTCCAGACTTGATGCAGCTATGTCGCAGCTTCTTCCTCACTGTCGTGTGTATTCTGGATCTTGTTTGAGGTGTTCATGGAGAATCTGGACACGGGAGATGTCGTTCTTTGGCTACTTTGGAAAATGTCCAGATGCCTCATTCCCTAAATTTACCATCTCAGTCTTAGAGAACTTAAGGCACTTTTTGGTGCAAAAATCTGATTTAAACTTTTGAGTTTTTTTCTTACAAATTTCTGACTTTATAATGTTAGAAAATATCTTTGTTTTAATATTGCAGAATTTTTTTTCTTGTAAATATGTGAAATTAATCACAAGAGTTTTTAGTAGACAATCCACCTTATATTTTATAGGCATTATTAGTGAAGATTGTGTAAAATTGTGGCAACCTTAACGTTAAAAAGTGGGATTTTTTATTTTATTTTAGGGCTTGTTATGGATTTAAGGGGTGCCAATAATTGTGGTAAGAGCTGGATTATTTATTTTTTGAAGTTTCCTAATATAAACGAAGTAAGACATTAATTGTAAGGACACAATTTTAGGCAGTCTGAAGCTTGAAACTTGTGGGCCAGTGAGAGGTCAACAGCAGGAATGATCTTACATTTCCTCACACACACCCCACTGCTTGGTTTCATTTACCTTTTGTTCACTTTTTATTACTATGAAAGGTCATTGAAGAAATCTATGACAAGAATCTTCAGTGTTATGAACACTCAGTCACTTACCTTTCTCTTTTCCTGTGTGCACAAGAACAAAAGGTTAACTGAGAGCTGCTTTAAGTTCATGCAAAGCTTTGAAATAGATAATATCTAACCTAACTGGCACTTAAGTCATAAAAAACCTTGGTAAAATACTTGTCAAGTAATATGAAGTGAAACAACGTAAGTTCAAATTATTTAAAATTATTAAACACAACAGAATTGAACAAATTAATAAACAGATGGATCTAAAGAGTTCAAATTAGTCATTTATAGAAAATGCCCTTCCCTTTTTTCTTGTCCGTCACATTTTTATTCTGATAGTGGCAAAAATGTAGCACACTATAGAACCTTGTTTCAAATTAACAGTGCTTCAGAAACATTTTTAAAGGAAAACCAGGCTAATTGGTTTGGATTAGCTCATGTAGTATTCAGAATCCTCTAGAAAATAACTGTTGGGCATCACAACACCTGTGATATCAAAGCTTTAAATCAATGCAGGCCCTCATTTATGTTTTAAATATGAATCTACACTACAATGTGATGTTTTATCTCCCAAGGTGAAAAGAAGTAAGAAGAATAATGACACGTGCAGTGGTGTAATTGCACTTGAGGGGAAAAGAAAGTCATACCCTTTGCAGGAGCTCTCACTGGCCTGACAGACAGATTTCAGCTTGAGCTCCCAAACCTCTGTGAATATAGCTGAAAGACTAGGAAATTAATGCTGCTGCAAAAAAGATGAGGGTCAAACTATGACCTGGAATCCAATCACTTTACCTTGTGAAAAATAAATTCCTATTACATGGTTATGCAAAATAAAGATTCTTTAACAGCCTTTGAAAAGCGCAAAATATTCACATTGATCTGACTCTTAGTACTGCATAGCAAGTCAAGAAATAGTTAAGTAAAACTTGATTAGCGTAATTCTAGATTATTTTAAAATGTCTCAAATACATAAGTTTGGTTTATTAAAGGGATTGTGGATAAAAAAAAAAATCAGTTGTACAGACATTGGCAAATTTGCTGACACTTCTGGTAAAGATGTGTTAAAATCCTTAAAATATTTTTTTTTTTTTTCTTGAAGCCACATAATCTCACACTGAAAAAAAATCATATTAGCCCTGCTGTTAATACTGCACCACCCACCTTTGCTAGTAGAACAGTACCTAGTCTTCTACCAAAGCATTTCTCAAGGTTGGAGTATACAAAGAAAGAAATCATGGACCATTTCTCTGTGCAAAATTTCTCCAAATTGTCCAAAATCCTGTGTCCTCTCTCATGCTCTTTTCTCCCAGCTCTATCTACAGTTTTTTTCAGGATTTAGGTCTGAAATCTGAGATCGTCATGAAAGAAGATTGTTTTTTGTTTACTGAGCAATTTCTGTGTTGATTTTGGTGTATGATTTTGGATCATTATGGAATACCCAATTATGATCCATTTCAGTTCAACATTTTTATTCACAACCTTATAGCAGTTCAAAGTCTCCATGGTGGCTTGCATTTTAACAAGATTTCCAAGGTCTTTGGAAAAGTGATAGGCCCACAGCATCACAGATCCTCCACCATAAGTAGCATTGAGCATTTAGTGCTTTTCCACATTTTATCCTTCATTTGATGCCAAACCTATCTGCAATCATTGCTTAGTCTCATCAGACTAAAGTTCATGATTCAAAAAAAAAAAAAAAAATGCTAGAAAAGTTCATCAAATTTCACAAACTTCCAATATTAGCTGTCATATAATTTTAATACAGAATGTAAAAACTTTTGTGTTTGATGAGTATTTCCTTCATGTAACCGTTCTTTCCGACAATACAACTTATACCAGTGGAAGGCCGGTTTATTCACCCTTAAACATTTGTAAAGAAAATGTATTTGGGAGTTGAGCAGCAGAGTTGAGTGGGCTGCACCCATGAAAAATTTGCCAGATCTTTTCTGCCAATGTCAAACAGCTTTTGGTGGAGCAAGTGTTGTGGTCTGGGAAAGCATTTCCCCCACTGGAAGAACAAGGCTTGTCAGCAAGCATGGGAGGCAGACTCAGTGCAGTGAGATATCAAGATAAGATTCTGCAACCAGTGGCAATCCCATATCATGTCAGAGCTACACCTTCTGGTGTTGGGTTTAATCAGAGACTGTCTCCAGAGTTTAAGAGAGAAAAAGGTAGAATGTCCTCCCTTGCAGCCCTGACCTCAACTCTATTACACATTTTAGCTTGAGTATACTGTTCATGCCAGAGTGACCAATGCAACCACATTATCTGACTTGCGCCAAATGCTGGTTGGCGAATAGTACGGCATCCAACAGCAGTGTGTCACTAAGCTGGTGACCAGTATGAAAAGGAGGTGCCAGGCTGTTGAGGTTGTGTTAGATTTTCTCACATACTGCTGAGGCCCCTATTTGTTAAATGAGTATTATTAAATTGACAATTTTTTCAAACTTCAATTATCTAATCCAGTGAACAACACCAAACAAGAGTCAATAGCAGAATTAGCTGTTTAGCATTGGCAAAATGTTATAGTTTGATTTCTGTCTGTTCTCCGCGCTGCCACACCCAACTCCTCTGCTACACTCAGCACAATTTCACTCACCTGTGATCTGCTCTATTTCAGTGCTCCCCGGTCTTCAAGTCTTTGCTGGACTGTCAAAAGGTTTAAAATAAATCTTGTAAACTGTATCTGGCTGAATTTTCGGGTCCTTTGCCTGGTTCATTACACAAAGAGGATTTGCCGAGTTATTCATGAGCACAACCTACTTACTCAACTCTGCTGCTGAACACACAAACACTTTTTCCCTTTAAATTTTCCACAATAAAAAACAAGTTTTCCAACAGTAAACCTATAACTTTTATCATAAAAAAGAATTGTTACAACAAACAAATAAAGACCCAAAGACAAATTTACTCACTATTTGTGCAAAGGTTATGTCCCAAATTTGGAGATATGTTTTAACCTCCCTTATCATTCTGTTCACTGTGCTTGGTGGTAGTTTAAATAGGTCTGTTTTTCCTTTCCCCAGTAAATAAACATATTCAAGTTAAAGATTCGATTTTTACCATTATTATTAAGTTGCCTTAACAGAACATGACCTTATTTTAGGGGTTCTTAAAACCTTCTGCAGGGGTGCCAGCTAATCTACACACATACACAAACACGGGCGCGCACACACACGCACACACACATACACACACACACACACACACATCCTTTTGGGGGTTGGCGATACATATAAAGCTGCTCTTTTACCACAACTGCAAAGCAGTCACAGCGTCGTAGTAAAGAAAGTGTAGCAGGTACTTAGCACCAAAATCCTCACACCGACAGCATTTTGATAGTGACGTAACTTTAAAGTAGCTGCTTGTGTAGTGCTTTGCTGTACCTTGTCATTGTGAGGATAGAGCACTCAAAAAATAACTGACAAAAAATGTTTTATTGCCTAAAAAATTGTGTTTTGCATTACGGGGTTTGTTCAGGTGTTCAAGAACCTTGCTTTCTTACAGGTACAAGAAATAATATAGTATGTCTGAACAGCACTTGCATTCATGTTTGTTTTGTTTATTTTTTAGATGTGGCATTTAGATTAGGATCGATGAGACTTCTTATTTGCCAGTTTACAGTATTATCAGTTACTCCCTAGAAAAGATAAGCTTTTTAAGGTAATATCTGAATAGCTAACATTCTATGATTGGCATTTTTCCTCAAGAACTTTAATTTGTTCATGCCTAATGTTTACAAAAAACAGTGCAACCTCATTTTGAGTATAAACAAACATAAATAAAATTTAGATTAAGGTCATGACATAGTAGCTATTTATATCTTTGTAAAGACAAGTGTTAAGGGGAATCATTTTAAATTCAGGGTCTTATCTTTGGAATAGTATTAGGAACTTGTCTGTACTCAGTCACAGTATGCTAGTTGCCTTTTTCTGACTGACATAAAAGAGGGGTGAAGCATAGGTATCAAGAAACTAGTTTTAAAAACATATTTTAGACTTGCATGAATTAGAACAATAGTTTAATCTTCCCCCACATAATGAATTATTTAATTTTGAGGACTTTTCATCAGATTTTAGATATTAAAGCTAGTAAATGCTGTCTACAAGTGACAAAAAACCCTTGAAATTATTATTGTTAAAGTGAATCATTTGTCATTGAACTGTAAATGCCTGTGTTGCTGTTTATTAGATGATAACTTTAGAAAATGTCCATGACCCAATAAAAAACTGTATTTAAATTTCATCTTGGTTTCTTCATTCTCATAAGAACAATTATATTTATTTATTAAACTTATTTTATGGAAAATGGTGCAACATCGGCACATGATGCAACCCAGCACATGATCTTACTGTGCAAAAAATAAATCCACAGGCTGATTTTGACCTTTTTGTCCATTCATCTTCTCTGTCAATCTCTCACCTTTCTTCACCACACTCCTCCTCTCAGTCTTGTGTCTCTCGCAATCCTTGACCTTTTAATATTTTCCTTCCCAACTGCCGCGACTAGCCGGAGATCAAACACATCCTGCAACACAGCGGCAACTCTGCAGAAAAGCGACATACAACCACTAGGAAACAGCGGTGTTCATTATGTCCACCGTGAGAATATAGAGCCACAGGACAAGCTCACCTTAGTGTCCACACCACTCAAAGAGACTGCTGTGATAGTGGATTAGACAAGGATTTCTCTAGCTGCAAGACATGAGAGCTTGTAGTTTACTGAGTGGCAGTCGATACATTCTAAATTAGAAACCTGGTGAAAATAGATGGGTTATGAACTGCATGTTGGCTCAGGTGTGGAGAGGACCTTGTCATTTAATACAGACACAATGCCCTCCAACCAGTGCATCAGCTGCTGAAGCCTGTTGTAGATTAGTAATACTGGTTCCCTATGATGAACTGAGTGTTTGTTTGACAACATGAATGGTAGAAACGCTGGACAAAAATTTTGTAGGTCTTCTGATTCCCACCACTAGATGTCCCTGTAGTTTTATAAACTGTTTCCACTCAGTAACTCATGCAGTTATGTCATCCTCTTATTATTAACAAAAAGGAAAATAAACAATTTCTCTCATATATCTGTATTTGCTTCAAAAATGGATTCATATATTTGATTTAATCCCTTCAAATTATAAATTGTGTTTCTCAGTGTTGCTCCTGTGAGAAAAAACCTTCCGTGCTTGGATCTAACACTGGTTCTCAAACTTGTTTTCCACAGACCACCTTGCTGACATTAATCTTTAGTAGTGCAATAGGACTTTCACTTTGTCAGTTTGTTGTGCTGTCATAAATACAGCAAACCACATGACTGGATAAAAGATTCAGTATGCTTATGCATTCTACTTTTACTTTAAAATTAAAATTTTGGAAATTATTAATAATAAGTCATTATCATAATGTAAGGAAAATACTTACCTTGCAGATAATAACAAGCCCCGTTTTCCTTTCTGTAGCCACTGAAACATTTCTTACCCAACTAGATGTGAACGGATTTCTTTAAAAAAAAAAACTCCCTGGTGCTCTTTAATAATTATTTTAATGCTTGTTTTCTCACCTATTGTTGCAGGTGTCACTGTGATTGTATTCTTAGATAGGTCTTTTTTGTGACGTCACTGTAAATACCCTAAAGTTACTAGGCTGGTCACTAAACATATACAGTACTAGGCAATTTCTCATATTTTCAAACCTGGAATGTTTGTGCTTTTGTTGACTGTTATTATTTGATTAAAATTTTCACACTTAGTAATACACCATTTCCTTTACTTACCCTGTTGCTACAGGGTTTTAAAGTACCAAAAGTAGAGAAATACATTGTTAGCAAAGGCCCTTGCTGTTTCCTGGTTGACTTTCATCTACTTTAGTTCATGCTGGGAGTTCATGAAATTTTCACCACTGCACTTGACTTTTAAGAAGTTTCTGATGATGCATAGATCAGTGTGCATGAACAACTATTTTCATTGTTGGTGCAGTACATCAGTTAATTTGCTTGAATTTAGGCTGATTTTCAAATTACTGAAACAAACATTTTTTTCCTAAGTACTAACTAAAGGCAGTCTAAGTGGTACCACCAGTGGTACTTGCATCATAGTTTTGCACCATGAGCTAGAAATATTTTCCTTTACAGTTAAAATATTTTCTGAATAATAAATTGAGTAGATGAAAAACTCAAATAGAATGTTCCTCAGTTGCAAGAAGCTCATCAAATAATTTTGTGATTAGAGACTTAAGTGAAGAAATTTTGTCATTATATCTTTTTTGGGAGTAACAACACAAGTAAACATCTTAATTTCAAAGTCAGTATTAATTATTATTATTATTATTATTATTATTATTATTATTATTATTATTATTATTATTATTTAGTATTAATTATTGCTATCTGTTAACATCATTTCTTTCTAATTTTAGTAGAAAAGAAGAAAAATAAGGCAAAATTCTCATTTAAATATGTTTGAAAGTTTAAATTTCTAAGGACATTTCCTTCCAAGAAAAAAATAATATTTTGAATAATTTCAAATAAACCCAAAATATAGGTGCTTAATGTTTTTATGTTTGTTTGTTTTGGTTTTTTTAAGGAAATACTGAGCCTCTCATATGAACTTATCTTTAAATCTTATGGAAAAGCTGGAAGTCTGTTGCTGCTTCGGATCCCCAGGAATGTTGGCAGTGTCTGTGCATTGCTGTTGCTCCTCTTCTGGCTCTGGCAGATACATTTAACTCAGCATTGATCCTGCTAAGTCTTATCTTCCCTCAGACAAGCCTAATCCTCCATACAGAATGCTACACCATAGTTACCATATCCTCCCACTGTAACAGCTAAACCTGTATTCCCCCCCACACACATGCAGATTTGGGGCTTCACACCTGCAGTACTTTCAGCATCAGTCCAAGGAGTAGGGTTAATTTGTAAATTTGTACAAACTAAGCTATCTTTAGTCTCTCTATATGGATGTGCAGGCATGTGTCCATTATTCCGTTTGTAGTTTATGTTCCTAAAATGAAAAGTATGTCTACTTTTGCACTCTAATTTCAGAATTTTGGTAAAATTATCCCTGAACTCCACATGCTATATCATTAAAAGTGTATACTGCTGGGAGGGCCTGTGAAGATGCCTTTGACAAAGATCACTGCATGCATGCAAGGACATAAACACCTGTGCCTGCAGGTGCATCTCTTGCTGACAGGTCTGCATAATTAGACACTTCTAAAGTCAGCCTTTGCTCTCCAGTGTATGTGATGTAGGAAGAAGCCTACACAGCAAGTCCTTTGTGGTTTCTGAGGCCTCTGTTGGAGTGAGAAGAGATAATATTGGACAGCTTGCCCTTGAGGAATGCAAATGGGATGGTGTTTGGGCCACAGCCAGTGATTTGTTGGGTCTTTTGGCCAAATCCATCACAGAACCATCCCTTTATCTTTATACAGTCTTGTGTTGACTGATCCCAATATAGTGACTGAATGAGATCAGAATTAGTCCATTAATGTGAACACACAGGCTTTGACACCTTTTCATTAGGGTTAGTTCACCATAAAACTGAGTTCGTCTGAGTTAATGCTGCCCATTCTGATCAAACACTATTTAATACTGAAGAATTACCTAAGTTAAAAAAGTATGGTTCATTGTTAAAACCAAGTAGAGAAAAAACAAATGTGTAAGTATTATACTAGATTGTCTTTATGCCTTCAATCTTTGATTTCTGCTTTTAAATCATTTTCCTCATAAAGATATTGGTAGTGGAATTTCTCTAGGCCATTTATGCCTCACTAAAGTATGACAGAGCATCATCTTTCTCTAATTGTTTTCCGTTATGCTTTGGTACTCTACACCTTAATTGTGACATTGACATTTAAAGCTCTGACACTGTTTAATAAGGAACTTTGCCCAGAGTAACTAAAAGCCTTGAAATTTGTCTGGATAGGGCCCCACATCTGGCATTTTCTGGCAGGTAATTACACCACATCCTCCTAAATCTAGCCCTGCTTATTACTAAGGACGGAAAGTGGTTGCCACAATGCCTGACTTGAAAGACTGTTTTATTTTCAAACTGCATTGTGAAATTGTCACAATCATCCAGTCACTAAATGCAAAAAGCTGTTGTATAAGGATAAGTGAAAAACCCTTGAATTTCTTGTTTAACCAATATAATAAAAGTATATTGATGAGTTTAAGTATTGTTCAATATATTGATCAGCCTGTGCCTTAATTGAGTTTTCATTCATTATGGACTCCAGCACAGAGCAAACAAATGGTAGAAGGGCTGGAATTATCACCAGAAAGATGCAAGTTATTTCCATTTTGATGCACACTCCATTAAATAAATAAATAAAATAAGTGAACACTTACATGAATAAAAAAAATTTAAAATGGTTTTTGGTGTCATATTCATAAAAATCTGAAAGAATCCTCTTAACAGTCATAATTCCAACTTGGGAAAAGGGTTTTCAAATCTCAGATTGGGTATGGTTTCCCTGCATATAAAATGAACTGAAAGTTGCAAAAAGAAACACTTTATTTGCACTTTCCACTTTCCAGTGGCACACAAAATACTGCACTATATCTATGTGTATGTTGCTTTGTGTTTAAATCCATAGAAATGAGAGAAATCAGTTGATATTGGCCTGTTTTACTGATAATATTTGCCAACTTGAGAAACACAATGTTTCACAGGTTTTCTGACTTGCAACTGGAGCCATCTTAATTCATGTGAAAATTAATTTTTAAATAAGGTTCTGACTTTGAAGGCTGATTCATTGCAGTGTATTCTTAATTCTCTAATGAAGGCTTGCTGTAAATTCAACCTGGCAGACTCTCTCCAGCTTACCTGCATTATCCATCACTGGGTCCATGCCTCTACTGCTTCCAGTTAGCGTCCAAGATTCCAGATATGAGGCTCACAATCCATGGTACCACCTGCTCGCCTGCCAAGCTTTGTCCCACCTCCACCCCATCTCCACCTTGTCCTCTCAGGCTCCTTCGGGCTCCCTTTGTCCGGTCTCTACTCCACCACCAGGTCTGGACCCCGGGGGGAAGACACCCCTAAATCCTCACCCTATGTTGTTCATTCAAGGTCGTGGTGATTCCCAGCATACTTGTCTTCTGCCAAGGTCTGATTGCCAAAGAATGTTAAGTCAATAAAACTCTCTAATTGTCTCTTTCTCACTGTGTGAGTCTCTCCAGGTTGAATTTATTTTTACTGCTGCCCCACACCCAGGTTCTAGTACTCCATCGTTTTACCTGGTTAAATAAAGGTAAAATAAACAAAAAGATTAGAAATAGATCTCAAGTTAAGCTTCCAAATGGTTTAAAATGCTTCTTTTTAAAATTTGGATAATGAATATTTACTTATGCCAACAGGAAGCATTAGAATTTGAGTAACTCTCAGCCACAACTATGACCATAAAATGGCATTTTTGTTATGAAAAGTGCATTGACATGCAAATATGACTGTAGAAAACTCTACAGTCTCACTCCAGGGAGTTTTCTACTCCTAACTTTTAACAAGTATTGCCCAATCTTGAATTTCTTGCATGCATTTGTTATATTTACTGGGGAATTTATGTGTTGTTTCTGTTGAATACCCCTGCACATAGCAGATTTTACAACCCACTTTTAAGTATATTAATGAACAAGTTTTATTCATTCTTGTAATCTAAACTTACCAATAGAAGTAAGGAAATTTGTGTTTTGCTGGACTCACCCAGGGATTGGGTAGCGGTCTCTCAAGGCACTGGCTCGAAGTATGTATTTCGTTTCTCACTTTGGATCATGCTGAAACTGAAATGTTAATATGACAAAAAGGAACCTTGTTGGTTTAGCTGAAGCTCATCTTTCCAGTTGTAAAGGAGCAAAGGAAAGACATCCATGAATTTTACACAGAATTAGCAAGCATAGGGTACAAACTAAATATTTATCATTACCAAATCTTGACACCTGATATCAGTCCTACTTCCATCTGGTTGGGGAAGGCTTCTTGTGGATCTGATTGCTTATATATCTGAAACTCAGCTACCCTCAGGCATCTGGATCTGCTTGGAGAGAAGACATCACTGGGACTGGTCAGTCTGTCAGAGATAGTGTTTTGGAAATGTGTGGCAATGTCACATTGTGCAGCCAATAAGAAAAATGTCATCTATTTTTTTTTCACCATCGTGTTTAAACTTGGAGAAAGAAAAAAAAATTGTAAACAATAACTGAAGATAAAAGTATCTGTTGCCAGTTGAAGATGTCTTCCCCTTCGAGAGTTCACACATATAATCATTCTAGGGAATAGAAAAGACAGTTGAACACAATAGTCCCTTCTTCATATTAAGTTAGGACCAATAAAAAATTATACACTATTTATAAAGCTTTCTGAAATTGTAAACAAATAAGATCATATGCATGGATTATATTTTGATATGTATTCACAGACATTTAAACAGGACTTCAGTGTAATAAGAACATCCAAGGAGCTTGGGGTTTTTTGTTTGTTTTTTTAGTATCAGGGATGTTATCAATATGGAATAAAAGGTCTCTGAGGCTAACTCTGAGTGGCCAGCAAGAATATTCTCAAACAGCTTGTTGGAGATGGCTAAAAGTATGTTAATGATCAAATCTGAATTGTTCATAGTCACTTCATAATTATCACCCTCACTGTTCATTAGAGAAGAGTGAAAGATTTTAAAAATCTTTTCCATTGTTGTTCTTTGTCCCCTTTTTTCAACATGTACTTTTGTTTGAATCTCTTGTGTCTGCAGAACCAGTAATTGCACTGAAAGTAGTTAGAATTTCTATATAATTAATTACAACAGTTGTGTAAATTAGATCATGTGCAGCAAAAATGTATCTAATGCCTCATTGCATCAAAAATAATATCACATTTCAGAATTTATAGCATTCCATAATCCAGTTATCACATGAGCAGCATCTGATCTCTTCCACTGACTGGTAATAGCAACAACCCTGGGGAGGTTTTTAACTACTTTATAAAGAAAAGGTTAGATTGAAAAAAGAGAGAAGAGAATATGAAAAACAGTGATGAACCCTCTGAGGAGCATCTTTTCTTTGGGGACCTAAATAAAAACAGAGCTGTTTGTCTCTGAGAGGGAGTCATTATTGTGGTAGAACTCATCCACATGAATTGTCAGTTTTTCTACTGAGTTCAGCAAGTACACAAACAGCACCTCACTCAGCTGCTCTCAAACATACACATACTGTTTCTGCAACTATATTAAGGACTTCATAGCAGTCTTTTTAGCTGAAATTCAAAAACAAATAACAGCAGGGTCAAAAAAAAGAGAAAAAAACTGGCTGAAATTTGTGTTTGCTTTATTTAGTTCTGCTGACACCAAGGGAGCCTACTTTGGAATGTATCTTTGTAAAAATGCTTGAACAGTAATTATAGAACTGGCAGGGAACATTATGTATAATTCATCAGCTCCCAGGGTATTTTTCTGAAGATATAAAAGGGTGTTTAGCACATATGGTATTTTTTCTGCCACTTTTTTTGTTTTTATAAGAAAACTTGCTGTTCAGACGAGCCTAGTGGTGTTTAAAAATGCACTAATGATATGGTGGTAACAGAATTTGTTGTTTGTTGCAGGATTTAGCAGACAAGGGCTGCACGGAGGCTGAAATCTCTATGTG
The DNA here is from genome assembly GCA_014839685.1 of Anableps anableps. Lineage (NCBI taxonomy): Eukaryota > Metazoa > Chordata > Actinopteri > Cyprinodontiformes > Anablepidae > Anableps > Anableps anableps. The sequence goes on along the minus strand of CM026083.1, from coordinate 21,594,190 downwards.
ATATTGGAGAAATAGGATATGAAATTTGCAATAGATGTAAAGTTTGAATTTCTAATACACATTTTAAAGTGCCATTGGTTACAAGGTAGGGCTGCATAATGAAATGTAGTTTAGAAAATTGTGAATGCAAAAACAAACAAAAAATGTATTTCATAGGGCATTTTTGAATGTTATTATGTTTTCTTTTTAAATGCATTAAACATTGAAATTGAAAAGAAGCAAAGATTGTTTGCATGAGGTAAAAACAAGTTACACACTGTTTGGTTTGGCAGGAAGAAAGTTAAATACCAGTCTTGGGGAAAATATTTGAGGGGTCATAGCAGTAATGTGGCTTTGATGAAACATTTATTTCATGGTGATAATGGCTTTCCTTTACAGCTGAACAAGCAAATGTAGCATTAAGTTTGGAGCTTTAAATTTTAAAATTAAACCTGCTTCTTTCTGTTAGGATATATGCTAATTACTCCTCATCTAATTACATCCAGAGTGTAGGAAGGTCACAGAAGGTTGAGAAGGCATCAGAAAGAGAAGATTTGTATTCATCACTAATCAAAGCATGCACACCATTGCGTCAATGCCAGAGGTGACATTTTGATCAGAGCTCTTGAGGCCCCTCGTTATTCATTCTTATCGCCGCTGCCCTTTTCAGAAGCAGGAAATTATTATGCAAAAATCAAAATTCTTTAAAGATGCCACAACACTATTCAAAGTCTGTGCTAATTGAGTCTCAAAGAATGCAATCGTTGTTTCTATTTCTAAGTGGCTGCCATGTTTGTCTAACATTCTCTGTTGTGAAGCCTGATTCTGAGGTGATTGTGGTTAAGAGTAAGCTTTTGTTCATTTCCTGTTCCATCTCTCCATGAACGGGGCATCTGAGGGTCAAGTGGTCAGTCGGAAAGCCAAAGTGTCTTTGAAGTCGGTGACGGCCACTTTCAGACAAAAGACGACTGTATCCATGGTCACCGGTGGTGAAAGAGCGAGAATGTGACCAGTTACCGTTAAAATCTCCTGGTTCAATCCAAGGTCAGCAGACTTCACACTTCCCAAACAATGTTAGATAAGATTCCTATTTTCCTATCAGATCATTCCTGCTCTCTGTAAACTAGTGATCCAGGAAATTCCAACCACAGTCCCAGTTTTTGGGACAATGTGCTTCCTCTTTTGCTGCACAAATTCTTTTTGGAAAACTGTAAATATTTCATATGTGGGAGCTGTCAGTAATTTCCTTGTTTCTACTCAGTTTTTATGGTAGGAAGGTTTTAGTCAGTTGGATTCACCCACTTTCACTGCCTGATCTATTAGAAGTAGAGGCAAAATATCTGCTGGGACACTGTGACCTGCTTTTTTGTCACATGCGGAGAAGATATTTATGATAATAGAGAACAATCCCATAAAAGTTGTTCCCTGGCACAGAGTGGGAGGTAGAGCTATTTATCCTGACTGGACCCTCTCATGGAGGCTGTGGGAATGGACCACAGGAATCCTCCCACAAGAAAGCAAAGGGTGAGACACAAGTCTAAAGACAGGCTCTGTGGTCTTGCCGCCTGTGGGTACAGTATGTGAATCAGAGCAACAGCGTACAATGTCAGTCTTTCTCTCATGCCCCACCTATGTTTGAATCACATTGGCTTTCCCCAAGAGGTGGGATGGAGGACTTCCTTGTAATGGAGTTTTTTGTAGTGTTGTGCAACAAGTTTTGTTTGGCTATGAATAGCTAATTTTAAGTGTTAAAGGCAATTATTAACAAAGTCAGCAATAATAACCAATATTACCAAGTCGGGGCACCACCTGACTGACAGGAAATAATAGCCAAAATACCTTTCAGTCTCAGTTGTTGTTTTATTAGCTTTTCTGTTTATGAATAGAAAACTAGTGCTTCAGCGCAATTTTAGCAATCCCTTTAAGTCCCATGTGTACTTTTAGACATTAATATCAATATTTATTGTTTATAAGTGCCGGCGGTTTGCTAAGCCTGATCTTAGCATGAACAGAAAAAGCAATGTCGCAGACACGTAGAATCAATAATGACTACCTTAGTTTTAGCATCATCAGAGTGTTTAGCTTTTCCCAGTAGCCGCTGAGCTAATGGACTATGGACTATGCTCAGTTACTGGCCTAGGGTTGGGACAGTGTTTTGCTTTTGTTTTTTTGTGGGGGCACAGAACAAAAGAGTGGAACAAGACAAGAAAAGGGGCAGAATTTCAATGTTTAGTGTATTAAGTGAGCCACAGAGCCACTTTCGGCTCTGGAGCTGCAGGTTGCAGAACCCTGATTTCGCAGATGAAAACCATGATCATATTTCAGTATGACTGAAGCTGACGTGGAACACATTAATTTTTAATTCATTGTCAAAGTAAAACTGTGAAGGCAATAAAAATGAAATTTATACAAGGGACCAATTAGTTTTGATTTCTGTGCCAGCGTATGTAATTCTAAGAAATTTATTTAGCATTAGCTCTTCAGTACAGGGGCCCTGGCCCCTATTGGCTCCTGTCTAGAACTGCCCATGACTATGCTGACCTATTTTATGCAGTTTAGTGAGGAGAGAAGAAAGGGAAAAATACCAAAACAAACTCATGTTAATGGACTATTAGAACTCAAACCACTAATTGGAGTAAAGTTTGAATGAAGTCTGCGTTCTGGAATTCAGTTTTACCAGTATCTTTTGTTTTGTAAAAGTTAAGTCCTTCGTGGCTGGGCCCAACAGTAGTTTTATGTTTGACTGGGGAAGCTGTTAAAATTTTATCTTATATGTTCAAACTGACTCAGCTGTCCCAATTTTGTTTTCCAGCAGTTTCAGCAAACTCATTTATCCAGAAATAAACATCAACAAAAGCGAAATTATCTGCATTCAGAAGAATCTTCAAGCTTGTAAAATTTACACAAAGCTGCATAGGACATTTAAAATAGTGAAAAGAATGTCAGTATTTTACATTAATAATGGTAGACATTTTTTATTTGTTCCTGCACTACCAAATGGTTCCATATAAGCCTGAAGAAAGTATAGGATGACCAAAAGTTTCCTTCTGAACTCGTTCACTTTGTTCAGAGCTTCTAGCAGCTGTTGTCAAGGGGTTGATAAGATCAAAACATAACAAAAAGTAGACAAATATTTTAGAAAATACAGAAACCTTTCCACTAAATAAAACAGACAACAAAACGTCACTGTGTAACAATCCTGTGAAATGATTCATTATTAGTGAGTAAACAAGTTATTACTTATGCTGTGAGCACTTTATAAACCCAAGTTTAGTGCATATTTAAAAAGAGTTATAACTGTCAATGCTTCAATTATGTAAATGGATAATTTTATTAAGTGTAACCTTTTCTATTTTATGGGTGCACTTCCTGTTTTGTTGTTGACATTTATGTTATTTATGGTTTTGTTTTATAAAACATTGTTGTTTTTCCACTTAATTTCTTAGCTTTATTATTATTTTTTTTTTTTTTCTTTTTCAGGAATACCTTGTGTACACTGTTAAGCCCAAAAACTATTCACACTTCTGGCAGCTTAAGGTTTGAAGTAATCTTCTAATTTTACCAACATGTTTCTTCTGGTTGTAAAAAATTCTAATGTTTCTGAGTGGCTTTTGCCAGAATCCTAAGTGGAATCTGACAGAGACTCTGTGATGGGACGTAGATATTAGGGTGATGGCTGGGCCCCTTCCAAACTCAAAGACCTGGAGATAAATATAATATTTTTGACAGTAAAATTATTGTGGAAACATTCAAAAATCTGGTCAAGGTTTAACTGCTGTAATGCCATAAAAGAATTTTTCACTGACTGTTGAGAATAGTGGAAATAATTTTTGACAGGCTATTTTTTAACAAAACAAACAAAAGCGACTCTTTTTTCAAGACTGATGCTTTTTGTTTTATTTTCATTTGAAAGAGTTTCGTCATTTCTGAAACAAACTTCTTGGTTCAATAGAACTAAATTTAAATCTAAATCTGTCAGAGGTATGAATAATTTTAGGCTTAACTGTAAATGCTGAAATAAACAATGTGAATAAATTCAAGATGAAAATTTACAACAAGCTAAATCTTATGTTCTAATTATGCCACAATACTCTACACTTTGTGAGGCTTTTGCCAAAATCCCACATTAAGCCACTTGATTCTGTCAGTGATGTCACTGAGTCCCTGGGACCACCATGAATGCTGCCAACACTCACAATGTGCTCTCATCCACTCTGAAAAAGCCAATAAACTCTGTGGTCATTATAGGACTACTGAAGTGTTTTTTTGTATCATGTGAACATCATGTGGTGAGAGTAGAAAAAACTGCATTCTGTACTCATATTAAAAATGATGCTATGGTGCCCTCATCTACCTCTTGAAAATTAAGTCCAAAACTTTTTAATTTAAAGTTGAATCTGGATAAAAATGAAGCAATATTGTGAATAGAGTTGCCAGATATGCTTTCTTGTTTTTGTTTGTCCTTTCTGGCAGTCTTGATTGAAATGTTTCAATGGTTCAACTGAAATGTTAGCACGGTTCAATCCGTCCCAAATTATTTTTTTAAACTATTTAAACAAATTAGCCGTCCCTGAACAGAGAAAAAAATCAAATTTAACTTCAAATGAATCAAACCTAAACAGCATATACCAAGAACCTCTCAGTTCCCATAGAAGCTAATGAAAATAGACAGAAACACTGCTGATCAGTCATCACCAGCCTTTAAATAAACCTTTTGTAGCTCTGATCAGAGACCAGCATGGAAGCCCTCGTTTCTTTTAAGTACATGTTATTAAAACTGGCCATTTGACATGCATGCATGAATTGAGTGCATGTAAGCGAAAGGGCTGCCTCTCTGGTTCTAATCAGTGTTGCTTGTTTGGCGAGCACCATCTGCTGAGGACCAGACCCCTGCAGGGTGAAACTCAATCCAGATGCCTTGTATTTGGTAATACTAGCGCCGTTTCAGTCTCACATACATACTCCGGTGTGGCTTGCACGAATATCATGGCTAATTCCTTGTATGATATCAGACCTCTGTGTCATCTTGCGTAGAAATTCTTTACAAGTGTCTGTTGTTCTGTTTCAATTTTAATATAAAGTCTAACAATGTTTCTCATTAATTTGTTGTGTAACTGCCTCATTTTTTTAGCATTCAAAGCCTGAGCACTGTCATAAAGTGAGCTAAACTCAGATGTGTTATTTTTACTACCTTAATATTTTTAGAAATTGAAGGGTGGATTAGTTAGCAAATACAACAAAAAAAACATCCTATCTGTTGCACCACACTATGTTACAAGCACCGCAAGAATGAGGTTAACCAATAATTTTGTGACCCTATCCGAACCTTCTATGGAAAATACCACAAAGATAATCAGTGCATGAGCAGACAGACAGTACTTTATCAGATCAAGTGCATTCACTCACCCACCCACCCACACTCACACATATCAAACAACACACACAGACAGCCTCCCTTTCACTCAAATCCTGGTTGCAGCTCTGGGTTGTTACACAACAGGAAAATCCAGCAGTTAGCCCCAGAGTGCACTGCATTTGGAGTGAGGAGAGTGAGGAGTGGTAGACTGGTGTCCTCTCAGGAAGAACTTGTTGATAAAATATAGCGAAGGTGTGTCCATTTTGCACATCTATACATTTCAGGTCTTTCTCCTTCATGATTTATGGCAGTATATTCTAGTAACAGACGTTTGTCTGTTGGAACAAGTCAGATAGTTAAGGTTTCTGTTTGTCTGGTTAAAATTGGAATACTAGCCTAAAAATATGGAAGATATTGAATAATATTTTAAACATGATACTAGAATAAAAAAACATCACAGTGAAGCAGCTCTTTTGGTTTGTAGGTAAATCACAATTACCTACCTAATAAATTACATAAACCACTGCTATTGCTGTCTTTAAATTCTTATGCTTATGTCTAATCTATTGAGCCAAAGCTATAAGATATAATAAAGTATTATTAGTTATGGAGAAACAAATGCACACAAAATAAGATTGAGTTTCATGCAATGGAAAACTTATGATAAAAGCAAGTTAACATACTTGTTATTTTCCAGTCAGGAGTTGGAATAATCAGCGTTGACATGGTCAGTATTGATTGATAGCATTACTCTGGTTTACAAATGTGTGATTTATTTGCAATGTTGACATGGAGTGCAATGAGTCTCCTCTGCTCTAACTATTGGCAATGGTATACTGCACGATGGATGACTTTTAGACTGACTGCACTGCTTAGGAAGTGGGAAGTGCTCACCGCAGCTCTCTGCTCTGCTCAGGACACAGCAGGGCTTCAGCTGAGCTGCAGAGTGTTGTCGATATAAAAGTCTTGAAAATCACAGAAAAAAGTTCTGAGACTTGCCACTTGTTGGTTTTTTGATTCAAAAAAACTTTCTCACTAAATATGGTGAGAAAGTTTATAAGTAAGCAACAGAGCTTCGTTCTTCCTGACCACAGCCTCACTTACCCCCACCTCTCACCCCCACACTTGGCCATGCCTCTCAGTATCTCTTGGCTCCGCCCACTTTCCTGGAATTTTTCAAAATGTGTCAGGGGCAGGGTTATGGTTTCACAGTGGGGGTTAGTTACACTTTAAGGTCTGTTTAAGGTGCCAAAACATTTCAGTTGGATTCAAGTCGAAAGTTTGACCAGGCCTTTCCAAAACATAATTTTTATAACTTTCTAGGGGGAACTTGCTAGTGTGCATCTAATCATTGTCCTGCTGCATAACCCAAGTGCACTTGATCTTAAAGTCATGAACAAAAGGCAAAACATTCTCCTGCACATTTTTTTTTTTTTTTTTTTTTTTTTTTTTTTTTTTTTTTTTTTTTTTTTTTTTTTTTACGGTTCAATCAATTACAGAAAGTTGTTCAGGTTCTCAAACAGCAAAGTACCAATACAATTATTCTATTATTTTTGTGAAAAGTTGCGCCAGACTTCACACCTTCCAAAAAAGTTCAACTTTTGTATTGACGGTCTACAGAACATTTTCCCCAAAATCTTCGGAGATTGTTATGGATGTATGATTTTGTGGCCTTTTCTAATTATCTCTTTGCTGCCCTAATTAAACATATCTGGCCTAATTCATCTATCTTGCTGCATCACTCACCACTGCATGTTTGCATAACCATAACTGCTTATATCACATTAGACGCACACATAGTCAAGGATAAACTGATTTATCTCATTATTTTGGCATTAAATCTTGATTTTATACTTAACCATTTCTCAATGTTTCACAGGGCAAATACTTTGCTGGTTTTCCTGGTTGGGTGTCAGAACTGGAGAGAAACTAACCCAGTGGTGCACGTAAAGGGAAAGAGGGTGCACCCCCTTAAGATCAAGATCATTAAGATGTTTTTTTGTTTGTTTGTTTTTTAGTAAATGCAAGACAGACTTTTTTGTCCATTTTCTCAGCAATGGTTTTAGCCTTGGAACTCCCCTATGATGCCATTTCCCTTGGTCTCTTCCTTAGGGTTGTATCATGATAATTAACCTTAACTGATCGAAGTAAGGGCTGGAGTTTGTTCTGGTTTCTTTTAAGACCTCCTGGATGAGTGTTTGATGTGCTCTTTGAGTAATTTTGGTATTGCAGCCACTCCTATAGAAGCATCACCTCTGTCCATGGTTCCTTTATTTGTGGATAATGACTCTTAACTATGGCTCAATAAATTTCCAAAGTATTAAAAATGCCCTTGTAGCGCTTTCTAAACTAAAGATTGTTAATCACTTTGTTTTTCATCTGTAATGGAATTTGTTCAGATATGGCAGGTTCTATTTAAGTGAAATAAACACTTTTAGGTCTGGCAGTTATCGGGTTTAGGTATCGCTAGTACAGCTGAACTCAGCTTTATGAAACAAATATGGTTAATAACAGTTAAATCAGTGTTATAAAATGGGGTGATTCCTTTTTCACATAAGGCCAGGTTGGTGTGGGTAGCTTTTGTTTCTCTCTCTCAAGAAATGAAATTATCATTTGCATGTGTGACAGAAAAAAAAGAAGCAGAAAAAAATTTCCTGGGGCAAATACTTTTTCATAGTACTGTAAAAAAACAGCACAGCTGATCTGTTCACATGAGATGCTAAAAGAAATCTTAACTTGTTATCTGGAATTTTACAATGACTTTCCATTTGCCTGATGGTATAAATCTTTTTTAGCCCTGTCAGTGTTTTTACTTGTGCCTGCATACTTTCTTAGGATTTAATGGAACCAGGTGTAGAAATTCAGAAATACCCCTGGGGGCTTCAAATATAATGATACCATTTCTCCCTGAGTCACAGACAAGAACATTAACCCCTTCATTTCCAGCTGAGTTTTGTTTTTCAAAAAGTTTAAGATTTTCAGCATATATTTGAACAAACATGTTGCCGTTTGCAGTTTCTCTGGAGCACACCAGCTGTAGTTGAATTCTAAAACAAATCATGTTGCAGATCACAACTAATTTTCACAGAATACGTATCCCTTTAATGTGGCTAAGGTCGGCAGATCTCTGCAATCTCTGTAACTTTTACGTAATTCCACAACCTACAGCTGGGTGCCTTGTTAAATACAATAAAATAAACACTGCATGATCTAGTTAAGTACCAGCAAATAACACCTTCTGAACTGAATGAGTATAGTTGTTCTTCAGCTATCACTGAAACAGCAGCCATAGATATAAATGTAGTAGCAGAGGAATGTCCAGGGATGTTTTTATATGCTTCCTGGGCATACTCTTATCTGATATGTTTTATTCAGGCTTTCTTGTTCAAGCTTGAAGTCTTGCTGCTATGCGCAATCGCTGTAAAGTTACACAAGTCCAAGGTAAGACCCAAGGAAATGTAGAAAGTTTGTAGAAGTTAAATGTTGCAGTGATGGTTTTCTAGCTGGCAGTGTGTCTTTGTTTGGACTGCAGTCATGTGTTTTTGGGTGTGAAGGAAATGTGGCTGATGTCAGAAAAAATGTCTAATGACACCCTTGCGGTTCAGGAAGGTTCACCCACATGTCTTCTATAGACACCTCTTTATAACCTCGCTATTCTAACTCAGTTTATCCTTCAACCATCTTGAAAAGCACAGAAATGTGGTGCACATGAAGAATGTTACAGTAATTAATGTTGCTCCACCGAATCCAACTGTATGTGTGGGAGAAAAAGGTCAGTACATACAGCACTCTGTCATCTGTTTAACTTGTCTGTCTTCAGAAAATCTTGTGTGGTGAATTCAGACCTCTCATAAAACAAACCTTCCAGACTGGGGAGACCACCTCAGCTCTTCCTCCACACAAACCTCCCACAAAGAATTAGAAGTGACAGTAAATAAGGCTGCTGGCAGGTACAGGCTAGAGGAAAGAACTGGACTGAGAGATATGTCACCAAATCAGCTTCAGTTTATATCACAATTATCAAAAACTGAGTTAAGAATTAACTGCGAAGATGCACTTTCAACGGTTTTTAAATGGTAAATAAGATTAAATTGGGTTCAGACACATGATAGGGAAAGACCTCAAACAAAGCACTAAACAGCAGAACAATAGAGTAGGAGGGCTTTGGAGAAGAAGGGGGCCCAGAGTGGGGCAGTTCAAAGACCCACAGTGTAGCTGCACAAAGAGAGGAAAGGCCCTGTACACCACCCAGCCAGAAACACTCAAAAAACAGGTTAGTAAGAAATATTGTGTGTTCAGTTTTCACCTGCTGATGGATCTGTCAGATTCAGTTAGGCAGACAAAAACTATCAATATGGCCTACATAGTTCACCACTGTGGAGAAAAATATGGTCAAAAGTTGATTTTATTTTGCTGTATTTTTTTCCAATGATTGCAGTTCAGATGCACAATACTGTTCTGGATATGTTTCATATATAGTGGTGATATTATATGCCTTTAGGTCCTGTCCTCCAGCATTTAACTTGTTCATAGAGGTTATGTTTATGATTAAAACTGTTTCTTAAACAGTACCACATGTCTTGCTCTCTCCCCTTTTTGTCCTTACTTGTACAGAGACTCTTTCATGGCTGTATCAGTTTCCAATGAGAGATGAACATTACAGTTAGCAACCATGAATGTTAACTGTAACATTAATAACCCTGTTTAAGTCTTGTCTACAACTCCTCAGATTTTTTTCTAAGATTACAAGTGAATCTCTGTTTGGGCTGAAACAGAAACAAATATACAGTAACTTGAGACAAAACATGCTTATTTACAATGCCTTGCAAGAGCACATTGATCTAAAATCATTCCATTCTAACTCAGGCTGCATGTTTAGAGTTATATTCCATTTTCAAGCCTTTTGCAGCCTTTAATGGATTTTCTTGTAGGATTGCCCCATATTTTGTTCCATCCATCATTTGGAGAACCCGCAAATGAACTTTTTATGGCTTTCTTTCAACAATAGGTTTCTTCTCGCCAACACTATATGCACACCAATTTTGTTGACTCTGAATTCTTCCACCCGGGCTGTGGATCTCTGCAGTTCCTCCAGAGTTGCAGTTGATTTCTTGTCTGCTTCTCAGACTAATGCCACCCTGGCTGTGTTACATTTGCAGATGTACCATGATCATTTCATTATTTGGGTGAAGGATTTATCAGTGCTCCATTAGATGTTTAAAGCTTGGGATGTTGTTTTATTACCTGTTCCAGCTTTAACTTCTTTACCACTTTATCCCTGCGTTCATGTTGTTATCCAGTGTGAGGCCCTAAAAGAACAGCTGTATTTATGCTGAGATCAAATTATATACAGGAAGAGTCTTTTTGGTAATTAGGTTTGACAAAATTTTCTTTCAGGGTGTCAGAATAAGTGTGCTGAACAAAAAAGCAAGTCACCTTAATTTAAAGGTTTTGAAAACATTCACTCCCAAATTATGACTTACTTTTTGTTGGTTCATCACACAAAAAATGAAATGCATCGAAATTTATGGTCTTTATGTCACAAAATGTGAAAAAGTTCAAAGGGTGTGAATACTTTTGTGAGTTCAAAGTATTTCTCAAATTCAAAAGACCTTAAATTTTATACCCACAAATAAAACGCAGAGTGGGGCCCTTGAAACAACTGCTAGAGGTGCTCAGGGTTTAAAAGCTCAATAGCCAAAAAGAGCAATTATTTTTAATGTCTGCGTAACAGCTAAGGCAACGCAAACAAGGCACTTTTGTAATTACCTGGCTGAATTAAGGCAATAAAATGAAGTTATGGTTGAAATAAAATAGTTAGAACTAAAAGCATTCATTTTACAAAGCCATCATCACTTCAGCTGACACAATTTGTTTGGTTTGCCAAAACATCAGCACCACATAAGGCCTTTTTGTCACTTTCTGGTTAGTTTTATGGGTTTGAAATATAGGATTGGGGTTTTTTATGGAGGAAAAATGCCTCCATGGTTTCTTTCAACCAAATTTCTGTTGTGACAACAAACACCAGTATGGACACTTGACATACCTCTGGTTTTAAAACTGCTTACGGTAGTGGCATAAATTCCAGCTTAATCAGCTGAACAACTTCTTAAGTACCCAGAACAGTTAAAACCTTTGGGAATTCAGACAGCTAACCAAGGCACGTTGGTTCATAATCGTCTATCAGGTGTCCTTACTGGACCAAACATCAACACATAGAAGCAAATACTGGTGTGACTGAAGTACCACAGCAGTACCCTGAAAAAGACCATTTGCACACCTGTTGCTGGATTTTACTTTGAAAGGGGTCATTTTTGGTTATTTTTCATTTGGCAAGTTGAAACAAGTAAGGCTTTCTTGGAACTTTGCAAAGGTCACAACAGTGTGATAAGGTGAATAATGTAGACTTATGTTGGAGTTCCTATCTCACATAGTTCATCATCATCATGGTCAGAAAACCACAACACTTAGACAAAATAGTCTTGATTTCAGATGGGACCACAGTACAAAGTAGAATTCAGTTCAGCTAAACAATCTTTTTCATGTATTTCTATTTTAACTCTAATTTTATTTTAACAGTATTGTGCTGTTTTTCATCACACTATGGATAAATGTCTCTTCATTTCATCCTTAACTAGTAAGGTATTTGTTTTCCTTTTCTTTTTGACTTTGTTTATTTAAAAGTGGATTATGTGCTGTCCTAAATAAACAAAGAACAATGAAAAAAAAAAACTGCATAGTTTGTCAATGAGCTAATTATGGAACTTCTAGTCTTTTGCAAAACCACCCAATCTCTGAGGTATACAACAAGGGTGTTTCTGTGCATGCTTGCATGTCTATATAATACATGTTCTTATCAAAATGGTAAAGTGGTATTTATTTAGTGGCTTATGTTTTCAGGACTGAAAAGGGTGTGTGTGTGTGTTGTATATGTTTTGTATATCATTATTCTGTTCCCTGATTTGTCTGTTGGCTTTGCTTTCTCTTTGCTTCATCTTCTTGTGATTACTGCTTTTCCAACATGTCTCGCGTCATACAGCTCCTGCTTTCACTCCTTTTACACCATTTCTGTTTGTACTGCAATGAGAAATAAATGAAGCCTGAAAATAATTATAAAACAATAACGGTCCATCATACCCCACTCATGTCTAGCAGCAAGAGTAACGAAAACCTGCCTCCATTGCATAAACATACAACACAAACATAACAAAAATACACCGCTCCTGGTTAAATACAACCAATCAGACCCAGGGGAAATTTCTTAGTACTGTCAGTCATGGTCATGTATGCTAAAATTGCCGGTATACAGCAGCTGTGCTAATGGCAGAGAAACAACCTAACGTTACAGGAAAGCTAGCCTGCCCATTACCTTCCTACATAATTCCACTCAGTTCTAATCTCCCTTCAGTACACTGTCTGAGCTTTCTTCCATTGAACTGAACTTATCAGGTAGAATTTCAACCGGGCCAATCAGCAAACAGAAAGAAGAGAAATGACTTTGACTTTCTGTGCTGTTTTAGAATTGTGTTCTACCTGTAGTTTAGCAATGGCAGTGGAAGAAGTGAATGAAGCCATTCAGTCAGTTGAATTAACATTAACAGCCGCCTCATTCAGCTTGGCACTTCTCTCTATGCAGTTGGGGATGGTTGTTTAGAGTGCAGGCAATTTCTGGTAAGCTTTGTAACACTGAACCGGAGCATTACATATGTCACACTCAAACATTAGCGATTGGGTAAAAGTTAAAACTTCAACAGAGTCCACGCCTCCAGCACACAATCGTTTCTCAATAGTCGAGAGTCCAGACCCTCTGTATGAAGCAAAGCGTAGAATAAGGGGCCGGTTTTTACCAGGCTACAGGAAAACAAACAATTTATCAAGTTTTCAGCAGGCTCTGCGGTGGGGAAGGAGCTGTGGAGGGAGAGCTATAGCACAGCAGAAAGCAAGGGGTAGGGACCTGTAAAGTGTGCTTGTTCAGATTTTCAGGCTAAGTCACAGTTTTCTTAGAACTCCCCACTGCAGCTTTAAAGGTGGCTCTCAATTTTAACTCAATTACTTTCTAATTAAATACAAACTTTTACCACCATCTTGACAGAGATTTAAAGACACAACCTCTTCAGTTTGAAGTCTTATTTTATAAAAACAACAAAAAATGGAAAAATTGTTCTTGCCAATTAGCACTCTATGGTAAATGGCCTGTACTTGTATAGCATTTTATCTAGTCCAAAGGAGCCCAAAGTGCTCACACTAGTGATGGTGGCAAGTTACTGGATTGTAGCCACAGCTGCCCTGGAGTAGTCTGACAGAGGTGAGGCTGCCACCAGGCCATCTGACCACCACCAGCAGGCAAGGTGGGTGAAGTGTCTTGCCCAAGGATACAACGACAGAGATGGTTGGAGCAGGGGCTAAAACCAGCAACCCACCGATTATGGGATGAACGCCTACCACCGTCACCCGCTGTATGATTTCAGTGACACAAAGTTCAGTCTGATAATTCATGTTTTCCAAGACAATCTAAAACAGGTTAAAACATCCATTGGTGTAAAGGTATCTATGTAAGAAAGACACCTTTCTTACATAGATACCAGCCAATAGCATTGAGTCTCTGACTTTGCATCAATTCCTCCTTCTGAGCCAACAAGTTTTAGCAAGGAGAAACCTCCACCAGAAACAGGCTACCAGTTTCTGTCAAAACACTTGTCTAGGACCACTTTCTACTCTCTTTTATTATATTTTAAAAACATGTACAGCTTAAATTTGTGAGGAAAACCTGATCTGAGCTGAAAACTAGTAGTGTTTTGATATGGAAAAAAGCAAGCCAACTTTATTTATAGATCATTTTAAAACAGCAAGATAATGACCAATGTGCAAGAGAGACAGGAAAATATAAAATTTACAAAAGAAAAAACAACATAAAAGTGCACAAAATGCATAAAAAGCAATACTAAACAATAAAAATACAATGGACAACACAATAACATACACTCTCAAGCTGGGTCAAAAGACAATGAAAAGAGGTGGGTTTTAAGAAGAGAAAACAGAAAGAGAAGTCGCCCATCTAACACTGTGGCATCATGTTCTAGAACTTAGGGGCTGCTACTAAAAAGCCTTGTCTTCTCTTAGCTTTCTCACCATGTTTTTGGTATGTCCACACAAAAGAACAAAACATATTAAAAATGTTAGAAGTCCAAAAATCTTCTCAAACAATACCTTTAAATCAAGACAATATAGTATTCAATTTATTCAAGCTAGGGGAAAGTCTGCTGAGACTTTTCTCATGTGCTTGAGCTGTATACTGTAGTCAAAGACCCCAGTGACTGCAGTTTGGTGTGAGATAATTGTGCAAAAAAATTGTTGAGATGGTCTTGTTCAAAGGAAATAACATGTCTGTCATCATCTTTAAATTTCAGCATAACATGTCCCAACTTGTTTGTTTTAACTTGTACAGTAAGTCTTTGAATGTAAAAAGTGAAGGAAGTGGAGAAACTTGTAATTACTGTGAAGTAACCAGGCAGGTTGGTTTGCAATGGAACATTCAGCATTTTCCAATAAGTGTCAGCAGAACAAAAGCATTATCTGATGAGAAGATCCCACGCTATGTCATTACCCATATGGATGGGTAATGAGTTAAGGAGAAAACCCTCAGGTGGGGGTATTCTGCTCCATTAAGATCTGCAGCAGGAAGTATGCATAGAAAACTACTGCCAACCTTTCTTCTCCCTCATGTTTTATTGTGCTTTCGATCTCTCACAACTTGGAAATGTGCACAGGTCAGTGACTGGAAGATAACAGAAAAGTCAACAATGTTTCTGCAGGAGATCAAGGTACATAAATGTTATAATAAAGTGCAAGAAAAATCTCAGAAAGTCATCAGGAATAGGAAATTTGTTCTAAAATATTTTTATCATTGGTAATACTTTTTACAAATGAAGTCTAGACTGCTTAATCTAAACTCTGCTTTCTACTTCTCTGAAAATCTTTGGGTTTCAGCCCTCCCCAGACAATGACACAGTGTTACTAAAGCACTCCAAAGGTCACGTACATCTACCAACCTGAAGATATATGTCCTGTTTATTGCCCATAAAGATCATTAGCATTTCCTCCCCTGGCCTCTTCCATTCACTTATACAAACATCCTCCCCAAATTCAATTCTCCACACTGAAAGAGAAGCTGCAAGGCCTGATTCACAACCAGAGGCCCAAACGGCAGGGCAGGAATGACAAACTCCATGTACTGATCAAAGGTCATAAGCACAGAGGTCCATGGGCCCTTTGTTCTGTATTCAAAGAGATTTTGACACTGTTCACTTCCTTTCTTTTTCTTATCAGTGCTTGCTCAGTTCCTGTTTTTTGTTTCCACTTCAGTTACTCAAAAAATAGCTTGGTAAAAAAAATAGACTTTATTGTACCACAACTCAATAAATGAAACCCAGCATGATGTTTAATAATTTTCTGATCATGCTTTCAGTAATACAGATATCATGACTAAACTATGACTTATTTTTGAAACAAATTTTTGTTTGTCCCTCTCATATATCATTACAGTTTTTTTGGTTCAGAAAGATATTGAAAGCAAAATCAAAGATGTTTCTTTAATCTACATCTCTTTTGTCAGAACAATGGACTGTATGAAGTTGTATCTTGGAGTAATCTTAGCCTTAAATTACTCATGATGCAAAACAAGTTCAAAGTTCAAGTCAGGTACCTAACTCACAACACTTTATGTGATGTTAAAAATAAAAAATAAATCCAGCAAAACTGATAAACTTGTGATTATGGCTCAATAAGGTCTTTATTTGACAGTAATTCATAGGTCAAATCAGAAATCAGACTTTGTCATTGTTCTGCTGCAGCCTCTTTAAACCCAAATAACAAGGGTTGAATTTCACATAATTAAAATTTCTTAAATATTTGCCTTTATTTTCATTCACTTTGGTGGTTTGTGATCTATGATTTCTGAAAGAGGGTTCTACAAAAACACAAAGGAGCTGCAGATTGGAATCAAGAAAGGCTTGATATTTTTTAAACAAGCTTTTAGCAAGACAGAAAAGGCTATTATGTCTATTGACTCATTTAAAAACCAGTAAAACCTTCAGGTAATGGAAGAGGTAAAAATGATAAGGGCGCTATTTGGGGGACAGACGGGGACGTGCTTCCAATTAACACCTTAAGTAGAACAACATACACATTTTTTTCATCTAGTAAACTATTGCTGTTTAAAACAATAGACTAAAATTAAACTTGTTGGGCTTTGTTTCTAGCGTTACAAAAATTACTAAAAGTCTAGATTTTATTCTAGCTACTATGGATGCAGGACTTGAAAGGCGGGCAAATTTGGGGTTATTATTTAGAGCGCAACTTTTCAGAGGATCAACAAAATCATTTGAACAACTCCAATAGGAATTCAAATGACGAAAAAAAAAAAAAAGACTTTTCAGATATTTGCAACTGTGTCATTAACTTCAGTGAGCCTTTTGTGAGCGGGTGAGAATAGCTAGGAAAATTACCAGAAGGTGGAGGAACTGATCTTATCAGTGGCAAAGAGTGAACAGAAAAAAGCACTGATTTCAAAGCTGTAGAGCTCTTCAATATGAATCAAGTGCTGATGAAAGGGATGTAAAGGAAAAATGTGAACAAGAATCAAATATTAGAGAAACAGATGGTGACTGGGAGGAAACATTTGGATCATGGTGTAGTTGGGGAATAGCCTGACATGGACGGAGTTTGATTGGAAAGTGTAACTGCATTATTTTAATACATAATCCATCGCATCTAAATTTGGTAGAACATCTCACTTATGTTGAAGAAACAGTGGAGCGGTGGATGACTTTATTCATATATTTTAGGGTTGTTGTAAAAAATATGTGCAAAAGGACATAAAGAGTATCTTAGGGTTTGAAACATATTTGGACCCAACTCTGTATATTCTGGAAATAGTACCTAGGAATCTGGTGGGCAGGAGTGGTAAATACTTATTGAGTGTTTTGCTCATGATAGCGAAGAAAACAATCACATCTGCTTAGATTAGGCTGCAATCTCCCAGTATCACGCCATAGGGAGACAGAATTAAAAAGGTTCAATCAACTTCAGGACAGCTGAAGCTGGAGAGTTTTGAGTCTTGATGGAAACCAATAAGACGATTCATAACAAAGCCCTGATATCTTTATGTATTCATTTGCTTTTTTATTTTTATGTGTGGGTATATATAAAGATAAACATACATATAGATTTATTTTTATATCTTCTATTTTTTCTTCACTTATTTTGAGTTCAACACTGGTCTGAGGTCGTTTTTTGTGGAAGTGTTCTCGATATTGTTACAGATTTTGTTTGATCTGCTGTGTGTTTGGAGATTCCTGACCACCTGCTCCAGATACTGCATTTACCTATGCTCAACAGGACCATGCTGTGGTAGAGTTTGACTAACTCTATACAGTTCAACTACCCAACTACCAAGATTATGGACTAATGCTTTGTGGAACATGGACAACTGTGTAAGCAATAGGGCAATATTAATATGGAATGTGAACTGGGGCAAGACTACTTTACTGTATGTGTTTATGTAAACTATCTGTGGAAAACAGTGATGTGAAGTCATGATCTAACATACATTGCTGAATTGTCTTATTGTTTAAAAAATGTGAATCTTTAAGCATTCTTTGTTGTGAAAGTGGAGTAGGACAGTATGTTTAGGTGCATCTTAAAAGCTCTGTGCAGTTTATCTCCTAAGACAAAAAAACTGTCTAGGGCATGAAACTAATTACTTTCCTTCGTTTTCAAGCCTAAATTTCTTGTATAATAGTAGAAACTTTGAATAAGAACATTTATTGAATATGATGCTTCCTGTAAAATGAAGAAGGTATTGAAAATGCACATATTTTATGATCACAATGGATGAGCTGAAGACATCAGAAGACTAGAAGTTGCTTTTTTTGTTGGTTAGGAGTCCAAGAGTCTTCTTTTTGCTTTAGCTTTACATGCAGACTAAACAAGTCTGTTTTTCCTGTAGAACATGGACTGGTTGACAGGAAAGAGTTCTCTACCTACACACAGACAAATATGCACACACAGAGATGGATATAGACACACACAGACCCCCGCAAATACAGGCAGTTGTTGTAGTGGATGGTAGACCACAGTGCACAGGCAGACATCCAGTGAGTCCAATTGAGGCCCAAAGTAACCACTTTGAAATGAACACTTTAGAGGACAGCCAAACCACGACATCAAACACACAGACACACACAGAGGAAGAGCGGAGAGACTCTGCAGCCAGAGAATTGTTAGCAATGTTGTGTGCTGACTGAGGCCTTCTAGAAAAAGTTTAGGAAAGCCATTTCTTCTGACCACCTGAATTCACACTACACTGGAAAAGTTTTGAGGAAAAGTTGTAGTGGGGGAGACAAATTATTATGTCAAAAACACAACTCTGGATCACAAAAAAAAAAAAAAAAAAAAAAAAAGGCTGGGCAACACTAAACTTTTTTTCAGAACTAAATGTGTGCAATATGAAAGTAAGTGTGTTGTTTTTAGATGCATACATTTGGAACATGTTTTTGACAACATGCATTTTGAGATATGGTCTTTCAAGTTGATTTTGGGGGCTGACATGTTTAATCTCTCTCTTCCCATTATTCCATTAGGTGTTCGTTTTTGAAGATATTTGCATACATACATATCACTCTGACCTTCGAAGAGACCTTTCAACCTGAGAAATAATTTAAAAAAAAATACCTCAAAGCAAATTCTTTTCAGACTAGCCCTAAGCATACTGTTAGAAAAACAGTTTTATTCTCAAATGTGTCATAATGTCCTCGTTTCCATCAGTGAATGGTTGGTTTAAATCAATCCTTTTGGGAACAGTCCTGTTGTACATAATGCAGTCAGCTTTTCTTTGAGTGTGATTTTTTTCATGTCTTTGTAAAATAACTAAAAAAAAACAAAAAAAAAAACAACAAAAAAAAAAACAGCACTAATTAGCAAGAAATGGTTGTTTTGTCAAAACGTACAACATGCAAAGTTCTCATAAAGATTATTAGATAATCTCTTATAAATGTAACACATATAGAGTAAAATTATTAATTACAGTTCTTAGCAAGACAGTAAGAATCAAGAGAAAAAGTTTAAGCTTTCCACTAGAGAGGTATAACGTATGCAAAAATAATTGATCTAATTTTTTTCTGCAAATTAAATCTGTTCACACTAGGGATAAAATATGTGACAGAAAATTAGACAAAGCCTTCCCAAAACATGAATTCAATACTGAAAATGTTTTTATCTTGCATAGATTGAAGCTTTACTTCCAAAAATTACAAGTTTTTATTACTTTTCCACAATGATGGGATGCATTTGGAATATACTGGTTTCCAACACAAGCAAAGCCTGTGATAAATGTAGAACTGTTTCATGTTAAGAATTTCTGCAGCGATGGCAGTGTTAAAACAGTTTATGTTCATAAGACATTTATCATCTGATACTTTCCACCAGCTCTTTGTCCATGACGATTGTTTTCTGTAAATAGAGACTGTCACCAGCTAACGATGGCTGCTATGGGGATGTGAAATATGACTACAGTGACAGAATGGGCAAAAATATGACTTGGCTTGTTGAGCAGAGAAACAATAACTGGTGCCAGGGGGACCAAAATCCATCTATGAGAGATTTTTCATTGAAAGACTGAGCTTTTATGTGCTTTTTATTTGCTTTCGTGTTGCCTGGAACACTTTATTAACACAACATTGACTTGTAGTGTATTCAGTGATGTTGCATTACAAATCTTTTCATGTCAAGTCGTGCAAAGAAGCAGAACTCCTCAGCTGATGTGACCCAAAAAGGCAAAGATTTTATGAGACACTTCTCTGTTATTCTTAAAGGAGTGTCATATTTCCTTAAAAGGTGGTGTTCCTGTTATTTAGGAGACCTCCAGTTCAAGAGCTCTCCAAGCTGATGGGCCAGTGGGAGGAAAAAGTGTCTCGTGGTTGGAGCCAAACACAAAGACAGACCAGAGACCAGGGCGTTGTAAAACACACAAACACACAGCTGTGAGTGGACAGCCGCCAACTGTTCTTGCCAATCCACCACAACAGCCCACTAATCTTGCTTAGATCTGCTCATCAGAGTCAGACAGTGGGCATCCTGTGCTGCAGCCGCTGCTGCATCTGGGGGAACCAAACAACAGAATAATCTAGGCTTTGAAGCACAGCAGAATGCAGCAGGGGGCCCATCACAGCATCCCTCACTGAGCTCTCCACTCATCCTGTTGAGAAACTATAAAAATTGAAAGCTTCCCAGAAATTAATCTCTCAAAAAAAAATTTCTCACAATAATTGTTTACTTGTATAAATTACAATTTAAAAAAAGCACAAAACTCCAGAACAGTATTGTGTAAACCCAATAAATTCCTAAATGGATTATGAGGATTTTAAGGTCTGCTTGGATTTAACAGCTTTAACAAAAGCACAATAGCAATGAGAAATGTTCAGTGTTGAATACGACAATGTGTTGAAGTATAGTTGTTTTTGCTGTTACATGTATTGGGTTATGTTTCCTTGATATACTGTATAGTGATTTTCAAAGCATTACTTTTACACATTACTTCACACATTAATGATTTTAAGCTTGTGGCAATTAGCAGATAAGCTAATTAGCGGATTAGCAGATTGTTTTTCAGACAAGCACAAAAGGCAGAGGCTATTTAATCACTCAGATTCCAAATGAAGGTCACAATGATTTTCTAAACTTTATTTTCTCTCAAAGCTTTATTCAAGCCAACCTGGTATGGACTGAAAAAAGCCAACAGATGAATTTCCCTCAAGAGACAAAGAAAAACCAAGGAACGTGCCATAAAACTGCTGCTAAGGCATATGGCTGAGGTGGATGTTATTGAAAAGGATACATTACAATGCTGACCTGAGATCAGAACACATTCTGTCACAAGGGACAACCTAGCAGGAGAGAAGCAGCTGCCTGTATGCTTTTCTTTCTGCCTGTAGTACAGCATCACCTCAGTTACCCTGCATCCATTTTTTTTTTTTAAAACATGCCTACCATCAAAGCATAAATTCACTTTACTGACCTCAGGAATGTTATTAAGCTATGTAGGCCTCTTCACAGCCATGTCTCATGGTTATGTTTTGGACAATATGTATATTTTTTAGGAGATATCTACTGAAAATGTAATGTGCCATACTGAAAAATTGCAAACGAGAAATTGTATGTATTATTATCACAAATGTGATGGAACCATCCTATGAAAAATGTTTGAGTCATACATAAGTTTTTAAACTGTCAAAGAGATAGATTTTATTTTATTTCTTGATACGTTTTTGAAAGGTACTTCAAAGTTTAGGGTTTTTTGAATGGCTGCTTTTTCACTGATTTTCTATCTGGTTTGTTCTTTCTGTACAGCACTTTAGTCAATGTTGCAGTTGTTTTTAAATGTGCCACAGCATAAACAAAATTGAACTTGAACACTCTCTGATCTTGATCACATGTTCTTTTCTGTTTGTGAATGAACTAATGTCATATCTACACATAACTGGCAACTTAGTTAATTTGATCTTTTCGCATGACCTGTATGACTTTGAATTTACTTCACCTGAGCTCTATGTTCTGGTTCGCATATCTGAGTTATCCCTATTTTGTTATATATCTCTGTGTTTCTTTTGTGCTCTGTGTTTCCCCGTGGCCATTATTTTTTTGTGGTTCCTTTGAGCTACCAGTACCTCTCACAGCTGTTCTACATTGGTGTAATCACAGTCACCTGTTCCTTGTGCTGGTAATCACTTTTCTATCAATTCATATTCCTTGTTTGCTTTCATTGGTATTGTCAGATCCACATCCTAAATATGTTATCTACTGTGTGTCTTGTTAGTTTGGTACTAGATGATAGGTCATTGTGCGTTTTGTTGCTGTCTCCTTTTGGTTTTTGGTTTTAAATTAAACTCCATCACAATCTTGCCTGCCTCCTGTCTCTGTTTTTGGTCCTGCACAGCAACACAACATGGCATCTTTAAGCACTTTGCTACTAACTGTCTGTTGCAAAGATGCAATTTGTTACTATTGTCTAAACTGATCAAAAATACAAAAAAAATTAACAATTTATTACATAGAATGTTTTAGCGCCAACAAGATGATTTTCATACAGTAGATCATATGTCAAACTCAAGGCCTGCAGACCAAATATGGCCCACCATAACTATTTATGTGACCCTCTAGACTCTAGAGACACATAAATATAATTTATGTATCCCTTGATAATTTCATCAATCAAATCAAAGCAGTTTTTATCTGTATACTGCCAAATTATATCAATGTGAAAAGATATTCAATATTTAACTTTAAGAAGTATTTTTTGAATGCAGGGACAGCTATTTATTAATATTTTAACAGTTTCTTAATGGGTAGTTTTATCAATACATCCTGTCACAACCAGCCCCTTGAGGACATTTATGATCTTAAATTGGCCCAAAAAGGAAAACACCCCTGCAGTAGATGATCAAAGAGGATGGTACATCTCATACGTTCTGTGTCAGATCTTTTTTTCTGTTTATTTAACTTTATCTTGGGTTCAAGGTCATTTAATACATTTGGATCAGGCAGCCTTAAAATGCTGAAAAGAGCTAATACTGTAAGTTATACAAGTCAGTGTTAGAAATGAAGAAAGGATATAAACATACAGTTCCGACTAGATTTTATTTTATTTTCTCTTATAAACTGCTAATGTTGTCCCACATAATTATGGCTTACAAATAAAATAAAATAGAAATAAATTGGGAAATCTTGTGGCATTACTTCTTCCTCTTTCTTGAGTTCCAGTGCACTGAAATGACCATACAACTGTTTTGACTGATTAAGTAGAAATTACTATTTCTAATACAACTATGCCTGCAGGTCTACTACCAGTGTGTATTGGGTAATTTCCTCCACATGTAACCGTTACAAAATGTGTGCATGCAAATTGCTTCATCAAAGTACCTCTCAACCTTTGCTTTACGATAATGGGTGAATTTTATAAGTTTTCAGTAATGACTGATTATGTTTTTCATGATTCTTCCAGTAGTGCCTGGGGTAGAAGAGTTTAGCAGATGTGCTATTTTCCATTCTTTGCCGATTCATAATTCTCATTTCAACATAAATACTGAAGTAAGCCAAGACAAAGAAAAAAAATGACAAAAAGTTAATGGATCTTTGTGAGAAAAAAAGGCTAGGCCTCTGTCCGATGGAAGAAGACTCCCAAAAATAAAATGAGGCAAGAAAAATATTGAAAGCATAATTTGTCTCAGCAGGAAAACACACAGAGAGAGACACCAGCCAAATGTACTGGTTTACTTCATTAATCCCAAATTTCATTTTGAGCTACACTGTCATATGTATTCATCTAGGAGTTACACTGTACAAGCATTTTATTACTTTATTCAAAGTCACGAAATGCAAAGCACTTACATAGACATGTATGCAACACTCCATCCTGCTGACAGAAACACATCCTGTCACATGGAAGCCCTTGTTTTTCCAGGAAGCTGCCTGACAGGATGACAGACCTCAGCATGCAGCTGAATCAGTTGCAATGGTAAAACAAAGACAAGCCCAGGGTCTTTACTGATGTCTATAATATAATCTTATTTTTGATTATTATAAAGGCTTGATGTATATAAACTCCACTTCATTGATGTACATGTCAGCATTAGGTAAAACATTCCGTTTCTGTGCTTGGAGTGTGCAACATCATGCTATTGGGAGTATTTTTAGCTGCCTTTCCATCAATAAATCAAGCATCTTTTCCAATGGATTAGTGATTTATATATTCATGCTGTCTTATTTAAAATATTACTACAATGTTTCAGTCAGCCATCTGTCTGATTAGAAAACGTTGACTGGGTAGTGAGTCAGAGGAGCTCTTCTGCAATAATCTATCCACTTTATCCCTTTGCTGTGAAAATGATGAGATGCCCAAGCCACTGGATGCTGGTGCCTGGTCTGAAACACCATAATCTCCACCACAGACTTAATGAGCTTAATGTGCACTCCCAGGCCACTGAGCTTAGAGGCATGAGCACATTGTGCACTGTGATGCACTGCTTTACAGTTTCCCTCTGTTTGTGAGCTTGTAAATACCCAACTAGATAAACAAATTATCACTGAGACATAACTGCTGCTGTGTCTGACCATGATTATCAGACGTCGTTCAATAAACATCCCAGTAAGATGGCAGTTGCTTGTCATATGATGACGTATATAGGAGTTAACAAGACCCTACGGACAGCAGCCATTCATTGTCATTAGACAGGCATTTGTTATCTGGTGGCAAATCGGTGCAAACAGATGGCATCCGTTTAAATATGGGAACTACCTTTTGTAAACAAACCATATATTGTTATGCAGTCAAAAGTCCTCTGGTGAAAATAGATGCAGAACTGATCCTTACAGTGGAAATGCAGCTTCCAAGAACAGGGCCAGATTATTGAGCTTGATTGGGGATAAACTCTGATTTCATTCTCAAACCCAACACCCACTCAGTTCCTGACTCTCCCTAATGCACACCCTTCTTTCCTTGCAGCAGTAAATGTCTACATCACACGCACTGCCATGCATACAAGCATTAATCAGCATGTGTCTCTGTTTAAACCTCTAATCAGGAATTAAAGCAGTCTTGATCTATTAGGAGGACAGAAATCCGTCTAAAAATCTAAGAATGCAAAAGAGTATACACATAATAACCATAAAATAAAAGAAACTGAAGAATCATCAGCAGGATGGATAATATAATCAGTGGTGTGAGAGCTAACTTTATTAATCTGGGTTGTTTGATATACACTAATTTCACATTATGTAGCAAAATCTATGTTCTGGATCTCAGTTCATGCTGTAAGTTCTATCTTGACAAAACAGTAAAGGGCAAAGAGTTGGATCTAAATTCTTAAGTAAAAAAAAAAAATCTGTTGACAACCATTTTTTTGAGTTGACAACACTACTTCACAGTGATCAAGTCAGAAAATGGTGCAGCATATGAATGGATAAATATGGAATTTCTAAGTCTGTTATGGTTCTAAAAATGGAAAGTTTAAAGTGAAAGCAGTGTAGATTGAAAACAAGTTAAAAAAGCCACTTAAAGTATCAAATTTGTCTGCTCATTTAGAAGACTGATTTGTTTTTTTAACTTTCTATTCAGGCTTCTTAAACCTTTTCTTCTGTGTTTCCCATTCAATTATCTGATGTACAACAGGACACTGTAACTCTTGGGGAATGATTTCCTTGGACAGAGAAATCTTTTTATTTCATTGTGTCTGATTATCAAAAAAGGCATTCAGAATTTGTCACATGTAACGATAGATTACAATGTTATTATTCACAGTGCATCACTTCTTCCTGCTTTGGAAAACTGAAAAACATTTTTGTTCTTATATGTACTATGACCGCAAAAAACTAAACACTTTATTTATAGCTTATTGCAACAGAGTATAACGTACTTCCATACATAAATAAATCCTCAAATGTGCTCACTTCTAAACGTGCAGGACAAACATGACAGCCCAAATTCCAAAGAGTTTTTAGAGCCTTCCAAAAGATCTCACCATGACCCATATCCTCAGATAAATGTCTTTAATCAATAAATAGTGGTTTTAATGTTGAACAATTAGGTTAGTGAGCACCAGGGAGAGGGATATGGGACTAGCTGAGGCGATTGTCGGTTTTTTCCAAAAAAATTATTCTTGAAAATAATTTTTTTTTTTTTTTTTCAATCATAAAATTAAAGTATTTTTTTAAAAATCCAAAGTGGAATGCTGTTTTTAAAAGAAAGAAAAGGAAATTGTACAAAGAACACAATTTCCCCAGGTTACAGGTGACTTGTCTATAAAAATAAAGGTATTGAAAGCGGTGAACTGATCATGTAACAGACACCATTTTTTAAGTCCATGAAACACAACATTGAACCACAGGTTGTAAACAACTTTACAATGATCCATGATTACAAGAAAGTTTATTTCAAGCTACATAAAATTGCTTTTGCAAAAAATGTTGATGTTTGAGCATTTTTAATATCTGCGAAACAATGAAAAGTGAGGATTTTTTTTTTTTTCATATTATTTTTCTGGTACTTGATGGAAAAAGTCCCTCCCTCAAACAACCACAGTTACATTTAACAGTGAAAAACACTACAGTCCCTATGCTTATACACAAGCATAGGAACAGTAGCTCTTAAATTGGTCTAATTTAGTTCTAGAAGAAACTATGACACTGCATTTTTGTTTTTGTAGTGTGGATTCATTTTTTTTTAATTTATCTATTCCATTATTTGCATAGAGGAGAAAAGAGCTCCTCAGAGTTCAATAAAATATCTACTTTCTTTCCTTTTATTAGTGAGAGCATTCAGCCCTTCACGTCAGGCTTTGTTTTATTTATCCTTTCATTCAGAGAAAGAGCAGAAAAATAAAGAGTGTATCATTACACAGTGAGGCAATAATTAGGACCTCATGTCAACAAATTGCACATATCACTCTTATAACTGGCCAACTGGCAGAGCTCAGAGATCAAATTATTTTAGGCCTTTCAGTTGCACATGCAATAAAGTTTAACACAGCATTTACTTGTTACACATAACTCATCTTTAGCAATAAAACGGTTAAGGTGCTTCTCTGCTTTTTATTTATATCTCTCGACTATGTTACTATGATAAAGTTTTATGATTTTGATTTTTGATCGTAAACTTTTGTTGCCTATGGCAACACAAACAGGGGGATTTTCAGCTGAGTATGTCATCTATCATCAGGGTAGTCTATGGTGTAATTAACTTCTGTTAAGAGAAGAAAGGCATGACAAAAACCATCTTGCTGTGCAACATGGTTTTCTATGTCGGGTTTGTGGAAGGTGCTATTGCAACAAAGAATTTACATCATAATCCTTAAGCTTTTTACTTCCTCTATGTCAACAAATTCATGAAAGAAAGCAGCATCTATACACATTTCATCATTTTAATAAACAATGGTTACAAAATTTAAGTCTTTTCATGAAACTTTTATCAAAACAGAAGAGTAAAAACCTTTACTTGCTCTGCTTATGAGTAATTAAACATAACACAATGTTTTTCATCATTTTGAGAAAGTGAAGATTTAGTTTTGTTTAAGTTAAAAATGCAGGCTTCTGGGATCATATAATTATCCAGAGGAGAGATGTATGTCTATTTCTCCTGGAGCTCAAGATTTAGTTTTAAACCAATAATGCAACAATTTTCTTTCTCCTAAGCATCCTTTTTCCTACTTTCAATGAAGATAATATATAGCTCACAATACAGCATGGCAATGTTCTTATAAGCTCATTTGTTAAACAAATCACACATTTTCCTTCAGCCTGTCTTCTTTTTTAGTATATGATTAGCTATCTTTGTATTAGTGCTGGGATTAAGAAAACCATAGTCTTTCTAAACAACACAATACAACAAAAACAAAGCAGGTGTACTTTAACAAAAATTTGGGTAAGTGTTTGTCCATCATTTGGGTTCATCAAAACAAAAATGAAAAACCTGATTAAAATCAACTTTGAGAAACAACTTTATATGTTTATACTATGAAAATCCTGCTCCAAGTCTGCCCTCTAAAATAAACCAGAAGAAAGTGTAGCCGTTGGAGGGAGGTTTTGCTAAAACATCTGTGTAGTTCATTGCAATAATCCTATTGTAATTACACAAAATTATTTTGAGTTCAAGATATGACACAGTGGAGCTTAGTTTGGCAATATTTCTCAGATGATAAAAACAGGAATTAACCAGAAGTTATGTAAAGGTTTCTAACAGCGGAAGACATGTTCTTTGTTTAATAAATGTATTTTACCAAGTACCAGGTTATGCTTACTGCCAAAACAAATCAGCAGGTAATTAAAGGGCTTGTTCAGCATTTTTGAACTGAGGTACTGTTAAAAGGTAGGCTTCTTTATTAAGAATAATTACTAGCTCAAAAGGGGACAACACAAAAATGTCATGCCCATTTATACAAGCCCTTTTTTATTAACCTTTAAACCAGAAACCGATTATTATTTATATGTGAAATCGAGTAGCAGATGATGTGCTACTGCTAAGGTAACAGGTAAAGCATTTCTGGTCAGAGTAACTCCATAGTAGAAAAGTATGGAGGTGTACATATCAATAAAATATTTAATTCAAATTATTTAAATTGCTTTATTATTTTAGCTTTTTACAACACTTTACTTTTGTTTCAAACACTTGGTGCCGCCCCCTACTTCCAATTTTCCAAATCAGTAATAATTGGCTAATGAGAAGCTTTGCAATTGCCCCTAACAAACGGGATAAAGGTTCATAAGTTAACATTTGCATAAAACTATGACATTTTTGAGATTGGTGTTCCAAGCCAACATTTACATATAGTGCACATGTGAGCATAAAATGTGATGAAAAGGTGGCCACATAATGACAAATTTTGACTGCCTTTATATGTTTGATGCAGTACAACTATAGGGTAAAATATGGAGACCATATGAGACATAGTAAAGAGTGGGACCCATATAAGTGGTAGACAAGTGCAATTTAAAATTATTTTCTTTACACCCATTCTAAACTAGACCTAAACCTATTTGGGATGCCCAACTGGTAATACTGATATGGGTTATATTTAATCCACCCAAGCGGGTTCCATACAAAAAGCTTATTGTGAGTCCAGGCCCGCTTAGTACCTATCCAACCTGAGCAAAATACGTGGTCCACATATACTTGTTAGCTGCATTGTTTTGAGACACCACAAGTCCGCTTTGGTCTTTGCCCCGTTAGCTTTATCCTCCAGGACCCATTAATCTGGCTTTGTAGTTATTATGACACCAATAGAGTTATCTCAAGCAGATAACATAATAGCTTCTTTGAGCCTTTCAATAGAAATCCACTTCAAAAATTATGAACTTTCCCTTTAAGGCAAGCAGCAACAAAAATGCAAGCTATAGTATATCTGTCACTAGTTTTCTGTGTGATCAAAACAAGATATATGATTGACTCCCATACTTTTGCAATGAATGGACACAAAATCTATCATGACAACTGATGTCCTTGAAAAGTAATTTTCTCTTTAAATGCATAACATAAAATATAGTCTATAATCTACGAGCCAAAGTGTGGTATAACTTACCAGATACTGTGCTAATTGTTTATGAAACACTGTACTTCTTTGTTTATTGTGTGATGTCCATTCTTAAATATGTGTTTAAAATTTGTGAATTCAAACTCCGCCCCCTTTGCGCCCTGCCCAATCAGAATAGAGAACAGCCGCAGCGCCGCAGCGGCAGGGACCGATGGGAACAGACAGTGGGGGAGGGGTTTGTGTGTATCTGTGTATACACTGTAGGACTCAGCAGCAGCAACAACTCTCCAGCCTCCAGCCGTAGTAAAGTCTCTAACGGTCGGCCCCCTTTTCTGACCGAAAGCCTCGTACAAAAAGTTGATAAATGACGGGGGATTTAACGAAAATCGGGTGAAGCAGCTCTTGCTCGCTCTGAAATCCCTCTTTATATTTTCGCAGAGGAAAAGGGGATACTTTTAATTCGTCCGTTTGTTTTCAAATGAAGAAACCGAGAAATGCCCGTGGAAATGCTACATCCGAATCCAATGCCTCCTTAGGTTTGTCACCGATCCAAACCCATACGCTTGTGGTAAGTTGTCCTCTTTTCTATCTTTTAATACAGAGGGAATCTTTGAAATGTTTCTCCTTAAAGTAAGTTGTGGTGAATTTAACCCACGTATAGATTTTAGACGGGAGGAAAAACGCTTTAGTAATGCCAGAGTTGAGATGGGACAGTAAAAGTAAACTAGTGACAGACATCTAATGATTTAATTTGCGAAGTGAAGTGTGGTAACTGAGTTTACGACAAAATTGGTGTAATCTAGTTTGGTTGTAGAGGCTTTGCAGTTTAAACGACGCGTTTGCATTCAGAAAACAACACCTGGAGATGTTCTCTAGGAAGTTAGCTCTCAAGTGCGTTAAAAGACTCCTCCACTGCCAATAGAGATGTTGTTTATATGAATGCTACCCCAATCTCTTGTTTAAATAGCAAATATCAATGGGGTTTAAATGTCACAGTATGTTCAGTTAACCATAAGCAGTTTGTACTGGGCCATGAAAACAGCCTTGAAAAAAAATACCAGTGAATCTATCTTTGAATCACAAAAGTTTTCTCCTCTTTCAGGTTTGTGAATTTTTGTAATAGTAACCCCTTACTAATAGTAGAACTTTAACAGAATGTCAACAAAATTGGCTTAATACCACATATTTCATTAATAATTGAGTACATTTTGGTTTTCAGATTGCAATTAAGAAAAATAAGGCATGAACTGTAATGATAATAAGGCTAATAGCAGTATTGGATGATTTTTAGTTTGTTTGATTACTAATATTAGAATAATACATGCAGCTTTTTCTAAACGGAATACAATTAAATAGCCCTTAAGAATAAGGCTTTGCACTTGTCAATTTCATCCACTTGACCGAAGGGGACATAGACATGTAAGGGGCCTAGTTTAGAGGCAGTAAGCCTGCTTTGTGCTTCCCATTGAACTCTCACTTCTCTGATGCCAGTCACTGTCAGACATATTGCCAGAAACCACACCGGGGAGGCTGATGATGATCTGTTTTTGACCAGAAACAATTAGTTCCTGATAAGGCAAACTTTGTTTCTGCAAATTACAGTCTGACGTTGTTCAGCACTCTGTGTGGGATAGAAACTAAACAATGGTTTGTACAAATTCAGCTTTTTTTTCTTTTTTTTTTTTTTTTTTTTGTAGGTGTGGACTAACTGGCAAGTTAATAATTGATGTATATCAGTAGCTTTAAAACAGAGTCTGTAGCTTGCAGTAGCTTGCAGTGAATCAGATGAAGCACAAGGTGTCTTGATGTCATTTTTTTTTCAAGTCACTATTGCATAGTTTCTTACCGTCTCTAATATCAGGTCATGTTATCTTATTTTCTGGCTGTTATGCCTCTTTTACCGCTCTTATGCAGGCGCAGGTAGGAAATCACGTGACGTCATCCACCACTTTCTATGAATAGGCTGCAAGTTCCTGTAAGCATATACAAGGGGTGCAGTCTGAGTATGTCACACTGCTCTCATAATCTTGCCAGGTTCTGGCTTCAAAATGCTGAGACGTCAGGCACGCAGGCGTCACTGTTAGGAGATCATGTTTTGGTGGGTTCCAGTGCATGCTGAAACAGGGCCTTCCCCTCTGGGGGTATTTAACTTAAATAATTTTGACATGGATTCATTTACAAAGTTCAAATGAAGCTAATCCAAGTCAGGTCAGGCATGACTGACTTGGATTGGATGGAGACTTTTCAGCAGATGCCTTTAGGGCTTTGTTTTGGTTTGTTCCATGCTGGAAGTGTCAAGTTAAAGACTTAAGTCTTTGCATATAATCCGATATGGTAAGCTTTATAGTAATACCACTTTAAATAGAAAAGTAATGTAATTAAAAATTAAAAAAAAAAAAAAAAAAAAAAAAAAAACAGCAGGAAAAGTTATTACCTTTAAAAGATACATTCACAATGAAACATAATGTGCATGTAACATTATTTATAGACACAGGCCTGAAAATCTGTATTTTTGTTGTGACAGCATCTGAATCTAGAGCTTGTTGTGGTTCATCTTGTCTCCATGGCCTTAACTCAAATATAACAGAAATATCACCCCCAGCTTCAGACTCCAGAATAGGCTTGGATAGGAAGGATTCTCATGACACCAAATTAAAGCAGACACTGCTCATACAGCATGAACTTGCACCTCGCTTGTTTTCCCCCCAGCTGAGTGGAAAACTAGAGCGCTCATTATCATGGGCTGCTGGCGAAATGTGCATAGCTGAAGTGCAATGGCTCTGACAACACCCTGGTAGATATGGCTTGGACAGAAATATTAAAACAGTCAAAACCTGGAGGCCTGCATTGAAATATATTTCAGATTAGCTAAAAAGCTATGCAGTTATTTTGTCCCTTTTAATTTTCTTTCCCATTTTGTCTGATCTATCTTGCAACTTGGCAGCAAAAAAAAAAAAAAAAATGTTCTTCATGCGCTTACAATGGAATATAATTTGTGCTGTCTTGACATGCTGTTTTTTGTGATGTTTGCTAAATATGCATGAAATCAAATAATGCAGATTGAAATATTTTGGAAAACATTAATGTGTACATTCATGATGTGAATCTACTGTTATACCTCATTCCAAAGGTGCTCCGTTGGATTGAGATCTGGTGATTGTGTACTATGTATAGCTGTTTGAAACAACAACCAGAAGATTGGTTCACTGTGGTCATAATAGGATGGTCAGCAACAACACTTGGGTAGACTGTGAAGCTGAAAGGATGTTCAGTTGAAAAGAGCCCAAAGTGTCCCAACAAAATATCCCCCAGACAACTGCACTGCCACCAACTGCCTGGATTGTTAATAAAAGGCGGGATGATGTTAGGTTTTGTTTTTCGCCAAATTCTGATCCTACAATGTAAATATTGTAGCTTAAATTGCGACTCATTGGAAGAGGCAACATTTTTCTAATCTGTTGTCCAAATTTGATGAGCCTGTGTAAATTGTAGCCTCAGCTTCCTGTTCTTTGGAGACAATAGTGGCACCTGGCAGGTTCTTCTGCTGCTGTAGCCTATCTGCTTCAAGGTTTGACATGTTAAAATTATGGTAGTTAGGGACAAAATGGTGATGGGTGCTTGTCGCTTTTGCCGTCTCATCTTTTCCATTTTGGTTGCGCCATACTCAACTTTCTCTTATGCAAAATTGTGCCTTCTACTGCCTAAAATGTAGCACCAGATTTGATGAAACAATGCACCCTACTGTGGGACATTTTGTACCAACCAGGAGTCAATTTATACCTACTGGGAGGATGTTTTCTTACCATTTTGACAATGGACGGTTTCTATAATCAGTTAATAGTTTTGTCTTGTTTGATCAAAGATCATAAATCTGTCATATTTCATAGAAATCAACTGGCTAAAATTGGGATCAGAACCAACATGGATAAGAATTGTGTGTAACACAAAGACTGCAGACAGTAACATCCATCCATCCATTTTCTTGCAGGATCACTGGGGGGCTATTGCCTAACTCCATGAGTTTAGTTGAGCCTTTTAATGACCTGAAGATGCTTAACTGTAATGAAAAATACAGTCATATGCCATAGTTAATGTACATAAAGTGGAAGCAGGTAAGTGGTAAAATGCCTTTGCGTAGGTGCAAAATGGGAGTACAAAGGGGCCCCCATTTTGTGTGTCTGAAGCAGTATTAATCTAAACTAAGAGTATTCAAGGAAAACCATTGTGGCTAAATTATTTAAATATATACAACCTGATCTTAGTTACAGTTGTTAAACAGCAGAAGTTCCTTACAATAAACCTTCTCTTGACGTCATTTATTTATTAGGTCTGTTTTTGTAGTCAACCAGGAGAATAAGCTGCCATTACACAAAACATGTAGCAGCAGTAAATGGTGCAGAACTGTAGACATCCACTGCCTTAGTGGTTGCTTTTCTATTTCCTGATCAAAGTTTTTTTGTGGTTATGACATTGCTTCAGAAACAACATATTCGATGTGGCTTCTGATATGAATCTTTTTTTTTTTTTTTTTTTTTTTTTTTTTTTTTTTGTTTGTGTTTTTTTTTTTTTTACACTTTTTGCTTACTTTATAAGAGAAAAGAAACTTTGCCAACTTTCTTCCAAAAGCTTCGTGTAGAACATCTCATCCCCTCAGTGTGTCCAGTGTGCCTTCACTCTCGTGTGAGATAATAAGGCAACTGTTTTACATACTGTGTGTACTGTCTTGGAAAACAGGAAGCGCATTTTCTCAGTTGTGATATTTAGCGAAGTCAATTCAGTGCTAATGGGGAAGTTTCTGTAGGACCTTAAAAAAAAGGGCACCATTTTAAGATACTCAGCAGTTTGAAGATAGCACATAAGCCAATGTGCTAATGAAAGGAGGAGCATTTAAAGTCTGCATAAAGCAGGTGTTAATGAATAAGGACAGCAAGTTGTGGTGCAGCAGACCCTCTTTAATAAGCACCAACTTCACCTAAAGTTATTTTCTCCTGAAGTAATTAAAGGTTGATAGAAGGAGGTGAAGGAGCCAGAGATAATATAGAACATGTTTAAGGTATAGCAGGTAATCAGTGGTCCTGGATCATTGCTAAAAGTGAGCCATTATCAGTGTCTGTTTTAGTCAATGAGTCACCTAGCTGCTGGTGTCAGAGAACCGTGTTTACGAAAGGGCTGCCCAGGGCTTCTGTGCCTGTGACGAGGCTTTCTTTTTTTGTAAGGAGTAACTCTACACTTTCCTCCCCCCTTGATCCCCCTCTAGTTTAGCTCTGAGCTCCAGCCTCCTCTATAGGCTCATTACAGAGCAGAGAGTAGGCCGTAGTGTGCATGTGTGTCTGAGGCTGAAGGCCAAAAACGGCCCCTCTGTAGTGGTGTTATGTAAGTGAACGGAAGAATGTTTTCCTTTTACTGGCATAGTTACTCATCGCCCTTAAAAACAAAACTCCATTCGCTGCTTGTGCCAGTGAGAGATTTCATGAGAATTCTGTCTAAATCTCTGCCTTAATTTTTATTGTAAGACATATTTACATAATCTCAGAAATATTGTTTTTTTTTTTTTTGTTTTTGTTTTTATAAAGTGGATTTTTGGAGGAAGGTGAACATATGTCAACCAAAGGAAATGAAGTTGAAAGGATGGTGGTGTCTTGAAATTGCTTCCTATGCAATGTAATTTCTCATTTTCACTTGACCTAAATAATTTATTTAAAATCACCTGGGTTTATTATGAAAGCTTTTTGACTGTTTGCAGCCCCATCTGATATCTGCATATAATTATTATTTATTTATTTATTTATTAGTTTTGTTTTTAACCTTTCCCTGAACTCCAGCCTAAAATTCTTTCCTCCACTGACCCTCCGACTTATCCTACCGTGCATTTCACTTGTTATAAATCCACCCATCACCACACTCCCAGCCAGGTGAACTTGCCAGGAACCTGAACGTCGAAGATAAGTGCGCTCAGCTTAGAGAGCAGCTGCACTAAATCTGCAAGTGAGGTGTTCCACTTTACCTCAGTCCTTGACCACATGAAACGTTTGCAAGGCCGTTCCTGCATGTGACCGCAACAGTAGGACAAAGAAACACAGAGCCAGGAGAGGACAGGAAAAGCTCGCCATGGTGTCAGACAAATGCAGTTTTGTGTTCTTCCATCAGAGCAAGGGCTTCATTTGCTCTGGCCAGTAAGGGTGAAATAGTGTGGGTCTGGAGGCTGAGCTGCAAACATATTGTGAGGGGTTTGTATTCAGCCAGTCAGATGCAGTGAAGTGAAATTAACAGTGTTACCCGGAGCACAATAGCCGACTCGTTGCTGACGTGCTTTTGTGTCAAGGCCGTGTCTGGTCCTCTTGCCAGCACAGAACGAGCTGAAATCTTCTCATTAAGTGGCAAAAAAAAAAAGCAGACTGTATGTTTGACCAAACATAGAACAACGTGTTGGTTCTTATAAATACATAAGTAACACAAAACCCTTTCTGCTTATAAATGTAACTTTGCTCAAATGTTTCCTTCCCCTCGTGACTGTAGTACCCTAACTTGTGTACCTATGTTTCAGTGGATCTGTTGAGGGAGCTTTACCAGCGTCAGAGCCCAGCGATGTGGATCGGCATGTTTTACAATGAGACGGACACCATCGTGGACTTCCAGCTCTGCCAGGATTTGGGCCTCATCCTGTCGGTCCTTTCCCTCATCTACCTCCTGGTCTGCCTCCCTTTGGGGCTGTGCTATAACGTGCTGCTGGTCGTAGTGAATCTCTCCAACAAGGTCTCTATGACCATGCCAGACGTCTATTTTGTCAACATGGCCATCGCGGGACTCGTGCTCAACCTGGTGGCACCCATGGAGCTCCTCGGCTCCACGTTCAATCGCTGGCACGTGTGGGAGTACAACGACGAGGTCCACATCACTCTGCTCATCCTCTTCAACATCTCGTCCCTGGTCATCATGTATTCCACCACGCTGCTCAGCCTAGACTACTACATAGAGCGGGCGCTCCCTCGAACGTACATGTCCAGCGTTTACAACACCAAGCACGTATGCGGGTTCATTTGGGGCGGCGCGGTGTTGACCAGCTTCTCCTCGCTGCTCTTCTACGTGTGCAACCACATCTCCACTAAGATGGTCGAGTGCTCCAAGATGCAGAACAAAGAGGCAGCTGACGCCATCATGATGTTCATCGGTTACGCCGTTCCAGCCGTGGCAGTGCTTTATGCCTTTGTGCTCATCTTACGCATCAGGAAGGAGTCGACTCCTCTGGATCAGGACTCGGCTCGCTTGGATCCATCTATACACCGGCTGCTGCTAGCCTCTGTCTGCGTGCAGTTTGTCCTGTGGACCCCGTACTACATGACCCTTTTGGTGCACACTATAGCTGGTCCGCAAGGGTATGTTAGCAACGGGCGTTACTTGCCTTCCTATAACTTCATGAGGTGCGTGTCTAAGCTACTGGCATTCTCCAGCAGCTTTGCGATGCCTCTTATGTACAGACAGATGAACCAAAACTTCTCCGGCAAGCTTCAGCGGCTGCTCAGGAGGTTGCATTGCAGGGACCGGTCCTGCCCTCATGAACGCTCAGCAGTGCAGCAAGTGGTGACGTGAAACCCACCCCCAGTTGGGAGATCACACACCCCTCTATTCCACTTCTTGGCCCAGCCAGCACTTATCTCCCCCCTCCCCTCACTGCTCCACTTCTGCAGAACCAGTGTGTGACTGGGCTTCCTCAAGTATCTGGACTGCATGTGGAGCGTCATTGCTAACTGTGGAATTTCCTGTCCCTTTCTGATCCATCTCTCTCTGCAGTGACAGGACGAATCAAGGAAATTAAAAAAAAACAAAAAACAATTTGCTGCTTTTTTATCGGAGGCAAGAGACTTGTGGTAGTTTAAGGGTGTTAAAGTTTGTACAATCATCCGATATCAGTAAAGTTGGAGTTTAATTCAAACATCAAGGTGTAATTGTAAAGCTATCTTCAAGCAGCATATCATAGTGGATGTGGATTTGTTTTTATGTATCAATTAGGATGTTTGGCTTATACACAACTGCCTAAATTTCATTATGTGAATCATAATTAATTTTTCCTAGCATTAAAGTTTTTTTTTGTTTTTTGTTTTTTTTTTTCTAACACAACCTGAACCAATAAGCTACAAACTCGGAAATTAAATAACAGAGATGCACCAGTCAGGCTTTTCCTGGCTGATACTGATTTCCGGTTCTATTTGAGGACACATCTTCTGATCTTGTCATTTTGACTGATTCCAAGCTATTTCCTCCCATAAATATAACGTATACAGTACAACAAAAATGTTCTGGGGGTGGTTTGGTAGAGGTTATAGCTTACAGGTGTACATCAAAACCAGTGTCACTAACCTTTATGTGTCTTTTTATTAAACTCAAAAAGTGCATCGAAAATATTTAGATTTCTTTGTTTTGATGCATTTAATGTATCAGAAAAAGAATCAGATTCTTCAGTATTTGATCTGCCAATCAAGACAATATTTTGATTTCTGGGCGACTGGTGCATCTCTGTTAAATGATGTATTTTAGTCTTTCATACAAACATGTAACTTTTGTGGTGAATATAGCAGCCTCTGAACTAAAACTCATCTGAATTAGATGGCAGCTTATTTTGTTTGGTTCATTTTAATGTTACTCTTCAGGATTCCTGTTCATAATGTTACCTAATCTGCACATATTTTAAGGGAAAGAACCATGTTTTCTTCTACAATTTGTCAAATCTGTTCACTATCAGCAGATCTACCCTGCAGCTACGAGTATTGGCATGAAGATGTGTTCTCTTTGACTTTGTTTCACGGGCACAGAGAGATTATTCTCATATGTGCCTAGCTCCTCTGTAGATTTGCTACTGCAGATTTATTCACACCACCTCACCACCTTAAAATCGCACTTGACAAGTAGAAGTGAAGCTTGTATTCAGGGCTCAACATAACCGGCATACCTCTTACTTGTCTGCTGAAACATTATTACCTGTTAGTCATAAAGAGCTCAAATGAGGACATTAACCTGAACTTGACAGTGCAAGTCTCTGATTTTTTTTTTTCTTCTCTGGATTGTTTTACCTCTGCAGGTATTCTATATGCAGAGCTTCACACAGGGTCAGTGACGTCCGTGCAGAGTCTTGTAACCAAACACAAGTGGTTTGGAGGTTTTGGCCAGTCAAAACATTCACACTCTCTGGTTCACAGGAATAAAAAATATCTAGAAAATATGGAAAAACTTGCATATTGAACACCTGTTTGTTATGCGAGTCACATGTACCATAATGCTGCTCAGATGCATTTAAGCTACTTTGCTTTTTTTGTCTGCCAATTATTTAAAAGAGTATATATTATTGAGCTCTTATAAAATCCTAAATAAAAAGGTTACAATTGCGCAGTGTTTGTTTCTTCTTTGCAGACTTAACTTGGTAACTCTTAGTAGATCCCAGTCCCACACTATAAATCATACACACTTCAACGATATTGATGCTAAAATATTTGGATAGCTTCCCAAGATGATGTGATATAGAAAACAATAATCAGAATGTTTTTTTGTTTCAGATTATATCTTGGTCTCATATTCACAGTCCATGTTTTTTCAAACATTTTGTCTGCAGGGAATATTTTGTCTCATGCTATAAATGAGTCACTTCCAGGCCTCTCATTTTGGCAGCGTACGTTCACTATAGTACCTTGAGTCAGGCTAGAGAACCATTACCAATGTGAACTGTGTTTTTGCTTTTGGAGGCATAGTATATGCTTGTTTGCAAGAGTCTTGCACATATGGTGACATAGTTTACAGTGAAATGCAGTGGTAATATTTACTGTTCAAATGGAAATTTGATCATTTTTTAAATTTTACATTTTCAAAAATGGTACTTGAGCCAGTATTTATTTTTCCTACCCAATTCTCCTGCCTGATAAAATTCTACATGAGTTATAGCATAAAAACTCAGCATGTTTTTATTATAAAATATCTGAAAAGCATAAATTTCAGTTTGGCTCCTAATATACACTAAGTGAATGACAATCATGGATTTTTGCTGTATAATAAATTACAGTGTTGCAACAAACACATTTTAGGAGATTATCTGTGCCTGTTTAATCTAAATGTGTAAATGTTGAGATCTAACTGGTTTGTTTTGAATATGGCTGAAACTCTAATAAGCTGAATTTGGAGCCATCTTCCCTGGAGACAAAACCGACTGAATCCTTGGCAGGAGGAGTACTTAGGAGCTATGGCATGCACTCACTGTGTGCTGCCTCATAAATGGAAAAGAAACCATGATCAGACCTCAAATTCACACTCAGCTGAGACAGCTGCCCAAATATCAGAGAGGTTTATTATTTCGGGGGGGTTGGGGGGGCTTCAAATCCACAACGGCGCAGATAAATCTGAATCACTCATTTCACTAAAACAGACGCTTTGAATCTCTCTCTTTATGTGCTGTTTGGACAGCAAAGCCTCAGCTGTGCAGATGATGCCTGTAATGTGCTTTAAAAACAAAAAGCAATGCTATTTTCACTGTGTGTATATGTAAAAAAAATTATATTTTGTATGTAACAGATTTGCAAGATGCTTTATCAAAATTACAGTATTTAAAAAAAAAAAAAAAAAAAACATTTAAATTCTGTAAGTACTTTCCTGTTAGCTCAGTCAAAGACTGAATAAAAGATAAACTGACATTAATATGACAATTTTTGCTTATTTCAATGAATTAGAACATATTACATAACATTGAGAACATATGTTGCAACATTTGCAGCACAACCTGTTGCAAACAAGCTGTTTCGTATACTTAAGTACAATCCTGTATAAGCTGTGTTCATTGAAAAATGTCTTTCATTATTTAAAATTTAAAAATATTGACTTGCTGTTTGATTTTTGTGCATCAGATCAGAGTAATGGAAGCTCTCTTTCCTTTAACCATGATTAGGGCATGGCAGTAAGCAGGCTGTCTTGGTTGTTCCCTCCCCCGGAGATGCAGCCACAGTGGGTGTTGGCATTAATGCCACAGTTTATGTAAGGATCCTTTAACTACAACAAACAGACTGATGGAAAATAGAGGCATTCCCCACATTCTGGAAATTGTTCTGTCTTCCGTGGGTATGACAGAAACACTATGGCTGCATCTTGTAAACAATGCTGCACACTGAGATCTGTGCAACTGCCAGGCAGTGGAAAGTGACACTACAAGAGGCCTGTAGGGGTGAGATAATTAGGTGATTAGGATCACTCTGCAAAAGTCTAAATATAGAATTAAAGGTGTCAAACTAAAAGGTCTGCAGTCAGGGGTAAGTGCTACAGTGAAGAAAACGAAAACTTAGTGCACTTCCTCTCGTATCATAGTCAGATTAAACAAATTAACAAGCTTGTGTTGCTGATTCTTATTTAGCAGCCACAAGATAGTCATAATTGCACTAAATGGAGCGTAGATAAGGCTTGAATTGTACATTTTACATTATGTGAAATAAAAATGTTTTGAATACGTTTCAGAAGCCAAACATTTTAGTCCAAATGATATTAAAGAACAACAAACTCAATTGAGCTATAGATATTTGACTTCATATTCAAGCTTCTTATCACTTTTCTCTTTTAAAAAAGGTGTCGGGGGGATCCCTGTGCAGGTTCAGTCTGAAAATTGAGTTATTCTGACATATCCCACTGTTTTTAATGTGTTGCATTAGTCCTAATATTGTTTTTCCTTCTTAAGAGCTTTAGCCAGACCAAAAGTATGAGGGTCAAGTTGAACAGTGAACACTTCCAGGCCACCTAAGAAGACAGAACATTTGGCCCCCAGCTTTTTATGTTTTTTTTGGCTGTCAAGCACATTTCACACACAACCTTAGACCACTGATGTTTCTCTTAATACGGGTGAAATTGGACTGCAGAGAATGAGGACAAGAACATGACTGGGCAGGGCACAGTTGGAATTATAGAAAAAGTATAAGAATGGGAACAAAGAAAGCTATTCAGTGCGTAAAAGATAGAAGATAACAGGAAACAGCATGCCTCAAATAAACATGTTGTGGGTTTTAAAAAGAACAACAAAGCAAGACAAAACATGCAAAAAAGATCTGAAGTGATAGTTATCTAAAACATGATGATGGTGAATAAAATAATGAATAACATAAATCCAACAGACTTCCTCTTCAAGGAGAAGCCTCCTCTGACCCGACACACCACTGGAGCTCAAGAGAAAACAAGTGGATCAGAGCAGATGCTTGAAAAACAATCCACCCCTCCTCCCTTGCCAGTGCTTTTTCTCTTAGGAAAAACAGCAGAGAATTAAAAAACATAGATAGGCTGACATTAAAACCCCTTCATCAGCTAAAAATCAGAAATTGCTCTGGAAGCAGAGTAAACAGGGCTGGACTTGGCAGGATGTTCCATTCACAGTTTGTGGTTGTGGCTGTTAAAGATGCTGCATGGAGCCAGCAGCACATCAGACTGGTAAGTGGAGGCAGATGACGGTGTTTTACCTTCCCTCCTGTAGACCTCCCACTTTCTCACCCCCTCCAACTACGATCAGTTAAACCCCACCATTTCCCACCCAAAACACTGCCAGGGCTATCCTGTTCCTCTGCTGTTCCTTTAAATGAGTAGTTGGGTGGGGTATTGTTGTATATTTTTTCACAAACCTGGAAAGCAAATTTACTATTACATTTTTAGTTGTAAGGTATAGGTGGAGTAAATCTAATAGAGAACGACCAAAAAAAGTCTCAGTCTTCATGTCGTGCCCAATAATATTTCAGAATTTTCACTTCAATAGTTTGGGAAACATGTTTGTATGTCTATGTGTTTTATATGATTGGCTCCTTACAATCAAGCCCTCAGCTTTCAGTCACTCCAACAAAAATATTCACTTTTTATGTCAGCCAGCCATCTTGTGGACGGAAAGCGGCAATGCAACCTTATGTAACAATGGCAACTTATGTCTTAATATTGCAAATGTTAAAATACCAGGTTTTTGTGAAGCACCCATATAGATGATGATCAATCATTTTAAAACCTCTTTTATTCCTGTAAAATTTAAATAAAAAAACAACAAAATAAAATATTTTATGATTGAGGGTGCAAAAAGTAAATATCTGCAGTTATCTGATTACATAATGGTACACCATAGTTTGCAGAGAGCCTACGAATGATCAGAAAGATCTTGTCGTGCGAAGGTGTCAGTCAGGAGAAGAGTAAAGTCCCACAGCCTTATTTACATACCATAGCACAATAAACATACTTCCCATAACTGGGAAAACTGCTAGGCGACATTGACAATACTAAAACTGGATAATTCTCCAAAATTATTGAAAAAAACAAGAAACTGGTCATGGAGGATGCAAAGAGGCCATCAGCAACACCAAAGAAGATGAAGGAATTTCCAAAAAGGACCGGTTGTGTTTTAAATGTGATAGATATCCCCTGATCTGGCTAAAATCTCACAAAACCATGTGAGTAATGTGGTATTATTTATCCCACCAAGTGTTTTAATGTGCCAGTATACTCTAATACTACATCTCCAATTTGAGAGGATTAAAATCTGCTTCTGTAGACAAAAGTAAACAAACAACAAAGCAGACCTGCATGTATCTGCACAAAAAGGGTAAGGCACTGCTCTTAATAGGC
This sequence comes from Anableps anableps, assembly GCA_014839685.1. Taxonomy (NCBI): domain Eukaryota; kingdom Metazoa; phylum Chordata; class Actinopteri; order Cyprinodontiformes; family Anablepidae; genus Anableps; species Anableps anableps. The sequence goes on along the minus strand of CM026083.1, from coordinate 21,551,173 downwards.
AAAATAAACCCAAAAGTGAAGCCATTTATCATTCTCTTTTTCTTAAAATTAACTGCCAGCTTTAAGTTTTTTTGGTCTTGGGTATGCTGTACAAGCTTTGCAAACCTTCCTTTTGGGGTATTTTCTACCATTCTTCTCTGCAGACCCACTCAAGTGCTTTCAGATTGCAAGGGTGCTGTTAGCAGACAGCCATTTTAGGTTTTTATAGTGATGTTCACTTGGATTTTAGTCCATCTGGGCCACTCAGAGACATTGACAGATTGCTCCCAAAGCCAATATGTTGTGCTTTAGGTCATTATTCTACTTAAAGAGTAATCACTGTCTTAATAAGAGGCCCAGAGAAGTCTGGAGAGGATTTTCTTGAACAATCTCTTTATATGTTGCCGCTATTGTCTCTTTTTATGATTACTCATCCAGTTTCTACTGAACAAATAAATATCCCGATAGCATGATGCTGCCACCACTATGCTTCACAGTAGAATTGTTTTTAGTCAGTTGATGAGTGGGTGTTTTTTCCCCAGACATGATACTTGACATGACAATCTACTTTCTGGCAAAATTCAAGCAGATTTCCACACCTATCTGTCCACTTTACCATGAAGGCCTGATTGGTGGAGTGCTTTAGCAATGGTTTACCTTCTGAATAGTTCTCCTGTCTCCACTTAGTGCTACTGGAGCTCCGCCTACTGTGGCCACCTCTATGATCAAGGCACTCCTTCTCTGATTACTCAGTTTGGTTGGGGAACGAGATAGAGGGAGGGTCCTGGTGTTTTCAAACTTCCTCCATTTATAAACAATGTAGATCACAGTGTTTTCCAGGATGTTTAATGCTGCCAAAATATTTTTTACATCCTTCCTCAAATTCGTGCCCTAACATAACCCAGTTCCTTTAACTTCATTGCTTGGTTTCTGCTCTGATATGGACTGTCAACTATAAGACATTGGCCTGATAAGCATGTCTCATTCTCAATCATGTTCTAAAAACCAAAGTTAGCAGAGGTGAACTCTAATACAGTTATTCAGGATGATCAGTGGAAACAGGATGCACCTGATCTGAATTTTCTTTGACATGACCAAGGCTGTGAGTACTTACTTTTTTCCATAAATTTATAAAAAAAAATAAATAAATTAAAAAAAATTCAAACAAACTTTTTTCACTTGTTCAATACCTGGCTTTGTGTGTAGAAGTTTGAGGGAAAGTTCATTTATTTTAATTTTGGAGTAAAATTGTAACATAAAATGCAGGAAAAGTGACCATGTAAATACTTTCCGGCTGCACTGTACTTCTGCTCAGCATTGTCATAAATATCTCGATTAAAGCAGATAGTTATTCTTTGTCTTTAGTCAATGCATTAATGCAGTTGTTAAAAAAAACTCCACACCTACTGACAACAACTGGTCTCAGCGGTCTCAGTCTGGACACATAATGTAGTTAGAATTATGATAAGTTCGTGTTATTCCTGGCCAGGAGCAAATAGCCTGCTCTATTTTGCACTGATTGAGGGTGAAAGCTCACAGTCCATCCCTCAGTTTAAACATAATCGTTACACCCAACATCATATTTAATTAAACAATATAACTTTTCCATCAGAGTATAATGATGTACATTATGCCAACTTTTGATTTATCATGCTGGCATATGGCTGCAAAAACAACGTCATGCATACCGCATGACGTTGTGTTTACATGGCCTTTAACACTAAAAGCTGGGCTACCCAGGTGAACAAATATAAAAATGTAACTGGTTGCCACAGCAACACAACCCTCACAAGGCAGACTTCCCATAGCACCTACATCTTGATCAGATTTTATTTTGTTATAATCAGTAGGCTGAATTTTGAAGAGTTGTGCTGTTCCCTGTCTAACCCTTGTGATGAAACACTAAAAATACAAACAGATGAAGGCAGGCAGAGGATCTGATGAAGCATGATGGTAAAACATGGGAGTCAGATCATCTCCTGCCTCCCTGCCTCTCCCCGCCCTCCTCTCATCCCCAGACAGGGCTGGGCCAAATGGTAGGTGGTGCAGAAGAGAAGCCTGGAAGAGGGATTTCCAAATCTCTGGCTTTCTGACTCTTCACTGGACAAGCATGGAGAAGCAATACATCCAAAATATAAAGTAAGTCTGGTTATTAATAGTCTCATCTTTATAGCTTTTGTGGACACATAGGAACAGAATATGGGTGGAGTTTTTTTCTTGTCTTGAGAGTACTGATTGCTCAGGTTTTAGGTTATCTCATCAGCTAGCTCTCATTTTCTTTTATTAATGTCTGGAGCGCTTGACTGCACTTTCTCTGAGAGCATTTACGTAATTCTTAGTTTTTCTCCTGGTGGGAAACAAACTAAAATTATAAAGAAAACTGCCCTTACAAGGTGTTACAATTGTATTTGTGTTAGACATAGAAGTAAAAGTCATTCTACTAAAATAGAAGTTCTAATAACTTACTTGGGGTCTGTATTGTTTGTATTTGACCAACAAGATTAACTAACATAAAGTGTGACTTTTATTTATTGAATATTTGAAAGACTGCCACCAAGAATTAAAAAAAAAATTGACTGATTAAATATTTTATTTCCTACAATTTCCAACCAATTCATACTTTTATTTATTGTTCCGGTCTTAAATTACTGCCGTGAGGAGTAAATAAATCCCAGAAGACTGTAAATATCAAAGGTCATGTTTACCAAACAGAGGATGGTATTATGGGAAGAGTCTGTGATTTTGAGCCTAAAGATGATCCAGTATGTTTTTCAATAAAAGGCAGATTTGATTTAGACCATGTCTGTGCATGTAAAAAATAGGGATTATTAAAAGTAAATATGTTTTTATTTCCTAATTTAGTTCACAAGCGAATAGTAATCAAGTCTGCACAGACAGGTTGGAGGGGGCTTGAATTGTCTGGATTTGAAAACAGGACTTCAATGCATCTGTTTAAGTCCGAAACATGAATGTTAATGTGCTTATAGAGTCAACATTTATCTTTTTTTCTATCTTACAAAAGCTGCTATCAAACTGATTAGGAGTAACGTTATTTCTTTAAAATGTTGAATCATAAATGTTACATTCAATGCTTCATGATTGCTGATTTTTGAGCCTTTGTTCTCTAATTGCTTTCCTTCTGGTATTGTTTCCACAGTTCAGGTGTTGCAGCAGTAGCATCTCAAGACTTTTCTCGCTGAACAAAGATCCACGTGTACTTGAAGGAACAAAGCAGCACACCAATCAGATGACTCAAAAGAGGAAAAAAAAAGACACTTTTTAATCTCTGGATCTCATGTTCACCAATTGGAACAATGAGCCTCATCAGAGGCAAAGTCAAAGTTGATTTCAAGACATGGAAGTCCTTCTGTTTTTCATCAAAAATTTACTGGCAGATGAAACTTGATGCAAATATGGGGTCAAACATCCCATAAATGTTTTACTAACCTGATTTCTGTCAGCATGTCAATACAGCATAGATGAATTTCCCTTCAAATAGAGAAAACTTGGAACTGGTGTGGTGTCATGATGTAGCTGCTAGATGTGACTTACATGTGGCTTATGATTTAAAACAGGTTGACCAAAATCAGTATGGAAGGGAGGTCATCTGCTTTGATCTGGATATATAATAACACTACAGAGGAACTGAACACTTCATTCAGAAACACAAGTGAAAACTATGAAAAATACCAGTTTTACATGATTGGCCTCTTCCTGTCCTGCCTGTACACTATCCTTCTTTTTCCTATTGGATTTATTGGGAATATCCTAATTTTGGTGGTAAACCTGACCCACAGAGAGAAGATGACCATTCCTGATCTCTACTTTGTGAATTTGGCTGTGGCTGACCTCATCCTGGTAGCAGATTCCCTCATTGAGGTTTTTAACCTGAATGAAAAGTACTACGACTATGCCATCCTCTGCACCTTCATGTCCCTCTTCCTGCAGATCAACATGTACAGCAGTATCTTCTTCCTGACATGGATGAGCTTTGACAGATACATCGCCTTGGCTAGCTCCATGAGCAGCTGCCCGCTGAGAACTATGCAGCATGCCAAGCTGAGCTGTGGCCTCATCTGGATGGCCTCCATCCTTGCCACCCTCCTACCTTTTACTATAGTACAGACCCAGCACAGAGGTGAGGTGCACTTCTGCTTTGCCAACGTCTTTGAGATCCAGTGGCTGGAGGTGACCATTGGCTTTTTGGTCCCCTTCTCCATTATTGGTCTATGCTATTCCTTGATTGTTCGAATCCTCATGAGAGCCCAGAAGCACCGTGGATTGTGGCCCCGACGGCAGAAAGCCCTGCGCATGATTGTAGTGGTGGTTCTGGTGTTCTTCATCTGCTGGCTGCCAGAGAATGTCTTTATTAGCATCCAGCTGCTGCAGGGCACAGCCAACCCATCGAAGAGGACTGCTACCACCTTGTGGCATGACTACCCGCTCACAGGCCACATTGTTAACCTGGCAGCATTTTCCAACAGCTGCCTCAACCCCATTATCTACAGCTTTCTCGGGGAAACCTTCAGAGACAAGCTACGTCTCTTTGTCAAGCAGAAGGCCAGCTGGTCAATAGTGAATCGCTTTTGCCACCACGGCCTTGATTTACACCTCCCTGTCAGTGACAAAGTTTCAGAGGTGTGACTGAAATAAATAGGGCAGTTGTTTTAAAAAAAAAAAAACTATTCTATAAAGTTTTTCATATTCAAGTCAGATATTGATTCTCTTTTACGGTTATTCAGCTTTATACCAGTTGCACCTCAGATAATTTGCTCACTTTATGAACAAAAAAAAACCTCTCAAGTAGAGATAAAAAGGCACGTTTATGTGTGGGTTCTTGAAAAGATAAGTTATGAGCGTATTGCCGTGTTTCTTTTTGACTATAAGAGATTTTCTTTTCAAGCATTTGCTGTGGCAAAGATACAGGGAAGTGATTCTAACAACAAAGAGGATAGTTTTTGCAACAGATAAGTAAAAATAAGGCACTGTATGATGTGTCAACCAACATACAAACCTCCCAGAACATTTCCTGGGCAAGAGAGATCACCTGTAAGAAATTAAAGGCTCCTTTATAGTCAAAGCCGTCTCATAGAGGAAGTGTTCCATCACACTGAATCTAATCAGGTTATCTGTTTGAGCTACTGGAGCTAGAAGGGTCATTTCAGTTACAAAAACCACATGTCCCTTCCATTACATACAGTAAAAATGGCCTTTATCAAGAAGCGTAGACATGTGCACCATCCACAATATCCATGAATTATAAGAATATGGCTTTCCAAACTCAGAACAGTCAAAGACACAGCAAATACAATCTGTATTGTCTATGCCTATGTCTTACATAATATTCTAACTCTGCTTTTTTTTAACAGAATGTCATCATATAGTCAAACTTTGCCTGAATGATGCCAAATAAATGTTCACAATCTTGATCTGTTTCCACTTTTCCAGAAGTATCACCCTAAACAGTTTAAAAACACAATGTTCTGTATGCTATGTTAGTCATCACCTTTGTTTTATTACTATTTATGGACATCAGAAAGTTTTAATCACTGTCAAGTTTTGAGATTTCTTAACCATTGAGGCACTTAATAAATTTTGACCATATTGTTTCCATGTTCTGTTGCCTTTGTTTAAAAATGTTAAAACATATTGTAGAAAATGCTAGAATTATTGCAAGTGATTAAAAAACTGACTGTTGATCTGTTTAGTCAGATCTTGTTAGGTTCAGGGTGGTGAGAAGAGGCAGGTGTTGTTTTGCATGAGGAAATAAAGACCGAGAAAACATATTCGTCAGTGCTGGCAACATGAAGATGATTTGTTCAATTATAATACATTTAAAACAAGAATCAGCATTCAGTAAGTTGTTAATATCCACTATTTCATAATTTATTTGCACTTTGTGACCAATTTCCCTATTATGTCTATTTATGACCTTAATATGCTATTTTTTTGTTCTTCTTATACCGACAAATAAAACAGCTTGAACCGCCATAAAATCTTTGGGTGAGTTGTGCAATTCTGGACTGCTCTCATCCCCCTATCATTTGTAAAAAATTGATCAAATGCTGTCTGCAGAACAGTTTGCTTACTTGTAGGAAACATGTTTTCAGATGTACCTACCAACCAGTTCAGAGGTTCTGCTGAAGCTGATGCAAAGTTTAAAAAAGCATCTTTATTTGTTAAAGTAAGTATGTTTTTTATTTTTTTTTTGTTTGCTTTTCTCTTCCCTGTTTTCTATAATTTAAAAGTAGTTAGTGTGTAGTGTATCTATAATGCAATAATATGGGATACAAAAATACTTTGTTGTTTATATTTTTTTCTGTGACTGGGAAAAAAACAGTAGTTCAACCCACAAACTGTTATTCCAGCTGTAAGTGTCCTGGGAACGCCATGTTTAGGATTCTTTTGGTGATTGCAAAATTACAAAACTCACTGCAGTGCATCATACTAAGGATGATTATTATAAAAGTGTAAATCTTTCCAACACACAGCGGTTTAACTGCCTTAATTAGATCATAAAATTTTCTGTCTTAATTTATCAACATTTTTAAAGATGGATTGGTATAATTGGAATTTAACCACATTTAAAGGCTGCGCAATAATTTATGAGCTCCACTGAGGGTCTAGAAGCAGGAAGTCATTCAACTAATAATGCAAAGCGAGCTGTCAAGGATATTGATATGAACAGGACCCTCTGTGTTCATATGTTTGAGTTTGAGGAGAAGTAAACCAATACCTTTGCATCTGTCATATACACAGATCTGCACACATGAAAACATGATCATCTGACAGGCTGTGAGAAGAGCTTGAATGTGGACTCTATGAACAGCTGAGATTACTGAGCAAGGTTAAGGGTTTGTGGCAGCTGACGTCACAGGAAGAAAAAAAAAAGAGTGTGAGACTTTTCCCCTTGCCATACCTCCTTTGGATGATGCTGTTGCAAAGCAGAATGTTTTTATTTTAGTCACTCAGGACTTAAAGCAGATAGAGTCTATTTAGTGTTTTAAGATTATGTAATAGAATATTCTGTACTAAACTGCTTCAACTATACACCTTAAAACTGTTTTATATATGAAGGCTCACCCTTAAATGTTTGTGTGGTGTATAAAAAGGTGCTTGACACTGTAAACTGAGCTTGGGTGGGGTTTGCCAAAGCAATTACTACAGAGTAAGCCAGGGCTTATGCATGATTACAAGAATGTGAACTTAGTGGATTTCAAGAACTGAATTATAGATTAGACACATAATTGCATTTGTATATTTAAACCACTCAGAAGAAAAAGGGCTGGACAGATTAGCCTTCCAGATTCAGAAGGAAAACAGAAATTGGAAGTTTAGAGGAGGTAAAGAATTTAAAGTTTCAAATGGATTTTTCTGGTAAATAGCAGGTTAAAGAAATACAAATACAAAATATTTTTCTTAAGGAATTATGTGGATTTTTCAAAATGGAAGAAGACAAATTATCATTCTTAATTTCTTAGCTTTTTTCAAATATACACTTGTGGTAAAATACCAGGTTTTTATGATCCAAAGAAATGACTGATAAATCATTTTAAAGACTTTTTTTTACATATGCTGTGACATATATATCCTGCAATCAGTTGAAAAACAAACATTCGACAAAAAAAAATCATAAAAGATAAAGCTGCAATAACTCAGCTGCATAAATGTGAACACCCTTAAACTAATGGTTCATTGAGGCACCTTTTGATTTTGGTACAGCATGTACTTGTCTTGACTATCTGCCATCAAGTCAGATCAGCCAGAAATAAAGTTCAGCTGTCCCGGGAATATTTATTTTCTTTCTTTTTCTTTTCTTTTCTTTTTTTTTTTTTTTTTTTTTTTTTACATTTGATCTCTTTTACTCTTTGAAGCCATAGTTTGCAGAGAGTTTGCAAAATCAACTCAGAGTACAAAGGTTTCAGTCAGGAGAAGAGTATAGTAAAAACCCACAGCACTTTATACATACAATGACACTATGGCATTCACGAATAACTTTTAATTAATTATTTATTTTCAAATTAGGCTGTAAAATACTTTGGAGTCCAACAGAAAAATGTCATGTGATGAACTGAAAAATAACAACTTAGACATAAATAATCGGGTCAAGTATTTTTAGCAACTTATATTTTCAACAAATTTCGGTAACCTCTATTTAACCATTGTTCTATCAATAAATAAATAAATAAATAAATAAATAAGGTTTTTAAAATATGTCCTGTCAAAGAAAACTGTCTAATTGTTGAGAATAAATTTGAGTAACTTTAATCAAACAAGATACAGCACTGTCTCTTTAAAATGCAATTGTCCTTGGAGATAAATAAAAAAAAAAAAATCATTTGTTTACATATTAGGTTAACTCACTATGTAGAAGGTTAATTTCAATATAATTTTAAATCATTTTAAATCAATGTCACATCCAATGTAAAAAGTAGAAATTAACACATTATTCATGAAATATATGTCTGTGGCATCACGAATGCCAAAAATATGGTGTGTGTGTGTGTGTGTGTATATATATATATATATATATATATATATATATATATATATATATATATATATATATATATATATATATATATATATATATATATATATATAAAGCAGGCAGCTTTCTAATGTTTTTCCGCGTTTGCAGTGTGTCGTGCAGGCGGACGTGCCTGCAGACGAGCAACAGATCCCAGCGCATGCGCACTTCATTGTTTTGACTGAAAATGCCGTCGGTTTCGAAAACGGCGGCCAATGCGTCTCCTCAAACCGAGAAACCTACCCATTATACGTGAGTAACACTGCTGCGAAATATTAGGAAAAATAAATGTTGTCAAAAATGCCAGCTTCCATTGCACCTTTACGCGTTTGTTTGTCTAGCATTCCTCAACTCTGGTATGCGCGTTAAAAACATGGTGCTTTTCCTGGCTTTGTGAGTGCCTTACGTTACATGGCAAACAACGACTGCTAACAACACCAGCGCCAAAGCAGGGAAGACGGACGTCTTTACTTGCTTTGCTGCCAAACAGTGCGCTGTCGGATCGCTTACATTTGTTTCACAAAAATACGGAACAGTTTTGAATCATGTATTTAACATTATGAAGACTTTTTAGTTTGCTAAATGATTAGCCAGGAACTCGCTAACCATTCTGCTTGTAAATAGCTCGGCCTTATTTTAAGTTCCTCCTTTCTACGCACAGTTATAGACGTACGCTCAGATGTTGTGAACAAGTGCTACGTGGGAAACAATGCGTAGTTTGCGCTCAGAATAGCGGAGCCAACGTTAGCGACCCAAAATACTCTGTAGTAGTAAGCTACAACACGACCTACCAAACACGACGCATCACCGTGCTTTTCATTTTGCTTTTGTCCACTCGGTGGTTACTGGAAAGCCGTTTTTAAGCTCGGCTCACTACGTTACTTTGTTTTGTTCCTCTCGCTGTTGCAGATACTTGAAGGAGTTCAGGACGGAGCAGTGCCCGTTGTTCCTCCAGCACAAGTGTACGCAGCACAGACCCTTTACTTGCTTTCACTGGCATTTTCTCAACCAGCGACGAAGGCGACCCATCAGAAGAAGAGACGGAACCTTTAACTACAGCCCCGACGTGTACTGCACGAAATACGATGAGACCACAGGCATCTGCCCAGATGGAGACGAGTAAGTCCCCGTTACAATAAACAGCAAGTTGCACAGATGTGGGAGTGACATGTTTGGAAACAACATTCCTTTTGATCGTATCCTAAATAAGTTAGAAAAGTAAATTATTTGGTGTCATTCCAAGAGTGAGTTTTACAAGGTGTGTTATCAAGGTTTTCGGTACAGTTGGCTGTCAAAACAATCTTTCTGAAAGACTATTATTAAAACTTTATAATGTTATGAATATCATGTACACAATTACATCTCGTTAAAAGATGAAATTCTGGGGTAATGTGTGTCCTTACATATATAAACAATGAAATCTGTGAAAAGTTATGTTGAAATCACAAAAATGTCAGATTTTGCAATGAAACATTAAGCAAATAATATTTAATAGACATTTTTTGGGAAATAAATGTATGTTAATTTCCTTGTAATAGTCATTTTCAAAAAACAAAACAAAAAAAAAAACAACAAAACTTTATTTATCCCTTAGGGAAATTAAATTAAATTACCTGAAAGGTAATCTCTCCTACTGTGGAATATATTTTTCCCATTAAAAAGGACAGAGTATTCTGCCTTTAAGCAAAACTATTTTCTCCTCAAGTTGTTTTTCAAATTCATGGTTGTAGTTTCATTTGTGAATTCAGATAAAAATTATTTCTAATTTTATTTCTTATTTTTGATGGAATCTGGACTCTAAAAGCTAATTAAGCATAGACTTATTTATTAAATCAGCACATATTTGAAAGCTTTAGCAGACTAGCCAGAGGATTTTAAAAAAATTTACTCCACTCTCAGTAAATCAAATACAGTTTTGTCAAAACAAAACTTTACCAATAGGCCTGTGTTATATCACAAACAAGAATGGAAAAAGAAAAGTTAACAAAGGATATTCTGGGAAAAAAAATTATTGTATATATTATTTACAATGATACTAAGGGTTTTCTGTTTACTTTATGTAATCATAGGAAGTTCTCAAAACCCCCCTTCTTATTAGTTTGTTAGTCAAAAAGGTATAACATTGTTTAAAATTGTCTGTATTTTAACACAGTTTTGCATTCAAAATTTTGCTGAGGCTAAAAAGTGAGTGCTCACTGTTAGTTTTTGTTGGACAGGTACTTGAAAATATAAGCTGAAAGATGATTTATGTCTAAAAATGAAAAATTCTTCAGTTAAATCAAGCCGTTTTTGTCCAACCTGAATTTTGAAGGTCTGGAATAGATGGCCTCAGACATCCAGGTACATAGCCCTTGTGAAACGGGCACACCCCCTTTTGGGGAAAATAGACCTTTACTGTGGGAGTAAATGCAAAAAACTGTGTTTTGTAAGTTTCAGGTGGTTGGATGTCATGGCAGACAAGTTAAACAATATAATGTAATTTCAGACTGCCTTCATTGAACTTCCCTTTTCTTGAAAGTTTTTCTTTACTTTCTAGTGACTAGAATCTGTGCCAACAATTTGTTTGCTTTATCTAGCATGATATTTGAACACCTAAAACTTTATTATTATTTTGAGCTTTTATTGCACTGACCTACCCACCAGTTGCATTGAGTCCCATTCAAAACATAGTGTCTATTTTCCCCCTCAAAAGGAGGTCTATCTGTTTTTAGGAGCGGGAAGTGAAGTGACACTGAATTCATTGAAATCAGCGTTCCTACATATATTTTCTACATCCAATAGCATTTCACTCTCGATTTGTCCTTTATATTGCATGCTTTAATTTTTTTTCTGATTTGCTTCTTGTTTAACCAGCTGACTGTTCTTTTCTAGCTTATATTTACTGCAGCTTTTATGATTTTTTTTAAAGCAAAGATGATGAAATTGTTCTCAAAACATTACATTTTCAAAGGTACCAGTTCCCCACTGTGTTTACAGTAAGATGTGTGTTTATCTCCTTTCATTTCCTCATATACCTAATGTGCCATTTACTAAAACAGAGGAAAATATTTGTGAAATCCTTTTTAAGAGTGTTAAAATTATTTAATAATTGCCTGCTAAAAATACTTAGAAGAAATCTACAAAGAGCCAACCGTGTCTCCCCAATTAATGCAGCTTTGTTCTGTGACAGCTTATTAAAAACAACAGATCAGTTAACTGGCTGCTTTTCAGTCTTCTAGACTAATGAAACATGTACAGTATACTGCAGTTCTTACAGTTCCTCCTCTGTATTAAAAGCTATTTTTGTATGACCTTGTGTGTTGCTATAGCAACTCTAGCTCAAGAAAGAAAATATTGGTTTATTCAAGAGGCTTGCTGGTCACACATTTCTTAAAGCTGTAATGTGCTATCTGTGAAAACATCTACAGCGAGAATGGTTTCTTCCATCTATGAAGAAGTGTAATCTCAAATTTTTTTTTTTTTTTCAATGAATGGTTTTGGCCTCTTATTACTTATCCAGACAAATTATGTTTTCCTAAATTTGCAGGGTCGTTTTTTTTTTTTTTTTTTTTTTTTGCAGTTGAATGTAAAATGTTCTTATGAAGATGTTTTCATTTTAACTAGTTGATTAAATATCTGTGTTTTCTGTGCGCTTGTTTTCATAGTTGTCCGTATTTACACCGCACCACTGGTGACACAGAGCGCAAGTATCATCTACGATATTACAAGACTGGCACTTGTATCCATGAGACAGACGCTCGAGGGCATTGTGTGAAGAATGGCCTCCACTGTGCTTTTGCTCACGGGCCACATGATCTCCGACCTCCAGTCTATGATATCAGGTGACGTGCAAAGCAAATGATGACATTTTCTTGTGTGCACAATGCAACAAGAAAACCCATTTTATAGACCTTTAAGAGTAAGTGAGGGCAAGGAATAATATTAAAATGTTAAAGCAAGTCATTTTCAAGATGAAAAAAAGAAGCTTTTTTTTAACAGCTTATGGGTTATTTGTCGTATTTTTTTTTTTTTTTAATTTTTTGCTTAATGAATAAAGAGTTAACTGATTTTTCTCTTTGTTCACAGAGAGATACAAGCACAAGAGGCTCTTCAAAATGGCCAGTTGGGATCTGGGGAAGGTATCCCTGACTTACAGCCTGGTGTCCTGGCCAGCCAGGCTATGATTGAGAAAACTCTCACTGAAGATCCCCGATGGAAAGGTGAGTATCCCCCACTTAAATGGAGAAAGGTTGCATTCAAAGTCCACTTTAGCTGTAAAGGAGCAAACTTGTTGCTTTTTTTTACAAAATAAAAAGAAAGAAGAAATATGACATCAAATTTTATTTTTCTCCTTTTGCAGATACCAACTTCGTTTTAGCCAATTATAAAACAGATCAGTGTACTAAGCCGCCAAGACTATGCAGACAGGGCTATGCATGTCCCCATTACCACAACAGTAGGGATCGAAGGCGAAATCCACGGAAGTTCAAGTACAGGTGAGCTGTTGTTTATTAATATGAAAAGATTATGGCGTGTCCTTACATGTTAAAGTTTTTGACTCTGGATGCAGATCAACTCCTTGCCCTAACGTGAAACATGGTGACGAATGGGGTGAGCCATCAAAGTGCGACAGTGGAGACAGTTGCCAGTATTGTCACTCTCGCACGGAACAACAGTTTCACCCAGAGGTGAGTGAGATGCGTTCAGTTGTTTGTATTAAACGGTGACTAGAAAATTATTTACTTAATTAAAATATAAGTGAAACTCTTTAGGTTCCAAAGATTTTAAGTTTAAATTCAGCCAGAAATAGTTCTTAAACCAGGTTTTAATTGTGACACATGCTTGAGATTATTGTCTAATCGAAGGCGTATTAGTTTTGCATCGTGAATAAGTGATTGGTTTTTCTTCGTTCCAGATCTACAAATCCACCAAATGCAATGATAAACGGCAAACAGGATATTGTCCCAGAGGACCATTTTGTGCATTTGCGCATGTAGAAAGTAAGTATAATGTGAGGAAAACTAAAATTATTATTGTGTTATTTTAAAATTGAAATAGTTAAGCTTCTAATCTGTATAACTAGACGCTAGGCATGAACCAGTTACCGGTTTTATGAAGCTACGGTTTCAAAACCATCCAAACTTTTCCACATACCATTCCTGTGGTTTGTATTCCTTTCAATAAGATTCCACAGATAGTAGTGGAGTGAGCAGAATTTTTGCAGACTGTGTAACACAGTAACCCCCACCTGTTCTTGCACACTGGTGGTCAATTGGCTGAAAGAAAGGTACTACGCTTTTTAGTTGATTTGTGATATATTTTTTGTGCTAAAACTGTGATTCAGCAGTGTTTAACTAAAGGTTATTATAAAGTTAAGAATGGCCCATGTCTACCAGCTGCTTCCACGGTAAGTCTAATTTGTGTGTTTAAATGGATACCTTACTGATCCCAAGTAGGGCATAAAAGATGCGCATAATAAACATCTGGGGGTTGTCCCAAATCTAAATTAGCGTGCATGTGTCAAAGGTGAAACATGTTGCTCTCTGCTTTTTCTGACATTTTTATCTTGTTGCTAAGTATGATTCTGTTTGTAAGCACACTCATGCTCCACTGAGCAACCGCTGTTATTTTTCATCTTTAAGCAAAAGCTGCAAATGATGTGTGAAAAGAGCTAAAGTTTATTTTACTGACAACTTAGATTAATGAAGTTATTTGAATCTTTTCAGGAATTCCTTCTACAGAAGAGACCATGAACTCATTGCTGTCTGCAATACATTCGAGTTCACAGTCCCAGCTGGGCTCCCAGCAGTTTTCTGAGTGTCCAATCTCTGAGTGGAACAGTGGAGCACACCCTAGCACCAACGCAACCAGTAGCAATGGACAAGTAGGACACGTATGTTTTCTCTTCTTTTCAGTTCTGCTATAGGAAAATTACCAGGGTGGAATTAAGGCTGTTTACCGCTCTTGTTATCTTTGTTTTTCTTCCATTTATCATACATACTTCTATTTTCTTTTATTTTTACATTTCATTGCTTTTGTACTCTATTAATCTTTCCATATTTTCATTTCATTCTTCAACTCTATAGTTTGTCTGAAAAAGCAGTTTTTATGTCATTTATTTTTGATCATCATTTTGTTGAAGTCATGTGCACTTCTCTTTCTCAGGTTTCATGTTCTAGTAACTCCACTGTAACACCAAGCTCAGGAAGCGACAGTTTGTTATCCCCAGTGGGATCCATCAGCAGGCCAATACCCCTAACTAATACTAGTTTATGTTCAGAGTCCACCACATCCAGTGTCTCACCTCTGACGTCTAACTATCCCAAAGCTCCTGGCTTTGAACGTGAGGATCAGGTACACAGAATCACTCTGTTCAGATCTAGAAAGGATAAAAACCCTGCCAATTTAGGGTATTTGTACATCTGGAATTTATTTTGCATTGTTTTTTGCCCCCTGTCATTTTAATTTCGTTTAAGTCATTTCATCTCACCTGCTATAGCTTGTTGGTTCATTCTGAGTTTCAAAATACCAGTAGG
Organism: Anableps anableps; assembly: GCA_014839685.1. Classification (NCBI taxonomy): domain Eukaryota; kingdom Metazoa; phylum Chordata; class Actinopteri; order Cyprinodontiformes; family Anablepidae; genus Anableps; species Anableps anableps. The sequence goes on along the minus strand of CM026083.1, from coordinate 21,536,149 downwards.
AAAAAGTGTTGATTCAGCATTTTTAGCCTAATAAGGAGCATTTCTAAATTTTAATTTGTAACTTAATTTTAAATTGTAATTGCTGGAGATATTTTTGTTTCTGTGAGAGCTGTTGACTTCTGATTTTGTTAGCAGATTTGGCTAAAATGGTGTTGTTAATCACATTTGTTATCTATCTTATGGTACAAACTGACAGAAGCCAGAACAAAAGCATACAGATATTTTTTTAACCTGCTGGCACAGTATCACAATGCTTCTTAATGAGCACTGGATATGTTGATGACATCTTTTGTTGCTGAAATTTGTTGCTTTTGTGTCACTTGTTCATTTAGATTAAGAGCAAGGGACAAATGGATCACAAATTGATGGACCAAGACAAGCAGGTTTGTATGTCAACAGGTTTCTATATTTTCTTAAAACAGTTATATTTAAAAACATAATAAAAACAGCTTTCTGCTTCCTTGTAGACACAAAACTCTGTATTCTCTGTGGGGAACCCTATGGCATCAAGTTTTACCTCCAGCATAACATCCAGCTTGGCCTCTAGTATAGGCTCGGATAGCTCTTCGCCCACCACCTTATCAACAATGAATGCAAAAGCTACTCCATTCTATCCAGGGAGCAACACAGTGGAGTCTGTCATCGGTAAGTGTGTGTAAAATGTAAAAAAAAGAACTCTTATTGGTTTTTTTTTTTTTTTGTTGTTGTTGTTGTGAAGTGTCAGATGTATCTCATTTCCCATCAGGGTCAGCGCTGGACCTCAAGTTTAGTGACATCAACGTTGCCTCTCTTGAAAAAGAATTAGAGGAGCAAGAGGGGGGTTTAGGACTGACAAGTAAGGCGTGTCTATATAAACAGTCTGTTGGTTGTTGGATCAAGTGGCTGCAAATTCTCTTACTCTTCATTTTCCTTCAGGTCACAGGGTGCTTGGTGGATCTGCTCCTGTCAACATTCCAGGATCTCTGGCGCGTTCATCCTCGTTTAATTCCTCATCATCACTTTCCACCTCCCCGCTAAGCTCCCTTTCCCAGTCGCTGTCACAGTCTCTGCTTTCTGGGACAGTTTCCCAGCAAAATCAGCCTTCAAACATCCTCGCCAAACAGGAACATGGCTTACTGGGAACACCCACCTCTTCTTCCCAGAACTCTCTGGGTAAGCTGGTTGCATGAGATATTATGTCTCAAATGGACTTGAGAGCATTTGACATTGTTAGATACTTTAGTAGGCCGCAATCTTAAATGATAATGCTTAACCATACTTTTTTTTCTGTGTGCATTTAGGCTTAAATGGAGGAGCAAGCAACATTTGGGACTTTGTAAGTGGCAGCTTTTCACCAAGTCCGTCCCCAGTTTTTAGCACCCTAACTTCCACTACCAGCAGTGCAGATGTCGCACGTCTTTTTAGAGAGCTGGATGAAGCCAAGAGGAAGATCAAGCAATGGGAGGAGGCCTGGCATCAGGTTAAACAAGTAAGTGTACAAATTAACTTTCATTTGGACATTTAAAAAAAAAAAAAAAAAAAAAAAGTTCATTTTGTTCTCTAACAAAACATCTAACTTGGTTTCAGGCCTGTGAAGCTTGTCAGAAGGATGCTCTTGAAGCAAAGGAACAAGCGAAGACCGCTGAGGCGGAGCGGCAGCTGGCAGAGCAGAAATGGGAAGAAACGGAGCGCAAGCTGAAGGAGCTCCAGGGGGACTTTGATATGCTTTGTCGCACCCCCGGAACACCTCTTCTTCGTAGCTATGGAGAGCTGGAGCAGCTCCCCTTGTCAAAGCTTCACTCTATCCAGAGTCAGCTACGTAATGACCTAGACCTTATAGATGGGGTAAGAAATCCTAGATCTCACACATTTCATTTGTAGCAACTGCATAGTTTTTAAAACAGTTCATCCAACTGTTTCACACATCCGTGTCTGTCATCAAGCATGCTTCTTTTACATGAGTTGTAATTTCCTGGGTTGCAGCTGATGCCAGTTCTTTTCTTCCCCCAACAGGTAATATATCAGCTTCAGTCAAAGAAATGTATAGTTTGCCAAAAGCATGATCGTTGCGTTGTTCTGCAACCTTGCCAACATTATGTATTATGTGAGACCTGTGCACCTAGTAAAACAGAATGTCCTTATTGTAGAACAAAAATATTAAAGTGGTGATGTACATTAACTCAAGGTACTATTTAAAGAATTAGCCCTTCGGAAAACTACTAATAGGTAATACATTTTCTAAGCAACAAATTTTCTTGTAGTGGTTGAATTATATTCAAGTAAAATGATGTTTGACTGACAAAACTGATAGTATTATAACTAAGGTTACATATATGGAATTCATTTGTTTTTGCTCATGTTATGTACATGTTACATTAGTTCCCATTTGGCACTTATATTAAGATGACAGGTTCCCCATACCTCATATCTCCTATCATATCTCAGACACTTTTAAAGAGAATGTTTTTTCTCCAGGTGCTTACAGTTTTGGCTAATTTCAAATTATGATTATTCTTAAAGGAAATAAAAGTACAATTGTGAATCACAAACCTGACAGATATTACAGTAAATGCAAAATCAAGGTTAAACCAGTTTAACCCGTAAACACGGTGAGGTTTTACCGCTCAAATCTGTGCGGGTTTGTGTTTGTAGGATTTAATTTTTACCGTTTTCTGGCAGCATTCTGAAATCTGGAAGAACTTGAAGTTGCCTGAATATATATTTGAAGGGATTGTAACTATGACTTTTCAGTGAATATTTTAGAAACCAGTATGAAGCTGATTTAGGTGTTTATTTAGTATGATGCATTGTTGTAATCAGAATAGCTCACCAAATATTTTATAGAAAAGAATAAGAAAAAACCCTACTGGTAAATGGTGACCTCACACAAACTAACCTGGGGTTTTAACATAAAATGGGCAAAACTCAAATGTTTCTTTAACTAAAGAGGAATACATGTAAATTTAAAATATACATGTTAGCCTGGGATTGAGTTGAGCAAAGAGTCATGCCTGTATCTAAACATGACTGGCATCTTAATGCAGAAACGTGTTTTATTTTGCTTATTTAGTCCTGTATTTAAAATTTCACAGAACATCGAAAGTTTAAGCCCCAATGTTGAAATAACTGGCATGAGTGCACATTATCCTCAAACAATGACAAGTATTTGATTTGAATGAATTAAAAAAGGATTTTGGTAAGAGTGTTCTGCACTAGTAAAAGAGACGCACTTAGTGTTTTAGTACTATATTTAAATAAGGAGTGCAACAGATTAAAATTGTTCTCCTACAAATAAAACCCATTCGAAAAACCATAACTAACTTTTTAACCATTTTTTATATGCAACCAGTCAAACATCATTTTGACCAAGTTTCAGAAGAAGTTTGTTTTCTTATTAAGAGCACTTTGTTAACCTGGGACTTTATTAATGGGTATATAGTAATTTGCTTTAAGCTGTTTTGTAGGTATTCTATTGTCTTGTTTTAGATTTATACTTTGTTTTTCTACATAAGCTAATGTCTGAAGCTTCTGTGTGTACTGTGAAACATTTGAATATTTCTTGTTTCATATTGTTAAATCACAGCATGGTTCTGCATAATAAAATTTCATAGAAAAGTACTTAAATAGTTTCTACTGTAGTTAGATTTATAAAATTTTAATCAATTAAGTGCAAATTAAAACTGCATTGTAGGCATAACCAGCAGCTGTAATATCAGTAAGGCATACACGTTAAAGGCTGTTTTTCAATCAGTACATTTTGTTATGTAGAAATTAAAAAAAAAAAAAAAATTATCCATTAGAGAAGCATGTATTGTATTTGGTATAAGCCTAAAGTAGTGATATTTTTTGTTTCTTTTTGTAGGAATCTAGCCTCTTGACTTTGTCTAGAACATATCGGCCTCTGACTCTAAAGTGCCTTGCCTTAGTTGAAAAGGTTATGTATAAAATTGTCAAAACAAACACAAGTAGTCAAAGCTTGTGCACAGGTTTCTGTGTTTAACTTTGCAAAAGTATCAATATGTTTATGACTACATGTGTATATGAGTATATTCCATTATTTTAGGCCAAATTCCAGTATTTCTGCAAAGAAAAGAAAAAAAAAACATTTTGAACTTAAGCTGTCAGTGCCTGTGTCCTGACATCACCCTTAAAAAAAAAAAATAAAATAAAATAAAACCTCCATACTCTCCTCCAACTTAACCAGCCAGCAGTTCATTCCTTGGTTGTGGTGCTCTTTTGATGCAGTTTAACTATTTGAAATTAGGTATTACAATTTTTACATTTGGGAGTATGCAAGCTTAGGGCATATAAAATTTGTAAAGAAACTTGCAAAATGCTTCTTTTGAGCAGTTAAGTTACTTATTTTTCCTTAAGATTCCTGCAGTAAATGAAGAATTTTGAGCATGAGGTGGATTTTGCGTAGGATTTGTGCTTGAGTTTCTCTAACTGAAATGACCTTCTACTGTGTTAAAAAAAAAAAAAAAAAGACAAAAACTTTTTATTCTTGCTTTAAATTCAGTAGAAAATCATGTATCTCAAAGTACACTTTTTGCTACGTATGAATATGAGATAATGCATTGTTTACATTCTCACAAACGACAATTAAGCAACTCAGAGGAAAACTATAAACTTTATCGCATTTTAGCATTTTTATGATCATATTACAACATAAAAGGCAGGCTTAACTCTTCTGATATTGCATGTTATGCGATATAGCTACCACCTACAAAAAAAAAAAAAAAAAAGTACTAAAAATGTCTGCACTGTGTCACACTGCCAGAATATTTGTATTGACTTATAATAATGTAAGTAAGGCTTAATTACTTCTGCAAGCTTCGCTGCTACTGGAAAAGGTATTAATGTAGTTTTTTCTTACACATTTAGATGTTTGAATGTTGTACATCCACTCAGATTTCATTACCTATAAAAATTTCTTATCCATCCTAATTTTTTGATTGAGTTATTCATTTGTAAATCCATTCGAGAAAACATTTAGTACTTTTGTAAGTCACTTAAAATGATGTCATTGACCTGTACTACTATAGATTGTTTTTTTTTTTTTTTTTTTTTTTTTTTTTTTTTTTTTTTTTTTTTTTTTTAAATAATTGAATAAATTCTGTCATATTTTTGTTTGCTTTATCTTCTGTATACTGGATAGGGATGTACAGTGCAGCTAATTCAGAGTCCTATGGTCTATTTTGTTTTGTCTGTGAAGCCAACAATGCTAAAGATGTCTTGTGTGAATATGTCGAAATGAACCAAAGTGGTGTTTTAGTAGCTGTCCAAATAGCGTGCACTGCAGAGGTAAAAATCAACCCTTGAAAAGAATTGAAATAATGCTCTAGTCTTGACCAGATTAGCTATTTTTTAAATGATAGTTGAAAGCACAAAGGTTATTTGTAAGAAGGTCCAACATTTAGGAGCGGCTTAAATTCTGTCTTTGGATGGACTTTTGCTTTAATGTTTATTCAGTAGGATGTAAATTCTCTAGGAGTCAGTAACAAGACTCATTTTGCTTAGACGTCTTATGGACTCTGTTATTCGGTTTTACCAAAGACTTGTATGAATTTTTTTTTCTCTCCACTACTATTCTTTTTTTTTTTTTTACTTCTGCAAGAAGTCTAAATTGGTTGAATAATAGGAGTAAATCACCTGGTACCTTAATAGATAAAATTCTTTGTTTTCCTATCAAAATACAAGTTTAAACATAGATGTTCAAAAATGCATGAGTTCAATTCTTACGAAATCTGTTTGTTTAAAGCCACATTCTTCTTTACTGGCTGACTTTAAGCGCAAATTCAGTGTCAGTTTAATTGTTGTCTGCAGTGAAGAAATTTCTTGCTAAATGATCGTCGTGCTTATGAAGTGACCATATAAACTTCACTACAGTACTGTGTTAATTAAATCTTGTTTGACTTTGCTTTATCTAAATAGTTATGAAATCAGTAGGTTTGCATTTTGATTGTTATGACAGGCCTACAGTGACTGTAAGGTGCTTTCTGTGTGAATCTGTACTGTTTTGTTTATTTGTTGAAGTGATGGTCGAACTTAATATTTTTCCCAGGACAGAAAATGATTGTGAAGCATCGATGACAGATACAGACAAAAGTTTAACTGATTTACTGTGGGTGTCTTAAGTTTACCAAGAAATCCACTTGGTCGATTTAAATATATATTTTTTAAAATATATTAAATAAATAGGTACTCATTTGGTTTGTACGGCTTACAAGCCTGCGTCCCTCCTCCCTTATTTTATCTCTTTATGGACCAATTAATTTCAAACAAATCTGTGCCTTTAATAATTGCATATTGTTAATTGACTTACATCAACACATCTTTAATCAGAATCAAAATTGTGCCTTTCAATAATTTTTGAGGACCACAATGTGATTGCTTATAGTCCTGAGCATTTAGGCCATGTGAGCTAAAAGGAAAATTGCTAAGCTAACGAGACTTGTTTCAGCAGTTTGACAATTTTAAACAAAAAAAATAATAATTTTTTCTGCCAATCTTTGTCTGTATTTGCCATACAGGATCAATAACCCCAGCTATACATAACCACTGAATTTCCTGAGTTATTTGTTCTGAATGAGGTATTTGACGCCAAAATGTCTTTGTTTTTGTTGTAATGAAAAGCACCAAATAGGAAGACCTGTAAATTAATATTAATACATTTATCTTGAAGCTCTGCTCTACATTGGAATAGTTTGTGTTGTATTGTTGTTACATGTAGTGTCTTTTTTTTTTTTTTATCCTATTCTGTTTTTCTTCTTAACCTTTATGAAAATGGAGCCAGAAGTTTTATGCAATCTTGTACATTTATATCAGTCTGATGTATGGAGCTGTTCAAATTAAGCAAAACTATTAGTAGGAAGTCAAATTAATCTAAACATCAAACCAGCTGGTTTAAGTACTCTAGAAATTTATGACATGTTATTTTAATATCAAAGCCACGAATTAATGAATGTATTGTTCTAAATTAGATATCCAACTAATAGACTAGGTATTATGAAGCACAGTTAATTGATTATGATGTAGCACTTAGTTGTGAACTGCTATTCAATAAAATATATTAGAACTTTAAAAATGCATTTTTTTTTTCAAGTTTCTATTTGTCAGATTAAAATCATTTAAGGAAATATACTTTTTCAGGGTAACATGCGAATTTTAATGGAGAATGTGTTAAATCTAAGAAGACCACATCTCATGTCAGTGGGTTTAGTCATTATTTATAGATTATAATATGTCCCGTCTTTGTGACAAGCTGTATGGATATGTAGGAAAATCTATTCTGATAATTGTAGAAATTATACTGTTTGTATATTGATATTTTTTGTGTTGTGAACACAAAAGCAGGTCCAAGTCTTAGAATACTAGATGTTTTTTTTTGTTTTTTGTTTTTTTTTTTCTACATTGAAGATTGTGTATCACATTTACTGTAGTGTATTACTAGTTTGTTAACACTTGTTAAATTGTTACACTACAGTTATGCAATGGTTTACAGAGTTCACAAATTATTTTTATCATCTTGAGAATTAAAATAATTTTTCATCCGAATCGTGTGGATATTTTTGTCCTGAGAAGCTTCCATCTCAGTTTGAAGTCCAGAAATTACCACATAATTGAAAAATGAGGACAAATATTTATTGGTGAACAGTGGCTTGAAATATATATATATATATATATATATATATATATATATATATATATATATATATATATATATATATATATATATATATATATAGAGAGAGAGAGAGAGAGAGAGAGATAGATAGATAGATTTATATAAGAAATATTTTTAAGAATCCAGCATTTTTAGAGGAGACATACCAGTGAAGGGGGTTCTGCAAAATTCATTGTATGTAAAAAGAGCTTTTAAGTCACTGCATAGTCAAAGATCTCCTCAGACAAGGCATCAAACGGGTAACATGGTATCATTTTGATTGGCCTAAAGGAAATAGTGTATAAATATACAAAACTGTAAACTTTCATACACTATATTTGATACGAAAACTAATTTTTACAGTAGTTTAAAAGTCTAAAAAGATGAATTTGATATCTTAAATGTGAAACTGAATTCTTTCCTTGGAAGGCCATTATGAGATTAAAAACAAATGAGCCATCACAAGATCAGTGACCATAAGAAATCCAAACTTAGTATAAAATGTTGCTGTCAGCAATTTCAAAGCCGCATTCGTTACTTTTTCTCTCCCATTTAATGATACTGAGCGCATTCATGTGACATGTTTCCTCTGTACATCGTGTTAAGATTGCTCATTCTGCCTTCCACAAGGTGGCAGCCTGCCCTCAGCAGCTGTTTCCACCATCTTCAGCTGGGAAGGCACTTGGCAGTGTGGTGGAGCATTTAAGGGCATCGGCAGACAGGTCATGTGCCAGAATGCTCTCGATATCATGAACCCTGGTACTAATACACAAGCAAACAGAACGTTTGTGTACAGCTTATAAAGGTCACCTGGAGCGGAATCGTATTTCAACATCACTTCCAGGAGAGTCCTTGCCAAAAGCCCATAAATTTTTAACTTGAAGATGCCTGCAGTGTTAGACGCTTTGGTTTTAAATGGAGTTGTAAGGTCATAACTGAAGAATATCCATGATTTAGTACAGCACTAATGCAGACTAAATAAATGATATTTAACCCCACCCCCCATCAAAGACATAAAACAAAAATAATCTGTAAATGTTATACAACTTTGATTAAAAGCAGAAAAGTGGCCACACCTCCATTTGATCCGAATATTGACACAGCTGAAGGACTGTTCTGGGCCAGATTCAGTATGCTGCTTTGTTTGTGTTCCATGGAGCCCAGAGGGTCTGAGGACAAAGTCAGTATCTGAAACAACAACAACAGAACCAATTTATTTAGTCAAAAGTATAACAAAGCATTGAAAACAGTGTCTCATCCAAGTCTTGTCACTAACAGTGCTCTGTCTCATGGAGCTAATTTCAGCAGCAGATCTCTTTTGGGAAAAGTGCTTTTGCTTCATGAATTGTTTGTTGATAAGATACTGATCCTATAAAAACAGCAATCTTTTTTTGAAAAACACAGCAGTATAAACAACATCCTTACTTTTAAAAGTGTTTAATATAAAGTTGGAAAGCTGATCACAGGTGTCGTAAATAGATTGCACCACAACAGGTTGACCACAGGGGCGAGTCTTCTTGGCCCAGCAGTCTTTTCACCACATTTTCTCCCTGGAAGCAGAAAGTCATGGTTCCACTGAACAAGTGGGGCACATCTTTTTGCATCAGGTGTGCTTAACTTTCATCACCCATAAGACTACCATTGTGAGGCCATTTTGAAAAGAATCTAAGTGAAGAGAATCTGATAGCACACCTTTGCAGAACACAGGAAACCTACTAGGAATTACTTCATGCTCAAAGAAGAAGAGAGAGGCTTGTCTGAGAGCGACCTCTGGTGTTGGTGATACGAGAACACCAAAGTTCACATTGCTGTGGTACAGCTGCTCCCTCACTACGCTAGGACTCAACTTCTGGGCCTGGAAGTCAGGCGAGTCAACTCAGGCTACTTCAGACTAAACAGCTCAATTCCATCAAGTTGTTTATCACCTAAAATATGTTACAAAATTGTAATAAGCAATATAATAGGTTAAAATTTAAGAATTGTTTGGAAACATACTCACTAATCTTATTAGCTGATGTTTCAATAACTTGTATACGATTCCTTAAATAGTATAAGTACCATAAGACAGACAATGGGGCCCTACAGAGCTATGTTTTCTGGCCTCTTTTACCAAGAACCTCCCTTCTTGCACCAAAGATCTTAGTAAATTAATCATTTCATTATCTTTGATATAGTCCATTTTCTTCAAAAACCAACAGCTGCCTTTGTTCATACTGCAGGATTTTCAGGATATTTCAGGATTGTATACAGGCTTGCTGTCATGACAATGAACTACATTATCCAATGTGTCTTTCATATCCATCTTTTATATAGTTTGTTTATCTCTTTCTCTGCCTGCCTACTCTTCAGTTCACAGGAGCAGATGGCTGTTTTATCTCCTGGAAAAAAAAATACCCTTCACACTCTTTACATCCTTCTACTTCCATCAGGTAAAGGGTGCCACAGCATCAACATTCTGTCCCATCTGGTAAACTCCTAGATCAAAATAGCCCCCTGCTCTATGTCAGGCTGGAATGAACTTCTATGACATGAAAACACCACAGAAAAAGGATAAGTGACTGTTCACATGTTCTGGAGAAAGAGTAAGGTAGTAGTTGTAGTAGTAGCACCACACAGAAAGATTTGTCAAGGAGTAGGTAGGCTCCAGAATGCAGTTACCCAAAGAAACATAAAGTGGAAAATTTAAGAAACTCATATTCTAACAAGTGTAAAAATTACCATATTTAATAGCACATATTTTCCTATGAACATGAGGGAAAATCTAAAAGGTTCTACTTGTTGACAGGTGAGTCCCAGGAGAGAAGCTGCATTGCTCTGAAGCTGCAGCCCCAAAATGCAGAAACCCAGCCAGCAATTGGCTGTAGCAACAGGTGAGACTATGAGGAGTGAGTGTGTTGTCAAACAGGAGAGAAGAATTAACTCACATCACTTTTCCTTAAAGCATACTAGCTAGTTTACTCAGGAACATTGCAGTGAAATCAATAATTTATTAAGGAAAGAAACTAGTTTTGTCTTAATTACAGTTTTGTGCTAGTATACCTTTTGGTTGTTGCACACAGCAAACCTCTGTAATGAAACAGGATCCCTGAGTTCTGAATTGGCTATACAACTGAGTTTGAACAGAGCTGTGCAGAAAAAAAAGCTGTTTACATTGTTAAGTATTTTTTTTCCTTTATTTTGACAGCAGACCTGTTTAGATGCTGGCTGTGACTCGGTGCACTTTCTGCTTCAAGTCTTCCTGAAAACCACAAGCACAGCTCCCTATGGATTTGATAGGTCAGTTGAGGGCAGTGGATGAGTTTGGGTTCTTGAATTCTGCCCTGCAGAGGGTTGATAGAAGTATAATAATGTAATGTATATGTTTTGCTACACTAAATTTACAGCCAGAACTACAGTTAAATGGTTATATGAAAGTATATTGATGTGTTAGAATGACCTGGACATAAACCTAATTGATTTTTTGAGGTAAGAATTGAAAATTAATGATGACAGACACTACGAGTCCAATCTGACTGAATTTGAGCTATTTGGAAAAGAAGAATGGGCAAAAATCTGAAAATTCAACACTATTTTCTTTAGGTATATTACAAAAAAGCCTAGTGAAACACATGGAAGTTTGCTGAAAATGTTCAAGGTGTGTGAATACTTTTGCAAGATACTGTAAGTAGTTTTTAAAAATGAATAGCTTTGTTGCATCCCACTACTGCCACTACGGATCTCTTACTGTGGGTAAAGCAGCTGAAGACCACAAACATCAGGTCCGCAGTCTAGAACACAATGGAGAATCAAGTGTGTTAGAAGTGGATGCTGAAAGAAAGTCCAGCACGCTAAGGCAGCTGATACCTAGAACAAATTTCAAGTGAAAAATATCTGAAATCTATTTGGTTTGTTGGATTCAGATTCTTTTTAAAATCAAAACAGAGTTGATTTTTAATAGTGTTAATGAAATATTACTCCAAACAGAACTATTCACTGTAGACTATCCAAGCTTACCTCAGTGTGCAGCTCTTGCGTGGTCTGTTTTCCATCAAAAACACTTTCACGAGTTTGCCAGTGAAACCCCCAGACTCAGGTGGAATCGCCTATCAGTAACCTAAGCTACATAGACAAATAAACAAAATGCTGGCAATTTAAAATAAAAACAAAAAAACAAATTGGAAATAATATTGGGAAAGATATTGAACTTAAAAAAAATCTGTGCATTCTTTTTGTTTATTTTATTTCCTCACATTCTTTGTAAAATGGTGATAAGCAAAGATTAAGACATGCAAACCTAGTTCACTTTTTTGGGTCAGTCTTGGCTTCACTGTTAAATTATCAGTCTGATAAAACATAAACAAAGTGGCATAAAATGATGAGGCAACAACATGCTGTAAGAAATGACAATACAGCCGTAGTTAACTTCGCAAAGACAGAAACCAAACAACTAAAGTGTTGTAGAAGTGTGATTTAGTTGCAGGAGAATACAAAGGTTTTCTCCTCTTGTGAGCAGCTTTTATGTCGGCAATCACCCCAGGAATGGACCAGCACACACTGCTTCCTTTCAAAGTTGGTTGGCAGTGTACTGATCGGTAACTGTGAAATGTATTTCATAGTTAGTTTATACATATTTGTTTATTTTGGCACATACAAAATCATAAAGCAAAACAGTCTTTTCAGCAGCTGGCTGCTTCAAATCAACAGAGTTGATCAGATAAAGATTTTCTAGCAACTTTAGAATTTCTTTGGCACGTTGTCTTGTGACCTTTCGGTGTGTTTCCTGCTGGTCACTAACAGAATCAGCATCATGGCTTAAGAGATTTGTTCATTATAAGCTGACTGAAAAATGATCAAATGTGTACCTTTGCTGTGTTGGTTCTTTAACAGAGCCATCCTGTGAAGTTATTTGAGATGTTCGGGACTGTAGAGCAGAGGACTGTTTTTCCACCCACAAATTGTGTGAGTCATGGGTACATGCAAACTCATCAGTGAGGGTGCTTGTCCTTCTCCTTCTCTCCTTCTGTATGATGAGTACATGTGCCAGGGTATGTGTTCCTGTTTCCACCCAATTCTTATATTTCTTTAGGTAACATGCAATTTCCAGTCACACCTCTATGAACAGAGATAGTTGTACAAACTGAACCAAAATGAAGGCGTGAAAATGTATCTAATCCAACAAAGATTTACCTGGTCCTTATTTGGGGCTCAGAAAGCTGTTTAAGATTGTACTTCTTTACTGGTGGTGTTTTCTGTCCAGAAATGGGTTTGCTAGGCAACTCTGACTCTAATCAAGGATTTCATCACAAGATCAGGACATATTTTCCACAAAATCATTTGTCTTCAGGACATTTCATTGTTATTATTCTGATACGCTTTCAATAAACATCAACATAGGCAGGATATTACTTATTATATTACCTAGCAGATTTTACATTTGTTATTGAGTCTGATAAAGACTGTTTTTTATACAAATTTTCAAGTCATTGCATGATATCTGTATGTGATAGGTTGTTGCCAGCATCTAACACAAAAATGGAAATTATTAACGACACTCAAGTTTACCCAACGTAAATTACAAGAGCTGCTTAAAATATCAAATTTGCACTTGTCATCACAATATCAATCCATGCAATACTGCAGTTACAAATGACTGCTTGAATGCAATATTTAGCTGGCAATTAGGCCCTACAAATTACAACTAAATGCATGTTCACATATGGATAAAATGTGTAAATTGTTTTAACGGTAATAAATAATAAAATATATTACCAAAAAAAATCATTCACTGATTTTAATTTATTATTCAGTTGTATTTTATTTCCCATTTGCAAACATACCACAAATGAGAGAACAGGTGCACTGGCTGTTTTGTAGTCCACATATGAGGCATCTAATTTAGCTTTATCAATGTTCTTGATAATATTTCAGTCACAATCACCTGTCTTTGAAGTGGAAGTGAGAGAGAAAGAAATTACCCTTGTATCTTTTTATTGCGTTTAGTGTAAACAGGACTTTCAACGAGATTAGCCCACCTCAACATCAGCATTAGAATCCTGAGCAGCACTGTTTTCTTAAAGGCGTTGCCTTCAGGTGCTGCCAGAAATTCTGAAATCAGGGAAGTCATAGCATAGTTAGGCTACTGAGGTAACAGGCTATTTATTATCTGTCATTTCATTACTCTATAGTTTCTATAGTATAGAAGAACTAATTAATTGAATTAAAAACATATTATGATCCAGTTATTCATAACCAAATGTATTTAACAAAATAAATTAAATTTTCTGAAAACAATGTTGCCTATATAAATTTGGAATGGAATTTTTTTTTTTTAATCTCTTCTCATAAAATGTCTGTTACATGTCTGTTATGATTGGCAGATGAATTTTATATCTTCTCAAAACTGTGCTGTTCACCATCTTTTGAACATCCATCCATCCACCCACACACACTCATACCTCAGGGCAATTTAAAGAGACCACTTGACCTGACAGTCATGTTTTTAGACTGTGTGAGGAAGCTGGAGTACCCTGAGAGAATCCATGCATTCAGAGAGAGAACATGAAAACTTGATGCAGATTTAAACCTAGGACCTTCTTGCTGTAAGGCAACAACTCTACCAACTGTGCCACAGTACAGCCTGTCTTATAACCATAACAGAGTAAAAAATAAACCATGATTCAAAGAGTAATGTGTCATAACAAATGACCATAGTCACAATTAGGGTCTTTGCCTCTTCTACTTTTAGTTGGCCTTTACTATGTTTTGGCCAAAAGGCTGTCAAAGTTTGTCTTCATAGACAAAAGCATGGTTAGACTATCTAATTTTAAAACAAGGGATTTCCAAATAGGAGAATGTGTGAACCAGGTTACTGTACAATGTCTGTTTGTCTTCGACAAAAGGTCAAATTTGACAAAGAATGTTTCAAGCTATAAAAGAGTACAGGATTATATACTCGCTTATTTTTCTGTCAGTACAGTTTATATCTCTTTTTTCTTTCAAGAGAGGCAAAGACTTGCTTTCCCCCCTTTTATTAATTATCAAATACAAAAGTTAACAAGAGCACAAAAGATCACATTAAAATATTTTATTAAATATCTTCAGCAAATTTATCTCCACATAAGTAGTAAAACTTAAAACGGTTACACTCATATATGTATATAAACAGAACTAACACAGAATTTACTCTTGCGTGGAGATCGAATCCTGTTGCTTTAGAAGTGTTTTGTGAGAATATCCTTTTTTTCAAATAAAGGTCTTTTAAAGATCTCATATTGTAAAATTGAATCTACTGAGAAAATGTAATCTGATCCAGAAACACAAAGTCAGCTATTTGTATCAATTAACAAGTCTGTGTATCCTCAGCAGCTTCGGAAGTGTTCACTGTTCACATCCCTGAGGTCCTGGCCAGCTGCATGTGGGGGGCTGGTGCATGTAATGTTGTTATATATGGTGATCGTACTGTCAGGTTCTTCACCTTCTGCATGGGTCTCTACCTGCCGAGGGATGACTTGTGGTTTTTGCAAGCTGTAGTTTCTGAGTGGAAGTGTGCTGCAGTCACATTTCCACTGGTTTCCAGACAGCAGGAGTTTCTCCATGTTCTCTGAGAAATTGGTGACTATGCTTGTCAAGGCATTGGCTCGCAGGTCCAGGTAGCGCAGCCGTGGAAGTATCTGTTTTGTTCCATTCTGCAAAAACTGACGACACTCATTGTTGGACAACAGAAGGTACTCCAGATTACTAAGCCCAGAGAAAGTTTGATCTGTGAGAACCTCCATCTTATTGGAGCTTAAGTCCAGTCCTACGAGTCCTACCAGATCCATAAAACTCTGATCTTCCACCACAGTGATGTTATTCTGTTGAAGGAAAAGCCTCCGTAAACCAGAGAGACCACTGAAAGCTAGAGCTGTGATCCTCGTAAGGCATCCTCTGTCCAGATGTAGGCTGTGAAGCTTTGACAGAGCTTTGAACATTTGGTCAGGCAGATTTTGAAAACAGCTTCCAGATAGATTGATGACAGCCACATGAGACAACCCAGTAAAACTTCCCACATGTGCCTCTTGCACCTGATTGTAATCTAGCTCTAGAACCTCCAGATGGCCAAGTCCTTCAAAGATCCTCTCCCCTAGAGTTCGAATCCTGTTGTAACTTAGCCTTAGTTCTTCCAAGTACTGCAAGTCACGAAAGGTTCTAGGCCTTAAGCCAGTGATAGAGTTGTTGGAAAGGCGCAATACATGAAGACTGTTCAGGCCTAAGAATGTGTCTTCATGTAGGGAAGTCAATTTGTTGTTTCTCATATCGAGCCATCTGAGCGACTTCATGCCTACAAAAGCCCTGGGTACCACACTTCCAATCTGATTCTGGGCCAGGTAAAGCTTTTGTAGTTTATGGAGTTTAACAAACACATTAGCTTTAATAACCTTGATATAATTTCCTGTCAGATCCAGCTCTTTAAGCTCAACAAGATTTTGGAAGAGCTGCGGTTGCAAGTAAGCAAGTCTGTTCCCCGCAAGGTTCAATTCTCGCAAACCTTGCAGGTCTTGGAAAACTGTCTCTGGCAAGACTGTAAGTGAATTCCATCCTAGATTGAGAAACCACATGTGCGAGAGCCCAGCAAACAGTCTTTCGTCAATGCGACTGATCTGATTATTATGTAAACTAAGTGAAGCAAGGTTAGGTGTGTTCTGGAAGATTGAAGTTGGCAACCCACGGATGCGGTTTCGCTCAAGGTGCAAGTGTGCTAAGGATCTGAGGCCCCTAAATGCCTGATGGTCAAGGGTCAATAGCTCGCCACTTTGTAGATTCAAAAAGTCCAGATTGGTTAGATCTCTAAAAGATGCAGCTGGAAGGGAAGCAAACAAGTTTCCATCTAGCCAGAGATAATGAGTGGATAGTGGAATGTCAGCTGGTACTTGAGTTAAGTTCCGAGCACTGCAGTAGACGTTGAGCTCCAAGCTGTAGTCATCATGCAGACAGTTGCAGCCTTTTGCACAGGGAACTGGATCCTGAGCCACCTTGTCTCCAGCTGTATTTGGGTCTGGCAACACCACTGATGCTCCCAGTACCAACACCCCCAGCAGTATAATGGTTTGCATTCCAGCTATGGACAGAGGATTAATATCAAAACAAATGTTAACTGTAGAAAATATGTTTCAAATCTGTTAATTTTCAATTAGATGCAGTGACAAGATATTTTTTGCTTAAATGTCTACTGTATCCTGCTTACCTTCAGTTGTTGAGGCCTTGATTTAAAGTGGAGAGGCTGTGAAACACTGAATGACTGATGCTTGTGCAATTGTTTGTATGCTGAATGGAAAGAATGCCAAACCCTCAAACTTTTTTTGAAGTCAGCTGCACTGAATGTGCACCATTAACCCATTCATATCCATTATGAATTCTCATAGTTTCCAAATATACTTTATGTTGATATAAAGCTTTTTTAAAATTATAGCTAATTTAAATGCAAACAAGAGATTATGCTTAACTGTAATCATAATTTGTACTAATTTTGAGAGACACGTCCCTCAAAAAAGGCTTTACCTGAATATTCTTTGAGAGTTAACTAACATTAAGACCCTGTTGCTGAGTGCAAAACAGTTTATTTCAACTTGTGGATAAAATATAAGGTGCAATACGAAAGATTTAACTATATAGGTGCAATGTGAAACATTTAACTATATGAACCATTCATGTGTAATATCAGCAGTTGGAAGGGGAATAGTGTATTGATGCCTTTACTGCGCTGTTTACTCAGCTATCCTGAGTCTGAGGTCCGAAGGTTCCAGAGGTCCATTTCCTAATCACATAAATGATTGTAATGGCTAATGTTCTGTTTACTCTTTTACATGGTATCAGAGTTTATTTATACAGTCATCAACTGGTCATGGTCTGAGGAATATGCAAATCTGGATAATACTGTCTCACTGCACATGAATTGTATTGATTTGGTCCAATACTTCCACTTATATATCCATTTACACATTTTAATGTTATTTTTTGTTTTATTTATTTATTCATTTATTTTAGACATAACATTTCTGTTTCTATGTAATAGTCCAAATCAGAAAACTGTGTAGATTGTTTTGATACTGTATCAATGCAGTTTAATCAATTTTTTTAAATTTTAGGTGCAGCGAAGTGTAAGTAAGTAAGTAAGTATGTATGTAAGTAAGTAAATAAGTATGTGTGAAAGTATTTGCCCCTTACATATTTCTTCTGTTTTTACTTTTTTGACAGACTTAATTGTTTCAGGTCATTAATGATTTGATATTGGTGTGTGTGTTAAACCTGATTCCATCCTTCAAATGCATGCCACAACAGTGAGAGCAGACTTACAGTTGAAACCAGAAGTTAAATCAGAGAAAACTTCTCTTGTTTTAGCATAGTTAGAATGACCAAAATATTTCTATTTGCTAAATCCCAAAAAGATACAAAAAAAATCTGTGTATATTTTTATTCAATGTATGTAAACTTCTGGTTTCAACTGTATAAGTGTAACCCATGGCATGTATATGTAATTCTGCGAATAATTATGTGAATAAGTGATAGGTAATCCATAATGACAAGTCCTTGGTCAGATGATTAAACCATCAAGAAATTAACTCCTTATCTCGAGAAAAACGGTCATCATTATTTCATGATAACGACATAAATATCTTGTTATCTCGAAAAAACAGTAATTGTTATTTTGTGATAAGACATAAATATCTATTATCGTGAGACTGGGGGTAAAAACATGGAGTATGACCCCTTTTGGCTTCTGTACTAATTTAATTTAATTATCAAATACTTTAAAATGCATGTATGTATTTATTTATTCTTTATCAGTAAGAGGAAGTGGCATCATTGCAGGAAGTTTATATCCACCTTATTCCTGGGAGGGTTACTGTAGAAACGATTATGTGTCGTACTTCCGGTGAATGCCGGAAGTAGCAGTAAGGCATTGGTTAATTTGTGGTTTACTGGCTAATCTACTAATCTGCGTTCATTATAGAAGTTACTGTTTTCTTTTCTGACCAATATTTTATCTTTTAAAAAAAAACAAAAATAGTGTTAACTAAAATAATAATGAGCTCGGATGTTGCGCTATTCGTGGCTGTACTAACAATCGGACCAAGCTGAATTTGTAGCTGTAAGAAGAGTGTGTTGAACATGCTCCCGAAACGAACAGTGTTCCTGTGATAAGAGGTTGTTTTAATCGCCTACCGGCAGATAAGGAAACAGAAAGAATGTAACTCAAAGTCTAAACTTGAAAGGATCACCTAAAACGCTGTACGTATACTTGTTTCATTTTGTGGACAAAAAGCCAATGAAGGAAAACCCGCTTCATTGTGTTTGGGCTACGACAAAACTACCCGAAAAGAGACGCCAGATCCTTAAAATGATTGACAGCAGTGACACAAGAGTTCAGAGATAGCATTTGGTTTTACGATTTTCTTTTTGATTTTCTAATGTGTCACACCTCATTATTTGTATATTGTATTTTTACTTTGATCGATTGGCTTGACCAGACTGAAGCCATCCTATGATGCCCAGACATGGTGGTCATTCCCAGGGATGGAGGACCACACCTATTCAAAAGAGCCCACGATCATATGTGGAATGAGTGCACGATCCCCCATCATTGCCAGACTGTGTTGTAGACAGTTTTTTTGCAGACTGATGCCGATTGCACTAACATATTTATTTAATTACATTTCCTCAAACATGTACAGGTGTATTTGCAATTACTGTAACACAGCTCTTAACAGGTATTGAGCTGCATAGTTTTTAAAGGAGGCCAGGGGTTTTTTATTTTAAAAAAAGAAAAAGGGATGCAACTTTATTACAGCGAAGAAAGCATTTTTTTTAAAAAGTATTTTTGTGTTAAAATGATTCATCTGTTCATACTGTCAGTTATATACCGTAGTTGCATATGTATATTCTTATAAGGATGTTTTTTGCTGTTGCAATCATTTACAAATCTGGGATTAATAAAGTACTTTAGTACTGATTTCCACACTTCCAGTGAAAATATTGACCCAGAGTCATAGCAAACTTGGAAGAAGTTGTCTTGACTTGCTGTTTGAAGCAGCCAATCAGACATCAGGGTCTCTACAGAGGCAGCCCTAATCCTGCCCACTGAGTTTGATGGGTGAAGTTGACAGTTTAAATGGATTCATGATATGCTTCAGCACAGCAACATGAAATAATTTATCAAATCATGAATTAATTCTCTCTCTCTCTCTCTCTCTCTCTCTCTCTCTCTCTCTTCATATATATATATATATATATATATATATATATATATATATATATATATATATATATATATATATATATATATATAAATTAATGACACATTTAATAATTATTTCATAAGTTATTCGTTTATTGTAATTTGTCACTCTCCACTCTCTTTGCTATTTAGATGATGTCTTGATTTTACAGGGCAGGCAGTAGTCAGGGCTGGGTCCAACAACAGGGTTAGGAGGGAAAATACTGTCCAACAATGATGTATGTTTCTATATGTATTGCACAAATTTTAAGGTTTAGTTTATTTCCTTGTGTGTAAATTTAAAATTTTCTTTGGCTTTATTTGCCTCAACATACCATGATTTCCTCACTACAATATTTTACGAGTTTCTAACAACCAAAAACTAAACTGTGTTGTTTGTTGAGAGCGTTGCATAAATGTCATTGCATGTTGGTCCCTTGAATGTCTGTTCGATGTGACAAGACATACCAAAGCTTCTAATAAAAACAAGAAGCTTAAATGCACATTAGTCACTTAGCAGAAGTGATAAGAGCTCCAGCTTGGTATTATTAATTATATATAAGGCTTCTTGTGGAGATGTTTCTTTCTCAGAAATATTAATAATTAAACTCCTTTTCGACATCAGAAAAATGCTTAGAAATATTTGTCACAGGGTAACAATCAAATCCTTTTGCCAACAGAAGAACAATAACTGAAACTGCAGTTTTTCTCAGAAAATTGTCTTGTGCCCTGACTCCCATAGTGAGCTGTTTCATGATTGTTGCTCTCCTGACAAACACCTCTAATTGGCTCATTTTGTGGCACTCAGCCATACACAAAGATTTTCTTTTGAGGGCTCCGAGTGGAGATGAGGAGTCCCAGTAGTGAGTGGCAGAGCCTGCTGGCAAGGCTGTAAATTTTGACTGGTCTCTCCTTGAAGGAAGAAAAAAATTCTCAAATCATTCATAATACATGTTATTGTTCTTAAGCAGTGGAGGGGACTGAAAAGCACAATATGAGTCTAATTCAAATGCCTGGTTCTTAATTGCTGAAATTCTTCATGCCTTTCCTTTCAAACTTTAGCAAAAGAATGAATGACAAGGATTCCTTTAATTGTAGGTATAACATATTGTAACTGCAAGCTAAACTCCAGAACCTTATTGTAATCTTAATGAGAATATATATATATATATATATATATATATATATATATATATATATATATATATATATATATATATATATATATATATATATATATATATTATAGCACAACAATCTCAAACTCTTTGATATGCTACTATGGAGGAATTGGCACACAACCCAGTCACCTTTTAAACATAAAACAATTCCTGTGGCAAATATAAATCACACCATGACATTACCTACCAAACTTCACTTTTAAAAAGTGATGGCTGTGAAACCATTATATCCTAAGAGGGATCTATAAAGCCAGCTGCAGGCAGTAAATCATGAACTCTGTTTTTGAAAAACCCTATCAAGTCTTAGTTGTTGCTCTTGGGCTGGTTAGTGGGCCCTTGGATGTGCATAATGCTACAAGCTTCCTATTTCTCTCATCTGTTGCTCATATACTGTTTTTTTTTTTCCCTCTATAAATTAGGCTCCTGTACACATGTAAGAACTATGCTGTTTTAATTCAACACTGCCATCCACTGGTGGATTGTTGGACAGCTTTCTATTTGTGAGTAATTTAGAAATATATCTAAGAAACTGTCTTTGTAACACAGTTGGTCTGTGGCCTTTCAACTGTTAAGGTGCTGCTGTTCAGTGCAGCTCTGAACCCTAGTGCAGCCTCATCTGGTGACAGCCAAGGAACCTCAACACCCCTGCAGTGGCTATTAATAACAGTTGGAGCTCACAGTCAATTGCTGCTTTCTAGGAGGAGAGAGAATAAAATGGCTTTGTCTTGACGTCTGTAAGACACTGGAAGTTGGCCACAGTTTGGTAATCAAGTATAAGATCAGAGCAACTGATGACCCAGTTCAGATTATTGTTTATAACAGATTTTTGGGGTGGTAAGGGTCTCGGATTTTATTTCTTTCCATTACCAAAATGCAAAAATATGCATATGAGGATATTTTTAAGAAGTTGCCGTATATAATTTGTAAAAATGGTGAATTTGAAACACAATGGCCAATATACAGCTTCATGTTTAGCTTGGTGTTAATGTCCTTTGTTCCTACAAGCAAATACAACAGTAACATAGCATACATTCATATGTATTTTATCAGGATTTCATGTGATAAACCAACACAAAGTTGAGCATTTGTGAGGTTGCAGAGTAAAAAATGTGAAACTATTCAACATGTATGAATAGCTTGAGAAGCCGCTGTGATAAATACAGTACATTTGCTGTTACATTGGTTGCTGATGATTGTTAGTTATTTCTTTATATTTTCTACTTATATACAAACATTTAACTTATGAAGGTGTTTGGGGTATAGTGTAATTGTTCAAAAATGCTTCTGACTGATTGTGTGTGTTAACTTTATTTATTTAACAAGTGTGAAAATAATTCCTTAATATTAGTATTTTCTACATGACTAATGTGGCCTTTTATGTAGTGCAGAGTAGCAATGTTGTGTACAGTAATGTGGTGTCGAAGCCATGTTAAAGTAAAATAAAAAGGTTACAGGTAGCAATGGACTATAGACAGTGTATTGAAATCAAGTGAATTGATGTTCTAATGTGTCATGTTTATATAAATTTGTTCATGTCAGTATGCCATGTGATCTTATTGTAAACAACCACTTCCATTGGGAAATAAAATCTGAGATTTATTTATATTGTCCTTGACTAGGACTTTACAGTTTCATTCTGACCCATTTAAGAAGCCTGACCCAAAAAACATGATTTGAAGAAATCTACTGTGCTTAGTAAAAAGTGTGACATACTTAGACTTTTCCTAAACTGGTAGCAGAGCAGAATTTTTTTATTCACTTGAGTCAATATGCAGCTGTTGTGCCCACAGTAAAAAGTCAAGCTGAGAGAGAAATTGTCAAGCTAACATATAGTTTGTACTGCTAAAATTTTTTGGGGGTTGAAAAAGAATAATCTTAGCACAAACCAAAATCCTTAGTAGTGGCTTCATTTTTTAGCAAGAGAATATGACAGCTCATCAATAGAGCCTCTTGCTGTTTTTCTGTTTTTATTATAGGAACATAAAACAAGCTTGCTGCAGTTCTCTGTTTATTGGCCACTTAACACACTGTATATAAATGTGATGATTGTTACATAATTATAAACCATATTTATATTCAGATCAACAAATATGACATGATAATGTAGATTTGATAGACCCTTGAGAGCCTTGTTGGTGACCCTGTTGGCAGAGATGACCTGCAGTGTTGAACCCATAAATGGAGTAATTTCACTCTGACATTTAAGCCTTTTGTTTGCTGTAAAATGGATTCCTGCTGAGCACTTTGGGAGACAACATGTGTTTCAGACCATTAAAATCAGCTAACCATTTGACTGTTTTTGGAAAACAAAAAAATTGTATAGATATTGTCAACAAGGATTTCAGTCTTGATGATGTTCATATGATCACAGTAGATCTAAAATTAGTTTTCCCTTAAGTATTAAGAATATATTTATATATATAAAAACTGACAACTTCAACTTTGTTTCAACTCAAAGGCAAAACTTGCTATTCCCTATGTAACTATGATGTTAGATTTAGTAAAAAAAAAAAAAAAAAAAAAAAAAAAAAAAAAAAAAAAAAAAAAGGTATGTAAAGATTACCATATCCAGTTTTTCATACTGCCTTGACACAATAGGGATGGTGACACAATGAATATCTGATATCCATTAAGTTTCATTGTTCTGCTAACAGTGTTCTGAAAATCATATAAGTAGTATATTCCTGCTCAATTTGACTTTTTAAAAGCTGTTTTTTTTTTCCAAGTCATTGCTGTCGTGTCAAGACTTTCAGAACCGAGCACGCAGCTGTTGCATGCCGTCTGACTGAACTGGGTTACTGTGCTGATTTAATTTCCAAAGGGAACAACCCTGTTGGTAGGAAACATGATTTGCTAATTAATAAAAATGTCTCCTGGCATTTTTAAGAAAATGACAGAGCTCCCAGAGGGTTGATAAAACTTCAGTTATGATTGAGAACCAGGATGTAAACAGAAAAATTTGGCAGTAAAACTCCAACATTTTAAATTATCCAACAAAAACCGAACAAGGGCAACAAACAAAGCAGTTCAAACAAGTCCTCAACCAAACCAGTAGGTTTTCTATGTAATACATGACATATTTACTGAATACAAACATTTATTTTGTTTTCTGCAATTTTCTTTATTGTTAAACAAACCCAACATCTTTAACGGCTTGACAACCTTAAACCAAAAATAAACATCTTTGTTAAGCGACACAAGAATCACAAATTTTAAACAGACTTTTTAATGTGTGTTGAGCCATTTAAATCAACAGTAGCACATTTACAGACTGAGTTCTTTATATTTTAAGAACACTATGATAAACCTGGAATTTTCCAAAACATAAAAACTTTAAAGCCAATTTCCCAAGGTTTGTGAGACTATTTAAATAAAGAATTGCAACAGACTTTTTCCTTAAATGTATACAGTTTTTGCATGAGGTGGTAAGTTTAACAGGTTGAGAACTGCAATTCGAATTGAGGTAATGCTTTAGAGCGCCCATAATTAGAACATGACAGTTGTGTTAAAAAACAAAACAAAAAAAAAAAACAAAAAAAAATGAATCCTGCACATTCTTAGTGCTTAGGATAAGTTGTTTTTTTTTTGTTTTTTTTTTTAAATACATACCTTCTGGTGATTCATTTCATCAATAAACAATCACAGGCTAGTTAAATTTGATTGGATTATCTTTCAACTACACATTAGAAAATACAGAACAGTCTCCTTAAATATCTCAGTAGATACTTGTGACAGTAATTAGTATCTCA
Source organism: Anableps anableps (assembly GCA_014839685.1). NCBI lineage: Eukaryota > Metazoa > Chordata > Actinopteri > Cyprinodontiformes > Anablepidae > Anableps > Anableps anableps. Next base: position 21,511,342 of record CM026083.1, on the reverse strand, counting down.
CATCCCAACACTGTGATAGGTAATTTCTGCAGCTTTAGTAGTGAGATTATATGAGCATCAAACACGACATTTTGATTACAGTGCCCCCATGAGGCTCAATAACATACTCAGGGCCCTGTCACAGTACACATCAGCTATAGATGGCATCTTGCTGCCCCCTCCCAAAACAGATGCATTTAGTACAGTCCATGCCGCTTCTTTGCAACCCCACTCATTGGCAGCAGTTACAGAGTTTCTTTCTTTTTTTTAAATTTGGGCTTATTTTGAGCCTGAAGACAACAGACACACTCATACTGTCACTTCTGTCTTACTGTTGGTGACAAAGTAAGGTTGTGGAGGCATGTAGCGGGAGCTGTGGAGCTCTTTCTCTGTGATGCCGGGTTTCTTTTGGCCATAGCTCTGTCGGTGTCCCAGCATGTCTTTGCTTTGCCAGGATCTCAGCCCCCCTGGGCTGACTGCTATGTTGGAGATGTGGGACAGTGACTGGGAGCTGTGGCTCCTGTGACTTTTGTACTTGTGTTCGCTGTGCTTCATTAAATGCTGTTTGGGTGGGCTGTAAGGATTTGGAGGCTCTGGCTCCATATCCACACTTTCCATGGGAAGGCTACCCTTGGCTGTCATCTCAATCGCTTGCCTGCGGTTGATTTGGTAGTTGTCATTTGCTTTCTCTGCTAAAAATGGGGAAATAATAAGATGAGATTGTTATTACTCAGCTGTCATTCATCAGTAACTGGACCATGTATCAAATCTTACAGTGCCTTGCAAAAGTGTGGATGCTCCTTGAACTTCACATTTGTCACATAACTACAAGCTTTCAGTATATTTTATATCCTAAGATTTTATGTAATTAACATGTTTTTTAAATAAAAAGATGAAAAATGTTTTATGCATTCAGCCCTGTACCCCTAAAAAAATACAACATAACCAACTGCCTTTGGAAGACACCTAACTGGTGAATAGAGTCCACCTGTGTTTAATATAATCTCAGAATGAATCCAGCTGTTCTATGGAGGCCTCAGAGGTTTGTTAGAGACCATTAGTGAACAAACAGAATCATAACGACCAAGGAACACAGCAGAGAGCCACAAATTTTACTTGTGGAGAAGTTTACAACAGGGTTAGATTATAAAACAATATCCCAAGCTCTGAACATCTCACTGAGCTTTGGCTAATTCATCATCTGAACATGGGAAACTTATTGTACAAATCTGGCCCCTATTGGAAGATGAGCAAGATTGCTAAAAAAAAAAAAAAAAAAAAAAAAAAAGTCATGAAATGCCCCCCCCCCCCCCAGTAGTTTGCCACATGGGCAAACAGGGAAAATGGTGCTCTTGTCAGATGAGAAAAAAAATCTTCTTTGGCCAACATGCACAACACTGATTGGGTTTACAGAAAGAATTATGATGAGTATATTCAATGTATTAGGTTTGGTAAAACATTCTTTAAATTCAGGTATAATCCGAAAAAAAAAAAAAAAAAATAGTATTTGTGTGATGGTGGCCAAAAATGCATTCTTCTTTGTTTCTGTTTGTTATGGTTACAGTGCCGTTCTCTTTGCTTCTAGTGGTCGCTAAGACAAGTACCATCACTATTTTTGGGGATTAAGAATGTAATACAACTTCTGCTATATCTAACATTTAGAGAAAGATATTTTAAAATTTGGTAAAATATGACTTACCCCATATAAAGCTAGTGGTATGTAATGTTATCCTTATTCAACAGTTTGAGTATCTTTAAATCTTTGACTTAATTAATACTGTTATTCTATTAACTTATTCTGTTGTCAATAAATATCACTGTCACTGTAATTCTTGCATCTTTATGTCTATAACTCTAATTTTACAGGATCAAAAGGAAAAGAAAAAAATAATCTAATGCCATATTGTGACATGGAGATGGATGTTCTTTTGTTCGAATGGTTCTTGATTGCAGACTTTTTAAAATTAGCACAAGCCAGCTACTATAAATAACCTCTCTGTTTCTTTCCATTTTGACATTGATGAACTATGGATTAATTTACAAGGACTGCTGCAAAGCAAAGACTCAACTCCAAGGCTTTAAATAAACTGCGTTTGTACTTGGGGAATATGTTGTCTATGCTCAGAAATACACTGCAAATTAAATCACAGACTGTTATTACATTTCCCTTGTTTAACTCATTATACAATGCAGATAATTTTATTAATCTATGTATCAAAATTTTCTTAGAAAGCTAAAAACTTCTCCCTAATTATATCAAAGGATAAATCACAACTGCTGTTTTTGTTCTCATAATAAACTACTTCTTACCCACAGCCTTCAGAGTGTTGTACTTGTTGAGATCCTTGAGCGGGGTCTGTTGTTCATATGGGCTGGTAATCTGTCCCACTGCTGGATATGGCTGACCTACCAAAGTTGGAGACTGGGCCACATTGTTCATCTGATTGTTGTCTAAAAGAAGAGAAGCACAAGTACTTAACACAACAGCCTCTAACATTTCTGGAGGGTGCAGGACTTAAACTGATTATACCACTAATGTTATGTTCACTTCCATAATTCCATACTAGATTTACATATTTCTTATTTGACAGTGTCACATTTTCCTAAAGGCGGCATCTTTGGAGACCCAGCTGGAAAATCTTGACTGGTCTTTGTTGCACTGAATTAATCCTATAGTAGACATCTGGTAAATTAACGGGTATACACCAAATGGACTGGTTCCCTGCCTCCCTGGCATGGCAGAAGGAACAGATGTTCAGAGTGTCCTTTCTGTTCAGTTTAATGAAGAATAGTGGAGCATTTTGTATTGCAAATGGACCCTTAGGGCTGCTCAGTGGTGTTGCCGGTATCAGGTAAAAACATGTTTTATGTAATAACAGTCTTCAGATTGAAATGTGGATAAGACTCACGATAAATAATGTATTTCTACTTAGGACTCAATGCAGAGATAGACTCCAAATGGACAGTAGCAATGGAGACAATAAAAAAAAAAAAAAAAAAAAAAAAAAAAATTTCCATATCAAAAACTAGTTTTGTTCTTTTAAAAAAAAAGCTGCATTTGGCTAGGACTGCAGTACTAGTAACTGAACCAATTAGTTGTATGCTAAAACAGTTTCTTTATAACTAGAAAAAATGTTGTGCTGCACTGAATAACAAGCTTAATACAACTCTATATTGCTGGAGTTGAAATACAGACCATGAATGAATGGATATATGCACACACTGGTCATTTTAAAAGGGGCAGTATTAATTGTTTTCCAGGCACACAGAATCATTTTATAGTACAATCAAGTAACTATCTTACCTTCAGTTGTTACAAAAATGCTGTATATATATCAAATATGACTTAAAAGAAATCTGACTTCGTAATTTAATGCCTTGAAATTGGGCCTCTGTCTCTTTAAGAAAGTCCTGCTCTTTCTGAAACTCCGCCTTTAGGAAGTCATCACAACAGCTAGCCCTTTAACAACGTTTTTACCAGTGTTGCATTGAGAAGTAGCTCCTATAATAAGCTAAGCAAATGTGCAGTTCCTCCAGGTGCTTGCTAATTGCTGCTGCCGCTAGTCAAAAGGAGCTGAGTGGGGAAGTCGATGCGGAGGGGTACTCTGTGAGGCGGAAGCTTGGAAGCTTAGAAACTGCTGCTCTGAGGAGGAGCTACACCCTGAAGGTGGTGCTGGGTCCATCCAGGCGTTTTGCACAGCTGAATGGCTGCCACAGGAGATTAAAGGATTTCTCAAACATGCATGAAAGAGTCAAGGTAGGTACACTCCAGGTATGTTTTTGATGAGGGAATAACATTATAACATGATGTAAAGCTCAAAAAGTCGATTTTACATAATACTGCCCCTTTAAAAAGTACACCTGTGCAGCCTATTGTAAACAAATTGTAAATTAGCCACTCACATGGGAGCATCTCCTTGCAGTTAGACATCTGAACATAGTGAAGGCAACTGGCTGAAGTTTAAACCATGCATCAGAATGGGGAATAAAGGGAATTCAAATGACTTGGACATGTTGTTGTTTGAGCTTTGTGAGCCACAAAGCTCAAATCATCTCAGACTGGTTTTACTAAACTTGGCAATATGTTCACTGTGCTCCAATGGCCTCCACAGTCACCAGTTTTCAATCCAATAGATCACCTTTGGAGTGTGGCCTAAAAGAAGATTTGCATCATGGATATAAAGCCTGCAAGCATGCTGCAACTGTTTGATACAGACATGTCAGAATGGACAAAAATCTCGGACACGTTTTCTTATTGAATCCATGACAAATTGAGGCAGTTCCAAAGACAAAAAAAAAGGAGCTCCAACCTGATGCATGTGTAGGTATTTTTTTATTGAACTGAATCTAATAGAGTGGCCGGTGAATGTTTTATTGACCAAGCAGCTCTTTGTGGTACCGATGTTGCACATACTAGTATTGAAATGGCAAATACATTTTCAAAACATTATACTGCCCTACTGCTCAACATGTTAAGTTATATAAAAAATGTTTGCATGCCTGACCTTTTCATGATGAACACACCCTTGTAAGCATTTATAAGTTGCCTATTTATGTTTTGTATCTCTCAAGCAGTATTATAAAACAATAGGTTATGAACTGAAACTGTTTTTGCATAAAACTAATTATTTATTTTGCTTTTTTAAAACTTGTCTATGAGTGTTTTGCTATACTGTTGTGCCTAAAATTTAAAACACATAAGATACAAAGCACAACACTTTACAAAAAAGCCTCCATCTATTGATCAATCTGTTGAATGTCATCTGCTTATCACTCTCCCCAGCAACACTCTTTAGCTCATTCTGGGGATCCCAAAGTGTTACAAGGCCAGAAACAATATATAGTCCATTCAAAGAGAGCTGTGTCTGTCCTGGAGTCTCCTCCCAGTGAGATGTACCTAGAAAACCTGCCTGGACCACCTTAATTGACTACTTTCATTGAGGAACAGTGGCTATACTCTATCTCTAAGACTGACCAAAGATACCCTATGATGGGTGTTCATGTCAACCATTCATATGCAGGATCTCCTTCTTTGGGTCATGACTCATATTTCATGACCATGGATGATGGTACATAGATAAACTGGTAAATCAAGACCTTCCCTTTTTGAGTTCACCACAACAAGTGGAGAAGAACATGCATTACTGCAGAGTAGACAAACCCTAATCTGTCTACCATCCATCATGAACAAGAGAGAAGGCAGTTTATGGCCTGAGGACACCAACATCTGCAAACCAGACACTGGAAGTTTTAAACCAGATACCCTCCTGTCCATGACAATGCCTTGAGATCCTGTCTATGAATATGACAAGCAGGGTTGATAACAAGGAACAACCCAGGTGGAGTCCAACCTGCACTGATTTTTTTAAAAGATTCTGACACAGTTCTTGCTTTTGTTGTGCACCAGATAGCACTTAAAGCAACTCCAGCACCTTATTTTTCCTTAACACCCTACAAAATACCTTGAGGGACATAGCCTTCTCCCGGTACACTAAACGTGTGAAATGGACAAACAAGCTCTTATGTCACTTCTAGCAGTTCTAATTGGGTAAAGATGTGATCCACTGTTCCATAGCCAGGGCAAGAGCCACATTGCTCTTCCTGATTTAGAGGTTCAATGATTGGTTGGAACCATTTTCAAACACCCTCAAAGACCTGTGTCCTGCAAGTTTTAGGAAATGCTGAGGTCTAACACACCTGAATCAAATGGCTGAATTACCTCCTCTACCTGTTTAAAGTTGTACAGAGTCCTGCTACTGACCTAATAATTGTTGCTGGTGTGTTGAACCAGAGACACTTCTAAACTTTGCAGGACATTGTCCCTCGAGGACTTGAGTTTGACACCTTAGCGTAAGCTTTCCCAGCGAGGTTGAGAAGTGGGATCCCTCAATAGTTGGAGCACACTCTCTGATCCCATTTCCTAATAATGGGATAAGTTGTCGATTGACTTTGTAGAACTTGACGCCAACTGAAAAGTCCTTCTCTATAGCCTCTCTGAATTCTGGGGTTTTGCTTCTGCAACCACAGGAACCAGAGTTTTTCTGGCTACTATTGTCACATATTTCCCGAAGGAAGGTCCCAAACATGGTCCACTTAGATTCCCAGGAGAGTTGAGTTACTAACCTCCCAAAGAGGTTCATTTGCCATTTTATAATAATTACTACTGATTTGGGTTTATCAAGTCTGTCTGGCAGCTTCCCCCACCACTGACTCTAGCTTACTACCATGTGGTGATCAGTAACCAGCTCTGCTCCCTCTTCATCAGTGTAGATATAATGCCACAGGACTGATGTTACCATTACAAAACTGAAACTTTCTGACTCAAATTGAACTGGCACCAATCACACTTATGGACCACTTTGCAAACCAATATGGTGTTTGTTATGAACTAATGGTCAATGTGATAATAGACAACTAACAGTTGACATTTCTTCTGAAAAACAAAAGTATGTTGGGTCTTTTTAGCAAATGGTATTGTGTGTTGCAGCTTAGGAGCCCTGTGGTATCAGAAGGGGTGCCAATTAGTTCATTAACAGTAAGCAGTACGCTGCTTAATTTCATAGTAAGGTCTCACTATTATTGTTGATAGTTTCCATTTGCAAAGTTTTAAAGAAGCCGAGTCCAAAAATCTTTGGTCTAGAAAGTGTTCCGATTAAAAACAGATCATTAATAAAGAAAATAGGTTAATTAGGCTCTTATTCCCCTTTGGTCAGCAAGAAACCTTAATGTGCTAATTAAATTGGAAAGTCTCAAATTATCAATGCAGTCTTACAAAATAATGCAAGGGACATTTTTAACAAATCTTTCTCACCACACCTTGACAAAGGGTGTCTGCTATACTGTTGTGTCAGAGCAGCTGCTCTGTGTCAGTCCTGTTTTATTTATTTACTACACAATTATCTGTCCTGCAGATAACTTATTTTAGCTTCTAGTGTTTACAGTATTTTTATTTCTTTCCATTATTAACCAAAGTTCACAATGACTTGTGTAGAAAATGCCAGTCGCAGTTTGCCTTCCTTTTTGAAAGCACAACCTGTGTTACATTTGTTGGGGCTTATTTTCTATTCCAAATGCTTCACAAACTTAAACTCAGGAAGGAATTAGCTTTGGTGCAAAAAGAGCAACTCTAGGCTGTAAAGCTATTCCAGGTCTGAAGTGGCATGATCAAGAATGCAGTGTGATCAGGTATTTGATATCTAATCAATACAATCTCACCCAAACCAAAGATTTTACCTCAACTCCTGTGACCTTTTTATTTAAAAACAGACATCCATTCTATCTGTGTTAAATTTTCAGGTTATTTTTTGAGTTTACTGACCTGTTTCCATTTCATTAGTAAGTGGGCCATGAACACAGACTCTCGTTTGGTCTGATCTCTTTTAGATGACAGCTTAAATCCTCTTTAGGACACAAAATAATACACCATTTTAAAATGATTTAACCAGTATTTTATTCTATTACACATCTTTGCCAAAAAGCTTGGATGTATGATTTTAAAAATAAGGAAAACAGTGGTGCATGTAGATCTAATTAGGTTTCCTCCAGTTTCCTTTTATGAGTTAGGTTTTTTTTGGAAAACTGTTTTCAGGTCATCTCCACAAAAACTCATTGTAAGTTATGCCATTTGACCACTTTGCCTCCCATCACTATCAAAGTTAGTGTATATGCTTCTAAGCAAAATTATTTAACAGCTATTATCTACCAAATGCCTTAGACGAATTGTTTACAATATTTTGCTGTCACGTCTGATCTTTTTGTTGCCTGACTTGTGTCTGGGACTTGTCCTCATGTATGAGATTGTTTATCCTTAATATTTATCCCACAGTGTGGGCAAAGTGTCATCAGTATCGGTAAAGCTTTGTATCAGCTGCTGGGGGGAAAACTAGGCCACTCTTGGAGACTTGTAAGGTTAAAGACTCCATGGGTGTTGGAGAAAATAAGCAGGTTTACAGTGTAGACACAGACACCTCCCTTGAAGCTCATAAAAGATTTAAGGGGTATTTTGGGAGTTGTGTACTCTGGAATAAGTAGTACAAGGACAAGGAACTCAAATTTACAACCAACTTCTTTCAGGTTTATGAAGATGTTCTTTTTTCTTCCTGTCAGTATTGTCTGGCTTTTGAACTTAACTTGAAAGAGTACTTTTATGTTGTAGGTTTAACAATACAGATATATTGTTAAAATATTATTTGGATTTTTGTGTAGGCTTTTATAAACAGAAAGGTTGTTGTAAAATATACAAATGGTAAACTGTCTACACTGAAACCCCTTTCAGAACATAGCACCATGACAAACACACAACCGTTAATCCAGTTTATGGTTCAATTTGGGATTTGCATGGAGCTGCAATCTTGGCACCAGAGGGGTGTGCTTAAAATCTGAGTTAGGCATTTTGTTGATGCCCAAAAATATTTGATCAAGCTCTGTGTCAGGATTCTCAAGCTGACTATTCAAATGGAGTAAGTGCTTCAAACATAGTATCCTGTACTACTCGACTCTTTTCATGTTTTGTTAAGAAGGAAAACTTCTGACAAGTCAGGTATATGGAACATTCTAAAACAGATTTAGGTTAAAAAAAAAAAACAATTCACAGGGTTTGAACATCTCCCAGAACACTGTTTAATCCATCATCCAAAGATGGAAAGAAAGTGGCACAACTGTAAACCTACCAAGACATGGCTATCCACCTAAACTGACAGGCAGAACAAGGAGAAGATATCCACAGTTCAGGTGGGAGAACCTGTTTATAGAACAGCTGTCACCTATGCACTCTACAAACCTACCTTTAATGGAATACATTGTGAGGCACATCATTATTGAAAAAGAGTCATAAGAATATTGTTTGCAGTTCTCTATAGGCTATGTAGGGGACACAGCATATGGATAAAAGAAAGTGGTCTGGTAGGATGAGAGAGCTTTTTGGTCAACATGCAGAACATCATATGTGGCAGAAAATTAACATTGCACATCACTCAGAAACTCCCACTGTGAAAAGTAGAGTTAACGAAAAGATGCCCTGTATTTAGATGGAAGTATATACTGAATGGGTCTGGAAGAAAACCTATCATAAGATCTTAAACTGGGTAGAGGTTGACCTTTACACAGGACAACCACCCTAAACATACAAACAGACCTACAATAAAATGGTTTAGATAAAAGCATATTCGCGTGGTAGAATGGCCCAAAGTCCAGACCTAAATCCAACAAAAGAATCAAGACTTGAAGTCTATTGTTCACAGATATTATGTATCAAATATGACAAACTTCGAGCTATTTTGTGAAGATCAATGGGCAAAAATTTCAATCTCAAGAAGTAAAAAGCTGGCAAAGACATACCCCAAAAGACTTTCAGCTGCAAATGCAGTGAAATATGGTTCTGCAAAATACACAAAAGAAAAGTGGAGGATCATCTAATGGCTCGACTCCATTTCTACCCCAAAACTCATGCTTTTGTATCATATCTCTAAATCAGACTCATTCTGCGATGCTCAGCTCATGACCATTGCGGCTCTGTAACTACTTTCCCAGCTGAATCAGATCAGGTGTTTTATTGGATGCATTTAGGACTCAGGATGCAATCTGATATTTAATTAAAAAAAAAAAAAAAAAAAAACCACACATGAGAAGTTCAAAATGGTTTTCAATAGTATCCAAATGAGTCCAACAATAATTTGCCATCACAGTATCCATCTAACCCACGTCCGTTTTTCTTTTTCACAACAACATAAGTAATGATTTGATTGATTTTTGGTGGTGCATATTGTGTTCTGAAACAATTATAAACCTTGGAAATTTAGAGGAACACAAATGTTGTGGTGTAATTGACATTCACACATTTGGCCAATCATTTAATAAGATGGGTAAGTTTAGGCAGGGGCTTGTTACCAGTCTCAAGATATCCAGGTTTTTAAAAAGCTATGGCTTCAAAACCAGTAACATTTTATGTCATACGGGTTTTAATTTTTAAAGTCCCTTTAATAAAATGCCAGAGAATGTTCCAGAATGAGCAGTTAGGAGACCTTCAATGTTTTAGCACACTACCCTAATATTAGCTTTCAGTGTTACTCTGTGAGAAACACAACAGTAAGAAGGGGTAACGGTTAATATTATTTTAGCAGCAATAAAGTAATAATTGTTTTTTTTTATTTGAAAACCAATAGGATAATGGCATACGTTTGTTTTAAGACTGTGCTGATACAATGGAAATGTGGTATTTTTACTCAAAGTTATTATATAGTGAGAATCTCATGCTGCCACATGCCTACTTCAGATACGACATGTTAGTTATGTTCCAGAATAACCTAATGACATTTCATATCAATGTTTTTTCTAAATTCAGTGCGAGTGTATGGACAAATTACATGCAGAATCAATGTTTACACTCCTATAAAGATAAAGTTTCTTTGTATTTCAGTGGTTAGATCTATTTAAGCAGTTCTCATTGTAATGAAGATGTAGCTTAAAGAGAATGGAGCAAAAAAAAAAAAAAATCTACTTTTTATCACTGTTTAAATAGCTCATTTTGAACTTTATGTCATGCAAAAAGTATCTATATTCCCTTGAGATGGAGTCATAGGTGGACTTTTTATTCAGCATCTTTTTCTCAGTTGTCAGAGGTTATGCAGCAGTAATACATCTCTATTTAGAACTGAGAAAATAAGTTGTCATACATCTGTGGACAGATGGCAGTGAGCAAAGACTTTGTTCTCTTTGGCTGACTCCCGGGACAAAATGAGACCCCGCCTCGCAACTGCTCCATGCAAGTAGGGAGCCATTAAGATTTAAGTATGATAGCACTGGTCATAAAACCTCCATCACTGGTGTCCAAAGGACAGATGCCCATTCTACAAGAATAAAGACTGAGACTTTTAGTCACTGCTATGTCTATAGTTTTAGAAAGCACACCTGTAGAGTACAGATCAGTGTGTGAAAAAATATCACCTTCTAACCTTCCAAGGACTGCTGTCAACATACATACCACTGAAACTCATTCACACTGTGGCTCTCCAAGTCAAGATCATGAAATCTTTGATTTCTTAAGTGTTGTAAGTTCTTAAATAAACAGTTCTTAAATAAACAGCAATAATACATGTTAACATTATTTGCTTTTTGTGCTTGTGTCACTTAAATACAGGTCACATCATATAACAAAACGTTGGGCTTTATTTGCATTTGAAAAAAAACATTTGTATAAATATGGTTTGTATTTACTGAAGTCGTGCTTATCTTTAGGGGTTTTTTGTTTTTTGATCGTTTACAAATAGAAAAAAAATGACATGTTATCTCTATGGTTTTATTATTATCCATCCATCCACTGAAAACAGTTTTCAGTGTATTGTTGCTATTGGAAAGATGGGATTCGTACCATGTGAGACTCTTCAGCAGATTGGCATGGCAGATTAGAAAAAAAAAAGAACTGCATGTGCACATCACTGTAGGTGTGTGTAGGCGTTGATGCAGATGAATGAAAGAACAAGGCTGCGCTAAAACGCATGAGGCCGTGGCCTACAGTATTGGCTAAGAAAGAGCTCTAGGCTGTCACTGGTAATTAGTGTCTGTGCTTGGTGATTTCTGATGGCATGACTAATGTGTTCACCAGCCTTCAGGATTTTTGATTGGGTGTTTTTGTTTTTCCATCACTTTGAATTTAATGAAAATTTCAGGCAAGGCAATCAGATATGCAGAGTTGATTATCTAGTATTTTTTAACAAAGATTTCATGACCAGTGAATGATTTTTTTTTTTTTTTGTCTTTGTTAGACATTTAAAAACAATTAACATGGCAATGAAGAACTATATAATACGAGTTTAAATTTTCTAAAAATTGTGTTGCAAGTAGCTTAATCAATGTAAGAAACATGAATCAGTAGGTTTTAAAAAAAAAAAAAAAAAAAAAAAAAAAAAACGTCCTGCACACGATTCTGATCCTCCAACAGTCTGCAGCAGTTGGTATTAGTTTAACCTTTCGCTCCCCTTTTAAGTAAAATATCTGCTCTTTTGTAGTGCCTTTTACCATTTTTGGCTGCCTAGTTTAATTTTGTTGAGGAAACATGGCTTCAGGTTTTCAAAAGATTTATAAAGTAAGTTGAGTTTTTGTATCCTGTGTTTAATGTTAGTTTTTTTTTTTTTTTTTTTTTTAAACTAAATTTATAATACTAACCAAAAACACTTGTTTGGCATATTTTTGCATCCATTCTGCTACTGAGATTAAACTGAACTGCTTATGGATTCTGTGTTATATACCACTGTTCTACATACCACAAGACATTTCATGCTAGTTTTGCAAAATAAATCAACTTTGTCATGCAAACATATTTTGCCTGAACTCATAAAAAAAGAATCAGAAGTAACAACGGTGCATCGAAAGCATGGACATTCCGAAACAAATATATTTATTGGAGCTCAATGCCTTTTCAGAATCTGTATGAGGGATTGGGTCTACTTACGGAAATTGTCAATTGCCAATCTTGTTTGTAGGTTCTCATAGTGTTGACTCAAACCAATGTCTTCTGTATCTTCTGGAGGATGGCGGATCACATGTGCAAGAGCTCTGAAGAGATAACGAATACTTTAAGAGAGGTTTCTGTAAATATATACACAAACAATGCATGTGCTGCCCAACATTGGAAAAAAAAGATTAAATAGTAAACACAAAATTCCTACCTCCCTTTCGACCTTAAATATTTTCTACAAATATTGTTCCAGAAGTCATGTGGTTTCTTTTCAGATGCAGCTTTGCAAATCTAAGTTATGCTGTCATATTCTTTTTGAAGAAAAGCCTATCGCTCATGGCAACCCTTCCCAACTACCCATTCTTAATCAGTGTTTGTCTAGTTTTCTGTCCTGAACACAAACATTTAACATGCTAACCTAAACCTTTAGAGCAGGGGTGCCCAAATCCAGTCCTTGAGACCTACCCTGCAACTTTTAGATGCATCCTTTCTTTAACACACCTGGATCAATGAAGGGCTCATTACCAGGCCTCTGACGAGCTGAGTTGATGTTGGTGAGGAATTTCAGCCTTTTGACTCAGGTGTGTTGGAGCAGAGATGCATCTAAAATTGCAGGATAATAGCTCCTGAGGACTGGTGTTGGGCACCGCTGTTTTAGAGTCTCTTGGGCTTCTAGAGTTTCTCTGAGCATTGCGCAGTCTGACGTTTAGGTGAATTTGCTGAGATTTCCTGGGAAGACTAGCAAATGTATTAAATATTATTTTTTGTAAATAATCTTTTTATTGTAAATTCTGGACTTCAAATAGTTTGAAAATATCTTCATAACTTACTCAAGATAGATTTACAGCAACAGTTGCTCCTTTAAGGTCATTACTGTTGTCTTTCCCTCGTATCATTGTGGTAACACAAACCTGTATGTTCCAGACAAACAAGCTGCCCAAATTCCTGCTTTTATTGAACTAATCACACATGTGGATCATTACTAAATTAAGTGTGATTAGCAGCACTGGCTGGCTCTTTCCTGCTTCTAGTATGTGGAAATAAGTATATTTTTGTCATGACTCGATAGAGCATCCTTTTTTTTTTTTTAAATATAATACAACTCAGTTGTAGGTTTCTTTTGACCTCTGTTCCAAATAGAGCTTCACACCACACAATCTTGTCATTTGAGGTATGTTAAGTTGTAAATATTAGCTATTTTTGCCATAACTATGAAATAATCAGTGGTCGCAATCATGCTATATTATAAAAACTGTTTTCCCACATTAATACTGTCAGTAGTCTGTCAGATTAGAGCTTTAAATAATGTATTACCCATCATACGTATACCTCTCTAACTAGACATGATGCTCTAACATTCTGATTGCCCAGAAGTGAAAAAAAGACCAGGAAGAAGTTGAATTCCTCCATCTCCACTCATCTTCCCAAATTGTGATTTGAAAAGATTCAAAAATGTGTTTCTCCACCTCACTGATACTAGCATTGTTGGGCATCCAACAACATATTTAGAAAGATGACAACTACAAACATGTAGTTTGGAACTGTTGTCTCCCCCTTATGACAAAGAGAGATATTACATAAAGTGAATGATGCCTTACTCAGGTATCAGTTCAGGGCCTACTATTCAAATTTAGCCTTCTAGACCATGTAATAACCTGATTGGTCTGTCTGTCATAAATAATTATTACATTTATTTTCTCTCAAATGCCTAAAATACCATAATGAATTGAGTTTGCCATATCAAGGATCATATTGTGTTGCAGTCTGCATCAAAAACATGTGAACTTAAATTTCTGTGATGCTATTTTTTTTTTACATTTGTAATTCAGTGACAGTCTTCAATGACAACAAGGTATGTATCCATGAGCTGAACAATAAGTCATTGTTTCTGTGTTATGCTAAAAAAAAAAAAAAAAATAAAGGCACGTCTGCATGTGTCACAAACAAGCATTTTCTTAACAAATTGTAAGGATACAAAGAATCAAGAAAGCACTTCAGAATTTAAGAAATGTATCTCATTGTATCCAACATTTTCCCTCATTTGAGAAATCTGTTTTTAATTCTGTTTTAAGTTGGCCATGTTATAAAATGGCTGGTGAATACTGTTGACTGAACACCAGGAAAAAGAGAAAGTACTTTAAAAAAAAAAAAAAAAAAAAAAAAAAAAATCTGTTTTGTCCTTAAGATATGTTATAGCAAATCTACATTTGATGGCATACAGGAATCAATGATTAATTTTCATCTAAGGTCTGAAGATGACTTCAACTGTTGTTTGTTGTCTTGAATATGACACTGTTGACCACTAAAAAACTTTTGCTACTTTGTTACTTTAAATGAGAATAATTTATTTTGCAAAGACTTCGCTTCAGCTGATGCTACAGATAAAATCAGTTTTAAAATAGTTGAATCTATGTGTGGTAGCTCTTGAAACTGAATCCAGCCACAGGCTGCTCCTTGAATCTCTCCCAAACTCTTGAATGGGCTTCGCTGCACAATCTTCTCAGTATCATGGTTATCTCTGTTCCTTTTGGTACAACACCTTTTCCTTCCACTTAACTTTTCAATGTTAATTAATATGCTTGGGTATACAGAACTCTGTGAACTGTCACCTTCTTTAGCAATGATCTTTGGTGGCTTGCTCCCTGAACTGTCAAATCAAGCAGCCTGTCCAAAAATCGTGTAGACCAAAAACTTAGCCATAATATTTCAGCTTAAAAACATTTTTTGGGGCTTTTGTATTATTTTTAAAACTAATAATCTAATTTATTTGCACACATCTCTAGTTGTGAGTTACGTACCTTGACATATTATCTCTGTTTGGACGGTGCGTCTTTTCCAAACCGAGCTTGGTGAAAATCCCTATAAGTGCCATAATGGCCACGACCCCGCAGATGACATAGACGATAAGGTTGGTTTTATCCTTGGCAGACTCCAGCGCCACGTCCACTTTTGACGGGGGTCTTCCGGGTGTCATCCACGGCGGGGTGTCGTAGTTCTTACAAGTAGTCTGGTCCAGCCGGGAGTTTTTGAACGCGCAACAGAACCTGAAGCCACAGGTGCCGCAGCAGTACAGGTAGCTGCCCGTCCTGCACACGAACGGTGGGTCCCACTGACCCATCACGTCGTAATAGCCACGGCACTTGTCCTCCATGTGCGCGCTCTCCGTGGATGCGCTCTCCCCCTCTGCTGACTCGTTAAACCCGGTTACTATCATGAAGTCATCTGCGGTTTGATCCAGCTCGCCCTCCGCGTCACACACCAGAACTTTCACCAGAAAGTAACCGAGCAGCAACTCAGTCCCTCGCATCGTTGCTCTCTTTTTGCGCCCTTCTTCAAGCCCTTAAAGGGTCTCATAAACCCCGCTGCATCTTGAGTAGCAGTTCTGAGGAAATGTTAACAGACTGATTCCAACCTCCATGCGTAAAATCTCAGTGCCACCTTGTACTTTATGTTCTCACCTTGAAGTAAAAAAGAAAAAAAATCTGATGTAAGGAGGCAGTTAAGACATCCGGAGGGCAGCGAACTGAAGCAAGTTGCAATGGAGCATCTTTAAAGCTCTGCTCAAAGATATGCTGGAGGGTGTCAGATACCTCTGAGGGAGCCTCGCTCCACCAAGCGCGTTAAAAACAGACAGAGGTGAGAAAGACAAAGAAGACACTGTGGTAGAAATTGGGGGAGAGAGGAACAGAAGCAGTAGGACAGATCGAAAGAAAGAGAGAGAGGACTGCGCAGTAACTCTAATTACATCCCCTTACAGACCATTATTATTGTGCTGTGTGGCAAAAATCCACTGCACAAACGACCTGAAATCCAGATTTACCCAAAACAAACTAAACATCTTTAGGATTTGACATGTTTTACCAGTGTTACTAAAAAAAACAAAAATTTCTTCAAAGGCATTTAGGTATTACAAATATGTTGGAAAACATGAGTGATTAATGCAAATTTGATTCAATATACAAGTGTAGTTTCTAAAAGTGACATGTATGTGTTATTGATTCATTAGGGTTGTTATAGCTTTCAGCTCATGAAAACAAAAAATGTGATTTGTCAGAAAATTATAATTTTACATTAGAAATTTGGCCCACTAAATTATGTCCATGTATTGTATGGACTCAATACTTGGTCAGGGCTCATTTTGCTTCAATTACTTCATCAGTTTAAAGTGGCATGGAAGCAATCAGCCTGTGGCTCTGCTAAGATCATAAGGAGACCCTGGTTGCTTTAATAGTGGCATTCAGCTTACCTGCATTACTGCATCTGGTGTCATCACTTATCTTCCTCAAGACAAAACTCCATGAAGTGCTCTAAAATTTTGTGGTACACAACAATACTAATTTTGGCCTTGATAATTCACATTGGACCAGATAGAGGTGCCTTGACACTTCTGATTTTGCTTCTTTTTATAGGAGCAGAAATTATGCATGCCAGCACCTCAGTTATTGGCTTTGAGTTTCAGTTGAAGGTTGGATGTCAGTAAGAAAGAAGATTAATAAATTGCTTGATTTTCTTCTTAAATTAAATGTATTTTTGTGTGTTAATTTCATACAACATTCCTCAGTTATAGATTACTGATTATCTAAAGAAGGAAGCAAATGATGGCAGAGCTTTGACAAGGATTGATGCACTGAAAATGAAGCAAATTATTTTTAGAGAAATCTTTTCTTCTAAAATTATAATTCTCAGAAGCCACAAGAGAAATCTCACTCTTTAATGTTGAATTATTTTTAGTATATGTGATCACTTTTATCTACAAACTGCTGTCAGGAGAGCTGTTGCTTGTCTTGCTTTTTATTCAGCTTCTTTAAATACCCTATAAATAGTTTTTACATCCTAACCAAGGATAAAGCATCTAAGGTTTTTTTTGTTTTGTTTTGGTCCTGGTTAGTCTCAGCACCAGATTTGTTTCATAAGGCTTTCTTTCTTTTCCTGAAGGCAAGAAATATGTTTTTTAATGTTTTACATCAATTCAAAATCCTTCAGTGGTACTTTACAACATATTGATGAGTCATCACTTTTTAGCAATCATATTAAATTATGTGGTACATTTAAGAAAATGTTTTTGTTCTGCACATACTGAGGATGAACTTGATCATCATGGAGAAAACCAAGGAGCTGGTGGTGGATTTCTGCAGGCACAAACCCACCACACTGACACTGGTGAACATCCAGGGAACCACCTTTATTTTAGCGTTAATGTGCATGCTTCCATTTACCTGTAACTTGCTGCCGGTACACCTGATTTTGCCCACAGTGGGAAATTAAAGGATATTTCTGCTTTATTCTATTTGATAATTAGTTGCACTTCTCCTGGCTTGTCCTTCAATGCCCCATAATCATTGAATACAAAAGTCAGTAATCTGTTTTGTGTATTAAATACCTCATTGGGAGAGCAAGAAAATAACTTGAGAACAGAAGCTGGTTTGTGTTTTACGGTGCATAGAAAGGAACAGTATTTTATAGTAGCTTATCTGTCTAATTTATGGTGTTATTTTGGAAGCAGAAACAAGGGATTTATGCCTGCGCAACTTCTCTGCAGAAATCAGTTACAACCATGTGACAACTAGATGACTCTCTCAGGTAAATCTGTGCCCAAAAGTTTGTCATTCTGTGCCACGCATGGAATGGGAGCAGGTGGTTAGGAGGGAGGGTTGTATTTCATTTTAGACAGAGACAGAGCCAAATTGAGTGTTCACACAGTGGGGAGTTTTATTATAATCCAGTTTTTTTTTCTTTTTTCTTTTTTTTTTTTTTTTTTTTTTTTTTTTTTTTTTTTTTTTTTACAAATGAGTTGCACAGCTGACATATGCACTGTCTCAGTGCTGAGATTATAGAATTTGTTGTAATAATGTCCTGGAAGAGGTTCGCCCTTAAGAGGACAGTTGGAATTTCTAAAGGGCAACTTAGTAAATAAGAATATAAAACTTATGTCATATACAATCATTACATACAAAATCATATATTTCAAGTGTTTGTGTATTTTAATTTTGACGTTTATGGTATAGAGGTATTGAAAACCAAAAAAAAATATTTTTCAAAAAGTTTTCAAATTACTGAGATGTTACATCATGAACCTGACAGTTCTCCAATTAGCAATTGTTGATGCCCTTTACAAAAAGGATATTTCACAGAAGGTTAATGCAGAAGAAGCTGAGTCCTGTATCCAGCCATATTGAAGTTGAGTGGAAGAAAAAGTGTTGTGGAAAAAAAAGATATTTGGTTATTGCAGCCTTAAGAGGGTTGTGAAGCAAAACATATTCAGAAGTTTAGGTGAGATTCACAAGGTATGGACTGTGGCAGGAGTCAGTGCTTCAAGAGACATATTGGGAGATGGGCTACTACTACCACATTCCCTGTGTTGAGACACTCCTCAGTCAAAGATATCAGAGGCATCTCAACAGGGTTAAGGAGAAAATGGACAGGATTGTTCCATAGTGGTCCAAAGTCCCCTTTTCAGATGAAAGCAAATATTGCATTTTATTTGTATATCAAAGTCGGGAGGAAGAGTGGAGAGACACAAAATCCAAGCTCTTTAAAATCCATTGTTTTCACAGTCAGCGATGGCTTAGGGAACCATGTCGTCTGCATCTAGTGGTCCACTGTGTTTTACCACATCCAGTGTCATTGAGGCTGTTTACAAGGAGATTTTGGAGCATTTTATGCATCCCTCTGCTGACAAGCTTTATGGAGACTCTGAAATCATTTTCTGACAGGACTTGGCATCTTCCCACACAGCTGAAAGTACCAATACAGTGTAAATATCATCCTTGATTGGCCAACAATCTGACCTGATCTAAACCCCGCAGAAAATATGTGGAGCACTGTCAAGAGGAAGATGAACGGCACCACGGCCAACAGTGCACCAAGATGAAGGTCACAGTGTCACAGGCTGATCGCTAGTTTTATGCAAAACTAGCCCTTGACCAATATTTATTGTATATGCTTTACAGTACAAGGACAGACTTTTCAGTAGGTCCATATTTCTGTAAAAAAAAAAAAAAAAATTATTGTTCCTATATAATATTCTGAGAAACTAATATTTGTGTTTTAGGTTTTTTTTTCTGTGTAGTAATTGGCCTTCAGAGAGTAAGTCCCATTTCCTAGTGTTTATTGTGCTTGTAAACCTTTTGGCCCCTAATTTCAAATTCAGAGTAACAATTAAAGTGCTCCACTACAAACTAAGACATATCATCAACAAGCTGGTATATGATATTTCTGGCAGACTGCAGTATGTGCATACATACTTTACATGAGTTTATTCATTTATTCCACAGCTAACTTTTTAAAAAATGTTCTTTAAGGAAGAACGACAACTGTAACATATCAGAAAACACTGAGCAAGACATTAAAGATGCTTTAACAATAGAATCATATTAACTCAGTAATAATTGCTATTTTGTATGTTTGTTGAGGAAGGCTGACAATGAAAACAGACAAATCATCAGAAAATATCAATCTACACGTTATATTGCTTGAGCCAATAAATTATTTGTGGTAGAGAAAATATTTAGAGTTCTAGGCACATTTGGTACCAAGTACAAACACTTTCATCTTAACTAGTCACCACGGATATCTTTAGACTGAACAGCAAAACAGTCTAAACCTTTGCAGCATTCACAAAAATAAAAGAGGATCTAAGAATGTTGCCATAAGCCACAAGACTGAAACAATTCATTTTTGAAAATTAAAGACTAAAGTGATTTAAGCAAACAGTATTTATTGATACTTCGCTGATATGTATGAACATCTCTTGGGGTCCATTTTTAGAAAACACAATATGCTTAATAATGCTTTATTGTTTTGCTGAAGATCTTCAGTTCTGTTTGTCTGCACCATTTCTCTGTTCAAACTTTACCAAACCATCTAGCATGTGCAAACATGGTTGTAAACTTTCCAGACCTTAAAAAAAGTTAAACACGATCTTCTTAAATTTTGTGGAGAGCATGAGAAAGAAACATTACTATTTCTATCAATGTAAAAATTTTACTTTTACTTTCAAATTGAACAGGCCATGATTGAAGTTTCTTCTTGAATATACTGATTCCATCATACAAATAAAAACCTCTGCTGATCCATTTAGTAAAAGTATAGTAAATATTGACCACAAAATTGTGGTCCTCTGTTCGACAGCCCTGTGTTTATAGCGTTTAATTCAATTATTGATTGAATAAACTTTCTCTAAACAAAGCAGATTTTCAGTAAATTGTCACTGAAGTTGTACTCTACTTTTGAGGGTTTTTAACGACTAGCAGCAGTTATGTTGAATTCTTGAATTGGTTAATGTGGGTACCTGAAGAGCAGACACAAAAATTATGGGGTTTTGCAAAAGAGGCCAAAATCATTTTTAAGTAACAACAGCATACAGCCTTCTTAGTCAGATAACAAATGCAATCTTTAAATAAATAAGTAAATCATAAGTCTTTTAAGAAGTATTATCTTGTTTGCTTTTTTGTTTTTCCACTCTTGACCATTCAAAAGGTAGCTATTATATTACCCCTGAATAATGATGATAATAATGATGAAGCAAATTAAGCTTTTTCAATTAAAAAGAAGGTTTTGGTGTTCACTGCTGCATCACATAAACATTATCACAAGAGAAAAACTAAACAGTGTTTCTCTGTATAAGCTTTTTGACTAATAAATGAAACCCACCAACAACAACAGGTGTCATGTGATCTCGGTTTCATGGCCTCTATACTCACAGCTGCATGAGTTCTCTCTCTCTCTCTCTCTTTGTGTGTGTGTGTGTGTGTGTTTGTGTGTGTGTGTGTGTGTGTGTGTGTGTGTGTGTGTGTGTGTGTGGGATGAAACAATCCACTTCAGAGAGAAACACTCAAACAAATGTGCATGACCTCCTGATTTAACTTTCTCAGCCATGTGGTTTCTTTTCATCCTCACATTCTCTTGATACTGGATGAACCACTTATTGTTATTGGTGCCTCTGCATTATGATTTCAAGCTGTAGTATTAAATTCTTAAGGTCATACCAATATAAATCAATGTATTTTTTTTATCTGTCACTTTTAACCTTTTTTATTTTTTGATATTAAGTGATTATTTTAATCTTTCATTGCTCTTTTTAATCATATCTCTGTTCAGTGAATTTGGAAACAGCAGGAGGCTAATAATGTGTCTGAAATTTAAAGGTCACACCATGAAGTACAGCCGACAATAAGCTTTCAAGGGTTTTTGTGATCTCCGCGTCAACCTTCATCAAATGCCATGGTGATGCCTCTGCTATGGTGCTAAAGGATCAATCAACACTTTTTCCACAGCTCTAGGTAGATTTCTCCACTGAGATTGAAGCCTGTTAGATATGCAATATCTCAAACACCCAAAGCTGAACCTTTTGAAATAACCTGAAGCCATTCATTGTGGGACTGTTCGCCTGTCTCTGCCTCTAAGCGCCTGACATTTTTCCCCTTGTCTTTTTATTCATTTTGCACACAATCAAGATGGAGAGCAGTGCAAAAAAGTTGTCATGGCAACAGAAAAAAGCCTGAATGACCATGGGCGAGACAAACGTGGTGGCGCATAGCGCTGTGCAAAATATTCTATGACTTAAGTACAATGAGATTTCCAAGAGAGGAAAAGTAATGGAGATAAAGTGTAGTTTGAGCTCGAGGGTCACTACTCTGTTGGAAATTTGTGAGATTATCGTCACAGTGAGACAGTGGTAATAATATGAGTTTTGTTCAAGCTGTTATATGACATTTGGCAAAGCAGCATAATTCTGAGCTTAGTTCATCTTGATAGAAGCGCAGTCATAATAGTGCCTCTATTTTTGTTCTTAAAATGCCCTCTTACACTGATTAGGCCATTTAGTTCCCTGGAAAGGTCTGACAGCTTATAATGATTTAATTTTATTTTTTCAAATATATCTCTGATAGCCTGAGTGGTTTGGAAAAACTTAAAATTATGCATGAAAAATTGTTTCTTTCTTAAATTTTATTTTATTTTCTCAAACCAAAAATGAGATGAATGAAATCTGATTAACAGTTGAGGGATTAAACATTAACATCCTTTTTGTGTCCTGATATTACATATTCTTATGACAAGAAGACAAAACTTGAAAACATAAAAACTTAAATTTGTTTGAATTTTTTATCCAGCCTTTAACATCATGTACTAAAATGGATGAAGAATACAAAATGGTAAACAGTGGTGTTATATTATAATCATAAATTAAATACAAATAAAAGTTCCAGTACTCATGTATTGAACAGATAAATAAGTCTCATATTCTAAAGATCTATTGAATAGCATATATTGCAGAAGAGGATCTATGAGTTTTGCTTCTGGAGACTCAAAGCTGGGGTTATGTTCCTCAAACCAATCAACAATGTCCTTGTTACTACCTACAGTGAAAAAAGCAAATAGGAATAAATATATATGAGAGAATGAAGATGATAAAGGGGTGATGAGTTGAGAATTAGGGAGAGTGGGGTCTGAAAGGAAATTGGCATACAATGTTGAACTGTCAGGTTGGGTTGTAAAAAGACTGGATTATTAAATGTGTGGTTGAAGCAAATTCATAAAACTATTTGGGGGTGCTAGAAATTTGTATATCTCTTTTATTGCTTTTTTTGTACAACCCTTTTATTCCGGAACCAGATGCAAAGGTAGATCTTCTCCTAAAATAGCTCTACCAAGCAAATTATGTCTCTGGGGTGGCATAAACTGCTTTCTGTCCATAAACATGGAACCACAAACTCACCTTCACAGATCATTTTATAATTCGCATCGTTTCAGTTGAATTCATGGATCGTGTGTGCTTCAAGAGTATAAAGGTGGGATCGTTGAACCAAAGGGTTGAGGCGACCAACTCACAGCCTTGACCTAAAAGACATGTGACCTAAGGTGCTTATCTGAAAGGGTCTACAATTTGCCTATATATATAAAAAATAAAAAAAAATTCCCTTCTCACCCTCCACGGGTGGTCTTTCTCAACCTCTGAGCTCGGGTCCTCTACCAGAGGCCTGGGAGCTTGAGGGTTCTGCGTAGTATCTTGGCTGTGCCGAGAACTGCGCATTTCTGGACTGAGATGTCTGATGTTGTTCCTGGGATCTGTTTTAGCCACTGCTCCAGTTTGGGGGTGACTGCCCCGAGGGCCCCGATGACCACAGGCACCACTGTGGTCTTCACCTTCCAGGCCTTCTCCAGTTCCTCTCTGAGGCCCTGGTATTTCTCCAGTTTCTCGTGTTCCTTTTTCCTGATGTTGCAATCGCTTGGTATTGCTACATCCACCACAACGGCTTTCCTCTGTTGTTTATCCACCACCACGATGTCCGGTTGGTTCGCCATTACCATTTTGTCTGTCTGGATCTGGAAGTCCCACAGGACTATATATATATATATATATATATATATATATATATATATATATATATATATATATATATATATATATATATATATATATATATATATATATATATATATATATGTATGTATGTATGTATGTGTGTGTGTGTGTGTGTGTGTGTGTGTGTGTCATTTTGCAGTCCCTTTTGGGTAAAGTTTGCTCATATTTATGTATATTTATGTATATGTATGTATATTTATATGAACTATATTTATATGAACTATTCCTAGAGCAAATAGCATAACATTCTCAAAGACCAGAGCTGTTTGACTTGCACAGATTGTGTGAAAAAAAGTACAACTTGCTGACTTTGCAAAAAAACAGGGATGTCACAGATGAGAGAACTGAGTGTCTATTCTAGTAAGGTCTAGTTGACTGCCATTCCAGTGCATAAATAGATATGTGCAAAACAGTTGCTTTCACTGAATCTGTGATTTTTCTCTGCTTTTTTTTTATTTATTGTTGTAATGTTAATAAAGACATTCGGGAAATGTCAAACAAAATCTTAACCGTGGATGTTGACTTGTGTAAACATTCATGATTGTAATATTGCAGTAAGTACAACTACATCATATTTTGCTTTCAAATAATGGAATAACACGAGCTGAGATGTTGCTTTTGACAATATCCCTAGTTTTACTGTAAATAAACTAGAGGCTGCTGGTTGCACAGAAGCATAGCCAGCTGATGGGACAACAGGAGCTATTTTAAGTTGGTCACTGTAATGGTTTTTTTAAAGCTTCAGAGTTAAATATTAATGCTGAGTATTAATCACCAGAGTCAGAGGAATAACAGTGCATAAGTATATAGTTAGTGATTGACAAAAGCAATGAAGTGCACACAGAGGTTTGTTGGATAGTCTGTGATGGTGTGATTCTCTGACAATCATTCAGCACATATAGAAAGCACACTGGTTATGGTCTTGTCACAGGTTTTTCGACTTTGTTGTAACCCATTGGTATGGATTGATCACATAGAGGCTCCTCTGTCAACTAACAGAAGATTCACTCCAGAGACAGATGAACTCATAAGGAGTGCTTCTCTTCTGACAGACCTGCGGGTGAGTTGTATTATTCTGACAAAAACGGGAAAGAAATACTTCATAACAACCAACGACTCTATTGCTGGAAATAGAAACCGGAAAGACTTCAAAACTCTCTGTGCGCTTAAAGCTGATGTTAAAAAAGAATGTTGGAAGAAACTTTAGACACTGTTTGTTATTTTTATATTAATGTGTGCTTGTCTTCTTTCTCTCCTCTGCGCCCTTCTCTTCCCTTTTAGAAGAAAGGGAATAAAAATAACTGAAAACTTGTCTTCCAACTCCGCCAATCATTATTTGTATTTATAATCTTTAAACACTGTTATTGACAACATACAAAGAAAAACCTACAGCTTGCAGCTATTAATACCTTATTATGACATTTTATGGGGCATTGCAAGAAACATTTTACTAGAGATAAAATAGGGGGAAAGATGAGTACCCAAACACTCACTCAGAGTTATTTGGCTTGCTTCTAATTTAAAGTTCATCTGCCAAATCAAAAACCAATTGAAAATATAAAGATGTATGTATAAATGAAGCATATTCAAAAATTTGTAGGCTTATGAGAGAGGAAGAGGATTTGTCATGCTTTAGAAATCACCAGAGGTATGATTGCCAGAAGTAAATATGGTCCAATCATATCATCACACACTCCTGTCATTTGCCTCAGCGGTAGAGCAATAGAGTTGCTATTTCACTCTAAGTTTGTCGGTTTCATTCAAACCTCCGGTGGGATGCATGGCCCATTATAGCAGGAGGAACATTCACTTCTTTAACTATGTGAGCTTCAGGGGGGATAATGAGACTCCTGACCAGTGGGAGTTAAAGCATGTCTGGTTGCTCCAGTCATCATGCATACAGCAGAGGTAGTTTTCCTTCTGAATGCAGTTGTCCTACTTTGTTGCAAACCCACTTACAAATCATTTAAAACATGTCTTTTATCTTTATAGTTTGACCTTTATTATACTACAAAACAGTGCCCCCGTGTAAAATATTTGATGCAGTCTGCTAAAGTGAATAGTTTGAGTGCGTGAAGAATCCAAGCAAGGATTCTTCAGAGTCAGATGACAAATTTGAAATCAACTCAATTTTATTTGGTCAACAAAACAAAAAAAGGGGTAGTTTCATCTTCCATTAACACAGAATACAGGAGCAATGCAGCTTTGCTTCGGGACAAACTTCAATTTTAACTTCTTCAATTTAAGTACCCACAGATCATGACAAGTTCTTTTATAGACCACATTTTTAATACAGTAGTATTTCAAGGATTTGCAGAAAAGTGAAGAGAAAAACTTCAATTAAAAATCCAAATTGGTAGATTTGCAGCCAATCAACAAGCTGAAACAAAATTAATTTTGCAGTAATGAGAAATAAAACAGTCTTTAACTTTTTTGTCTCTTCTTAAATAACAACAGGTGGGCAGTAACCCCAGGCGGGAACCTATTGACACACATGTAAGTTCAGAAGAACCTTATTGAAGAGCCTTACTGTGGAGAATTGCTCTCCCATTTTAAAGATCACAGCTGGAGGTAGTTATTTTCAGATGTCATTGACTAGTCACCTTGTCTTTCAAAAACATTTTTGCTCCAGGCAATGCATTATGTGTGAGGAGACCCAGATATGTAGGTCTTTGGAGGCAGGGAGAGGAGGTGGGAGCTAAGGCATATTGCACTTTGGTGCTGGGAATGTTAGCTGCTTGAAGGAAAAAAATGAGGACCTGTCACAGCAGAGATATCCAGAATTGGGCTGCCAATCTTGGCAGATATTCCAGGGAGTTGAGGCTCAACTGTACCATAATGTCTGAGTGTCGTCCAACAGATTCCCAGGTGAGCCCTCCACATGCCCATTATTTGCACAGTGCTTGTGGGTTATTTGGCTATTTTTTGGGGGGGGGTCAGTGTGCATGTGCAAGTGTAAGAGGCAACATGAACATAAACATTAAATCAAAAAGAAAAACCAACATTAATTTGAGAAAGACCCATAATTTAACCTGTAATGTTTGAGCAGCAAGTTCTTCCATTTTACGATGATGATGATGTGACCTTGCCTTTGAGTCCACTGTGCTCATGGGGGAGTGGAGATTTCCGCCTTGACAGCAGAAGAGGACATCAGTGAAAGCTTGATCAGGCCCTATTTTAAGCCCACAATTTTACTGGAGCAAAGCTGATCTACCCCAAACACACAAACACGTACACACACTTAGAGAGATTTTGGCTGGGCAGCAAACACACACAGACCAGGAACTTGGCTGGGTTACTCAAATCAAATCGAGGCTAAATTTGACCTCTGTGGGGAAAAATTCTGACCAGCGTTTATTAAATGTCTAATAAGGTCACATTCAAAAGTCCTTTTAAACTTCTCTGGTATTTTTTTTAATTGCAACAAAGACACATCATGTCAGCAAGAGTGGGCATTTATTTTGCTCCTGATAAACTAAATAAAAAAATGTATTGTTTTGTGCTATAGTTTTAAGCTTATTTTCATAGATTTTTATGGGTGTTGAAACTAGTGTTAATTCGTGGCTAAATTCACAAGTAAAATAAGACTCATCAGAATATCCAAACATTGTTGAACTTTAGGTCTGCAATCTTCTCTGAAATCCTATATAAAGAAAATCACGGATGTGTCCCGATTGTGTACCACAGCTGTTTTTACAAGTAAAACCTTGTTAAGCATAGTTAAATGACAATAAAACTGTTAGCTTAATTTCGATTTTAGTAAAGGTTTTTTTTTTTCTTTACATGTTGCTCTAATATAGCTGAACATGACATTTGGATTTTTATGGTAACACCTCACAGTTTGCAAAAGCAAATGACAGAATATTCAGGAAAACCTGATTGTACTAATAGGGTTCTCTTTTGTGTCGGTCTTGGTTTATTGTTGCAACCTGATGGATAACTATGAGAACAATAAACACACATGGGCATTTAAATTCGCAACAGGAAAAATTGGGTTGGAATTGCTTGAAAGGATTGCAAGTTATGGTGTTTGGTTTTTACTTTTGCCTGATGTTTAGTGGAAAGAAACATCTCTCAACTGAGAAGCTGGAGTTTTTTCTCAACAAACTCCTCCTTTAAAAGTATTTATATTCAGTAGTGTTTATTTGCTCCTCTGCATGAAGGACATCTCAAAAACAACTTGATGGATGCACTGGAGAGATTATGTCTCTCGGCTTGTTTGTGTACCCTCGAAAAGTGTGAGGACGTCCGCAAGGCTCTGCTTTCAATCATTGCCCTTGCAACAACAGCCCTGAAGAGCAAGAGCAAATCTGCTTGATGGATTTTGCTGAAATTTGCTGAAATTTTGTTGTCCTGGGCAAACAATCTCTGCTGTTTTCTTGTGTTAACTGACGTAGTCCTACCACAGGAAGTATACCATGCCCAATTGGCTTTATAAGTTCCTTTGAGTCATACCGTCATTATCTTTAATCAAAATTTTTAAGCAGTAACATAACATTTAAACATAACATTTAAAGAAGACTAACTGGTTTCCAAGAGTGATGCACCTTTGCAATATTTAGATATATGTAAAATTAGGACAAGTGTAATTTGTGTGTGTGTGTCAAGAAGTATATAGTCGTGTTCAGAAAATGTAATTTTAATTTTGCTTGGTGAATCATTGCAGACAACACTCCCCTCCCCCCACTGACTAATATTATCACAGTCTTGTAGCTTTTTTAGATGGCTCCATATTTGGGGCAGAGCTGATGGAGGGCATATGGACTTCAAAGATGTCAGAATTATCACTGTGTGATACAGAAGCAACACTTCAGGTTTAATTTTAACCTACTGGATTCAACAGAGCCAAGTAGTAAGCTATTGCTCATAAACACTTTAGCGCTTCCTTGTGCATGTGTTCAAATTTCTGTCTGTTGCGTTGGCTCCGTTTTTGAAGAGGTTCTTTTGTTGACTTGATTTTTAATTTTTCAATCATAGCCCTTTCCTTACAATAACAGTTTTTTTCTGTTTTGTGGAAGATTATTTAAAATTTTCTAGAAGCAGATCAGCTCTTCAGAGCCAGATTTATTTAGATTAACATATGATTCTTAGACAAACAACTTCATTGTAACATTTTTGACTTTTTGACTCTATATGTTATACAGTAATCCATTTATTTGTAAGAATAAATTATAGATTTACCCTTCAATTAAAGAAACATGAGTGCTTTTCACTTATGCCTTCTATATGTTTTTTTTTATTACCACTCAGTTAATCTCCTGTGCTTAAGGTATTTTACCATAGATCAGGTGAAATGAATAACTGTTCCCCGTTTTTTGGACAAAATAATGTTAATTTTTTTCTTTTTTTTCTACAAATGAGAATCACATTTTCTACATCTTTTCTATGGTTTCATTCCACGTATAGTCTCTCAGAAATATAATTTCTAGCTGCTGGCTTTCTGGAGTCATTATATGCATGTGTGAGAGACACTTATGCCTCCTTAGTACAAAAAAATAAAAAAATAAAAAGGTCAACAATAATGGCTACCTTCCCCTTTCCCAGCCGGTCACTGATTGGATAGAAAAGAAGTCATTTGCAGTGCTGCAACATTACTAAGTGTGTCTATGGCAGTATTAGCTCTCTAGATGGCAGTGTGATTCAAATATTTGGGATTTGTGAGTGACATGTACTTGTTTCATGAGTGCTGTTATGGCAAGATAGCTTGATCATTAGATTTAAAACAAATAGCTCTCATCTAAATTAACTTTATTCAACAGGAAAATGAAAAAAAATGTTACCTCTTTGCTGAGAAATTCCTTTCTGTGTATTGCAGCAAGATTATTTGCTTTGAATATGATGAATTATATTTATTAGAATTAGTTCTTAACAGAGGTAGCTCATTGTGCACAGCAATGACTCGAATGCATTTGAATTACGACACTGCTTGTACAAATAAGTACACAAAAGAAACTCCTTATTTTTCTTGCAGTGGTTGCATTTCATGCAAAAAGTAAACAAAGTAAACACAACCCTTTAGTATGGGGTGCCCTCTTCTGGTTCCTATTATGCAAAAGTCCAGTATTCTCCATTAAAACATTGCATTCCTTGTCTGATAGCAGAGATTTGTTACACTGGTGCATAAAATCCTCAGTTAGTTTTAGTTTAGATAAGAGACTGATCTAAAGGAGATGGATAGAGGCTTTCAAAATACAGTGGGTTGGAAAAGTATTCTTTCATTTCTTTGCTTGGGATTTTTCACATTACAACTTTATTGTGTTTTCTGTGGAATCATATGTGATAGTACAACACAAAGTAGTACAAAGTGGAAAAAGCTGCAGTTACAGCATAAAGTGTTGGCTCAGGGAGCCTGAATACAAACATACATCAAACTTTCTCAGATTTTTACTTGTAAAAAGAGCAATTTAAAACAATGCATCCTTTTCTTTTCTTTCCTTTCATAATTATACCCTAATTTATGTTGGTCTGTACCAAAAAAAAATCCCAATAAAGTACATTGAGCTTTATTTTCCCAACATGATAAAATATCATAAAGTTTCAGGGGTATGGATGTTTGATGCAAGTTTAGAGCTACCAGAAGTAAGGTGTTGTGAGCTCTTGACGGGGACACTGTACACAATGGCATTTGTTAACAGCAGGAAGCAACACATGTACAGATTAGCAAACTGAACCCAGCCAAAACACAGCCCAGTGAAATGTCACCAAAATCCTCATCAGATTGTCTAACAACATAATGTCTCTCAAGAGGAATAACATTTTTATTTATGTCTGGGTTAAGAAGAACTCTCCCAGGAACCCATGGCCTGTGTGACCCATGATACATGCATGTGCCATGTGGGTGTGGGATCTACAGTTTACTGCTCCAGGCCTGAGTAAATAGTGCAGTAATTCCAGGCATTGCACTGAATGGTCGAGGAAGGAAACGTCTGTAATCAGGGTAACCTCACTGTTTCCCATAGAACAGTCAGGAAGTAAATGGGTTGCAGGGAGATGGCACTAGATGTAGCGAGGGAGCATATCAGACAGACATATGCTACGCCCTTTTACTGCCCATCCAGGTTTTTACGTAGCATTCACGTGAGTATTTGTTTTAAGCTGAAAAGATTGCTGCATCTTTGCTTTGGACAACTTTATCTTTTACTTCACTTTTCATTGCCTTCGGCATATTGGGTGTAACAGACATTCCCTGTCTGAAACCAGCGGTGCACACGTTGTGATTCTGGCATTTATAGAGTGCCTGATGCCTCCCTGTGGTCTGGACTATGTTCTTACAGCCTGTTGTTCTGTCAGTGTCTCTCGAGACTGAAGCTAGGGTTACACTGTTATTCTTACCTGTTATTCCAATGAACAAATATTGTTCCTGATCTTTTTCTGGGGACAAAATCAAGAAAAAAATGGTATGTATACTAGCTGGTAGTGTTGATGGAGGATACATGTTGTAGAGTTTGGGAGAAAAATCTTCAAAATTAGGCGTCACAAAAAAAGAGTTTGGGAACACTCCAAGTTTTATGCTCCTGTGTGTTTAACTATAACGTTACAGAGATTGCATACATGACTGCAGCAAGATAAATTATTTAGTGACTTGGGATTTAATAGATTATCTGTTACTTACAATCAAAACCAGACTTTTTTGAATTCATATGAAGTAAGATAAATTTTAAGCTTTTATTATTTTTATTGTAACCCTCACTGAGAGAGGGTAAAATTAGGGTTGTAAAAAAGTCCCCCACCCCTTTTTTGCCCTGATAGAGGATTAAATAAAAGTAATGTATAATTACTTTTTTATGCTTTAGAAAGTAATCCCTGAGCCCAGGTTTTCAGTCAAATGTGGAGGAAGTGTGTGTTGTCAGCCTGCCTCTTTGCACGTCTGATGCAATAAAATGTAATTCACAAATACTGTTTCATTAGGAAATTCAAAATTTTCAAAAATGTTTTAAACAATGTTGATCACAGCCAGTTTACGTTTCTGTTTATCTAATTATAGTCAAAAAAGTAAATAGATCTGTACATAGTACAATTTAAAGAGTACTTTGCAGTCCACAAATCTGCCTTCCTCTGATTTTGATAAATAACTTGAATAGGTCTATGAAGTTGTTCCAGAAAACAGATCATGTGAATTTAGACATATTAAAATGCAAAATTATTGCTTAAATGTATGAAATGCAAAGTTAAATCGTTTGAGGTCCTATTTTATAAATAAATTGTGTTAATACTGAACATCATTTATTCCAAAATAATTTTCTCTCAGTGTCAGACCACCATCAGTGGATTGTTTTATTGTAGGTGTTTGTTTGGTCAGCTGACCTATGAATCACTCAATAATACAAAGTTTCTTAAAGTCCATTTTGAATGGCCTCTTTTGTTACTTTATTGTCTGTTAAGGTACAATTGAATCCAATTCATTCAGCTGAAACTGTATATCTTTGTACATGCATGTCCTATATGCTCCCATTTTTGAAAGATCCTTTGTCAGGTCTTTGTCATTTAATTTACTGTTTCTGAAAGACATATCTTTCATTTGTGGTTAATCTGCTAGAGACAGCTTTTTTTGGCCTGACTCTTGTTTAGTCATCCATTTGTCCACTCGATTTAGTTTTTATTTGCATGTTGCTCTGTATGTTGCTATGGTCATGTACAAGGAGTGGAAAATAAAGAAAAAAAGCAACCAAAGAATAAACAATATTTGATCGAGATAACTTGAAAAGACTACAACAATGACTGGTTTCTTGGATATAAAGTATAATTAAATTTTTGGTGATTTATAACTTCTGCATAGTCCTATAAATAAACTGTAATGCAATCATGTCTGTTTTCAGAAAGCTGTTGTCTCTGCAGCATGTAGTTCCAGTGTTGCTCTCATGTTTCAAGGAATCACACAGACCCGGTCTGGCTCACAACAACACCACGAGTTACAGCATGCCGGTGAGCAAACAACAGGTTATTTTTGTCTGTGCTTGACCCCCAACCTACCCCCTGCTAAGCACACTTCTGGCTGGGTTGAATGAAGAGAATGAGAGGAGAGTTTATGTAATGTGAAACAACTCCAAGTAGGAGTCATTTGAGGGTTAATTGCACTAATGGGAAAGTCACGGTTGTTGAAATCAGGGAATGCTGGAGGGGAAGTGTGACAGAGTTGCACACCCTTCTGTGTTGTTGTAACTTTTTTTAATGATGTGAAGATTATGGGGATACTGTTCAACCCCAAGACTCAGACTTTTTTTTTTTTTACCCTCATCTAGAAACTCACTTTGGCTAATGGCTGTACATTCAGCTATTTTTAGCTGTTGAATGTGTGCCTGTTCTAAAGTGTAGAGTTAATGTGGTGTGCTTTTCTTTTACTGGAAGAGCTATTTAAATACAGTGCTTAAATATTTTTAGCTTGATTATTTACAGTTTTGCACATAATTTTTTCTGCACGTTTAAATTGTTCTATTCTATCTATTAAATTGTTCTATTGTGTTTCAGTTCAGCTGCCTAATAGTAACCTGTCTTACAGTGCCGTACAGAGTTTTCAAACCACTTGACCTTTTTTTATATTTGGTTCAACCCCAAACTTTAATGTGTTTTGTTGGGATTTCATGTAGCAGTACAACACAAACTTACACGCAAATGGGAAACGAATGGAAAATGAAAGATGTGTTTTTATTTTTAACAATAAAAAATCCAACCTGTGAAAATCACCTATTTCTATAAATAGACCCCATCTCAATGTAATTTAATCTCAGTATGAATATAGCTATTTCATGAAGACCATGGACATTTTGTTAAAGAATCAAATTTTGAACCCTACTGTATAAAAACCTTTTTGTTAATCAAATCAAAGGAGAATTTTGCCTTTTTAAGTCAACTTTTATGACAGTCTCAGTAGACCTCCTGCTTAAGGAGGAGGTCTATTAACAGTTTGTCCATATTAATGAAGAATGAAGAAACCCATCCATCCATCCATCCATCCATCCATCCATCCATCCATCATCTAAACACATTCATCCTTGCAGGGTCGAGAGGGGAGCTGGTGCCTATCTCCAGTGGTCAGAATTAATAAATATTAAAATTTATTAAATAAATAAGTGATACACATCATCTGCAGCGATATGACTTGTTCCATTGTTGCAAAACAGAAGAACTACTAACCTAAGCCTTTGTGTTTACCTTTTTATATAAAAACAGTTTATACATGCCAAAGTTGTTAAGAGTCACTATGGTCCAAAGAGGGACATATGGCTCTGGAACCAAAGGCTGCAGACCCCTGACCTAAACAGAAAGTCTGGGTAATGACAGCATTGATCAAGAAACAGCAAAAATGGCCATAGTAACTCTGGAGGAGCTGTAGAAATACACAGCTCAGGCAGTAGAGTCTATTGACAAAACAGCCTAAACTTTATGGATGAGTGACAAGAAGAAAAGCCATTACAGTTTGCAACAAGCCATTTGGGGGAGACAGCAAAGTTGTTGAGGAAGGTGTTCTTGTGAGATGAAAAAAAAAACAAACTTTTTGGCACACATACAAAATGCGTCGTCCTGAGGGGATACTTTTCTTCAGGAGGGACAGGGAAACTGGTCAGAGTTGATGGGAAGATAGAGCTAGACACATGGAAGAAAAGTGACTGGAGGTTGCAAGACTTGAGACCTTGGTGGAGGTTCACCTTCCAGCAACATAATGAGCCTAAACATACAGCCAGAGGTAGAATGGATTAGTTTAGCTAAAACATATTGTGTTAGAAGGTCCCAGAGAAAGTCAGAGGCTAAATCTAATTGAGAATGTATGGTAGGACTTGAAAAAATATATTAACAGATGCTCTCCAAGCTGTGTTGCAAGTTTCTAGATTAGCAAAACTGGTAGAGACAAACCTCAAAAGTCTTGTAGCTGTAATTGCAGTGAACTGTGGCTCCACAAATTAGTGACTCTGGGGGGCTGTATACAAATGCATGCCAGACTTTTCAGATGTATTATTTCCATCCACCTCATAGGTATGTGCTATTTTGTGTTGCTCTGTAAATCCTAAAAATATACATAGAAGTTTGTGCTTGTATATGACAAAATGTGAACAAGTTCATACAGAGCTTATAATAGTTAAACAACTTAAAGGAAAAAAGCTAACAAGTAAATACAGCTTCAGTTTACTTACAGCAATGACAGATTTCATCAAAATTGTTGTAACTGCTCAATCATGTTGAGTGCTATGGGGTACTCAGTGGCCTATGCCAGTGTCAAACTGCCCATCTGTCACAAGGCTAAATTAAACACTTATCTCTGTGCACCTTTTCAAAATGTATGTGGATAAACATAAGAATAAAGCCACACTAAAAGGAAAATCATTACAGCCAGAGAGACAGAGAGAGAGAGAGAGAGAGAGAGAGAGAGAGAGAGAGAGAGAGAGAGAGAGAGAGAGAGAGAGAGAGAGAGACAGAGAGAGAGAGAGAGAGAGAGAGAGAGAGAGAGAGCATGAAAAACAAGCAAAAAGTCAGTTGACAAGAACTTTCTTGCTCCAGTTTGCTGACAGCATCCCTACTTGCCTCTGCTAAAACTTTGGATGGAATCTAAGTGATAATCCTGTAATTGTTATCACCTTTAAGAGGAAAGTGCAAAGTTTAATCAAATACAGCCTCTCTGCAGCAGCTGTATGTACTCCTTGGGAATACATTGTACAACTGTTCTGTTTTTTGTGTTGACTTGATGCGGCCAAAGCTCAGCCATTTTTAGCCCCTTGTGGCTGTTGCTTGTAGCACAGCTTCAAAGGAAACTGGGAGCCTACAGGGATTTCCCTCTGGCTTTCCCACCATCTGCACCGGCCTGCATGGAATTTGATGCAAGTGGATGCTCTGGAACCTCAAACATCTTTCATTATGAGTATATATAAAGACTGCTGCTCAGGGTTATATTTATGATGATCAACTTGGATCCAGGTATAACACGATACATCTGTGCCTCTTTGAGAGATAAGGTGATCTACTTTACTTTGTGTGTTTGTGTCTTATGAAAGAAGCTGCGCATACCTGCACCTTGGCTACCTATAATGTGTGTCTTTTCGAGGCTTTCAAGAGATTCTTCCTGGAAGCTCTTTATTTCAAGTCAACAAAGAACGTAACATGCTGTATTTTGTAGGAAAAGATATGCAGACTGAAATGTGCCAGTGGATAAATCTGTAGTTATATCCCACCTGATTTGACTGTGAGTCAATCTGCAGACACCATGACAAGAGGAAAGAGTTACCTTTAAAGCCCTCAAGAGTGATTTAGAAGATTTTTATGGCAGTTTAGTTTTTGGTGACATCAAGGTTAATTTCAATGTCAATTGACTCTGAGTCTGTACTCAAAGCAAAAAAGCAAGAAAATCTATTTTTCCTCCTTAAGAAAGTGTGGATTTTCAAGCAAGAGAGGATCAAGTCTTGTCAAGTTAAGTCAAGTTTATTTATTTAGCACATTTCAGCAGCAAGGCAGTTCAAAGTGCTTCACATCATAAAAACATCAATCAAGTATACAGCAAACCATCAAAATCATCAATCAAGTATGCAGCCAAATCATCAAAATCATCAAGCAAATGCACATGAAAATCATCAAAATCATTCAGCAAATATCAATGCATCTAAGTCATAAGGATCATCAAGCAAATATCATCAAGGAAATATAGTTCACTTTCTGTACTACTGTTCTACTTACTACTATTCAAAGGCAGCTCTCAACAGGTGGGTTTAGACCTGGCCTTGATTTAAAGGAACTCTGTGTTCCAGCTGTTTTGCAGTTTTCTGGAAGTTTGTTCCAGATTAGTTGAGTATAAAAACTGAATGATGCTTCTCCATGTTTGGTTCTGGTTCTGGGGATGCAGAGTAGACTACAACCAGAAGACCTGAGTGGTGTGAAAGGTTGATACAATTACAACAGGTCTTTAATGTGTTTTGGTGCTAATCCATTCAGTGATTTATAAACTAACAGAAGTATTTTAAAGTCTATTCTCTGAGCTACAGGGAGCCAGTGTAAGGACTTTAGAACTGAGGTGATGTGCTCTATTTTCCTGGTCTTAGTGAGAACGCAAGCAGCAGCGTTCTGGATCAGCTGCAGCTGTCTGATTGATTTTTTTAGGCAGATCTGTGAAGACACTGTTGTAGTAATCAATGCGACTAAAGATAAACGCATGGATGGGCTTCTCTATATCATGTTGTTGATATTTTATCCGCTAGTGACTGTTGCTGTGGATTTTCCTACTACAACAGTTATGACAGCACAGCTACATGACTGTTCTCTGACATCAGTGGCAAAAATAACCTCAGTAGAAAGAAAAAAAAAAAAGATGTTTTCTCATGCATATTTTTTTGTCCTTTAGTATGCCATGGGGATAATAAACAGATTTTGTAATGTTTTAGAGGTGTTATTGTGTACAATGTTATTAACCTCGATTATTAAAAAGACAAACACAGATGTGCTTGATATCATGAAACTGGGGTGAATATATAAAAAATATTTTAAGTGAGTTTGATTTTCATCCTGCTTCTTAAAGCTCACTCACTTAGTTGTAGGGATTCCTCCCAAGAGACATTACCTTTCCTAAGACAGCAATCTTAAAAATCTTGATAACACAGAGCTGAGTGATGCTTTAAATGCTCAACACATAAAAGAAATAGAGAACGCTGAAGCTCATCCAGCTTCTTTGCAGGAAACACAAAAGTCGACTGCATGTTTAGGCACATAAGCAATCAAAGCAGTTTTGTGTCTTTGTTGGAAAATATTCTAATTCCAATAATTTGGCAGAACAGTACAGTACAAAACATTTTTTGACAGGGAAGCTGTTTTTCCAGGTTACTTTTGGGAGAATATCAAAATTTGTCTGTGTTCTTTCAAAATCTTGTTAATAAAAAATAAATGAAATCAGCAAACAAAAGCTTATATATAATCTCTGGGTCAACTGTAAAATCTAAGAGATGGAAAAACAGAGTACATATAGTTAGGGCTATATGTAGTTAATTCAATTGATTTGTCTAGGAGAGAGAGGATTAAACACAGTATGATGGGACTAGATGTAAGAAAGAACATGATGTTATTTGTCCCCCTAGACTCCAAAAGAAAAAAAGGTGACGCTAGTGACAAAGCTTCTGTCTTACCATGTCACCGCTGTAACTTCTCTGAAGAGAATATAAAGTCAATAGCACCAATGCTTCCAAGTAATGCATAATTGGAAAGTAGCAGGAAAAAGTAGCAGAGAAGTAGTCATAATATCCTCTAGCAGCAGAAGTCTTTTAAATGCATAACAGCAGCAATAACCTTAGCCACTCTATCTACAAGCTTTAAGTATTAAGCCTAATCTTAAAAGTAAAATGAGTGTCTGCCTCACCTCCCAGTCAAAAACTGGGAGCTTCACTGTAAAGAAATCTGAAAACTGAAAGTTCTGTCTCCAATTCTACATTTAGAAATTATAGGACCACCAGTAAACCTGCAGTTTGAGAGCAAAGTGCTCTGTCAGGAACATAAAACAACCTGATCTCTGACATATGATGGCTTTATAAGTAATGAGGATAATCTTATATTCTAATTTGGATATAAAAGGGAGAGTCAATTGGCATTTTAGTCATAGCTACATTGCAAATTTTGGGATATTGTAATTTTTTCCCCCCCTTTTTTTACAGTTTTACCTTCAACTTATTTGGTAATTTAAAAAAAATATAGTTTGTTTAAATTCTTTGCTTATTTGTTCCAAATGTTGCAATAATTATACATTCATGGAACATTATGGACAGAAAACAATCAACGTCAAATTTTGACGATGAAAGTAAAATTAGCCAAGCATTCCAGTTTGGGTACAGGTACATTATTTCAGCAGTGTTTTCATAAACAAAGTTGGTCTATAAACAAAGTCTTAAAAAGATATGCACTCAGGAAATCTAAACACTCCAGAGGATAAACAGTTTGTTACAGTGCACAACTCTGCATCATAAATCAAATTCAAGATGGCAGCCAGAAACCCCCAAACTCAATCTTCTTTAAATGAGTATTTATGAAACCATATGTCAGTGAAAATAATGTGGCTGATAGGAAACGCATAAGATAAGTATCATAGTCATTAAGTCATGATTACTGTACCTGTCAGTCATGAAACTGTATATGTTTGAAAGATTTTGAGCTGTAGATAATTAATCAAAAAGATGAATTTGACTGATCATCTGCAGCTCATAAAATCAAGTTTAGATCATTGTTTTGATTTATTATCTACAGCTCAGTCAAAATATCCAGTCAAATTGATGATCTGAATTGGATTTTATTTCTTTGGATGATAGATGTTATCTGCTGTTCCAAACTAGTGTAAAGACTTTTGGAGTACAGCAATTTGAAAAGTAGACAGGAACTGTGACTTTGTGACTAAATATTCTTAAAATGTCTTGTTTTGTTTCTTTGTACACTTGCGAATGTGAAGCTCAAAGGACTTGTTCGTAATAAGTAAAATACTGGAGATGTTTTTCCACACTCCAAAACCCACCCCCACTGCTCTCCCATATTTTTCAGACTCGTTGTTCACCATTATTAAATCCCAGTGGTGGGCTGTCACAACATGTTGCCTGTCCCAATCTGCTTTTCCTCCATCAACTCCAATATTCCCCCACTTCCCACACAGTTTGACATGCATACTTCTCGATTTACAACTGAACATTATTAATGCCAAACACAGCAGCCTAGTCTTCCCAGCATGCATTTCTTCAGGCACTTCACTTGAAATAGCTGGAAGACTAAGAGCATCTTGTGTGTCTGCAGGTTTACTCTTTATTTATATTGTCCCATTATAACACCTTTATAGTATTATACTTTATTATATAATTTTAGTTTAAAGTGATTCATTGTTATGGGTGACAACTACCAAGGTTGAAACACGACATTGGTTGATTTGTATTTTCTTTTGCTCATCATTTTTCCTTCTTTAGAAACCTTTTATTTTCTATTGTTAGATTTCCAGCTGAAAAGAGACTTGTAACTTTTATTCTATTCACCAAT
The DNA here is from genome assembly GCA_014839685.1 of Anableps anableps. Classification (NCBI taxonomy): domain Eukaryota; kingdom Metazoa; phylum Chordata; class Actinopteri; order Cyprinodontiformes; family Anablepidae; genus Anableps; species Anableps anableps. The sequence continues at coordinate 21,471,575 of CM026083.1, read as the reverse complement.
AACCTAAGTTTAAACTTGCATTGCTGTAAATCAGTTGTTGCCCAGTAAAAACCAATGTTCTTCAGTTCTTAATTCCTCTTCCATCTTACATTCAGCACCATAACCCTGCACTTAACACTTTTTTCCAATGTTTTATTGAGGGGAAATAATCCCACTTGAAGAAATTATTGTTTTTATTAAACATATTGGTACTTCTATTTTCAGTACTGTGCACAACCCATTTTACCAACAGGACAGCTCCTTAAGCATTGAGAGTGAGGGATTAGAGACCATACAGAGTGAAGGATCCTTGACCCTTGCTTTTGTGCAATCTTTTTGGATCATCCAGAGATCTGTGTCCTCTTTCATTGCCTCACCCCTCAGGCTTTCTGTAAGATTTAGTTCGGGAGAATGAGATAACAATGGAAGAAGGTTGATTTTATGTCTGATTAACCGTTTGGGTTGATTTTTCCATATATTTTTGATCATACTCCTTCTGACACATCCCACAACTAATATTTATAATTTTACAGGCAAAGTTCAATTGTTTTTTATTCAAAACATCCTGGTACCTCAAGAAGTTTATAGTGCCATGCACTCTAACAAGGTTTTCAGGCCTATTGGGAAAGAAACATCAACAATTCTCCACCTTATTCCACTGTTAGCTATGTTGGCCTGTTTAATTTAAGAAAATCAATCCTTAATTTGACCAAAGTATATGGGTCTGGGTAAAGTCCCCATAGCTTTAGGCAAGCTCCACATGTTTTTAGACTGTGACTGTAGGAAAGAAACTTTATTTTCAGGAAATAACATCATGCTAAACACCCCGGCACCCTGGTATTTGACTGAGGTATTGGTGTCGTGAACATGTTCTCTGTCGATAGATAAGACACTTGCTTCAGTCTCTGTGTGTTTAACCATGTCTCTCTCCTGGACAATGGCTTAAAAAAATTACCTTTCTGCAATGTCATATTTATATCACAGTGAAAAAGAAATGCATGAATTACAAACTAAGCATTTGTAGAAACTCTGATTAATCCAAAAGACTGCGTGAGATTTTTTTCCTGCACTGAACATATATATTCAAATTAAGGGTTGCATTTCTCTACATTTTTATGTAATAAAAAGTGAATTTGTAAAGGCTTTTTAAACATCTTTAACAGGGGAGCTAAAAATCATAACTGGCATTGCATACACCTTTGCAAGAATAAACCATCGGTTTTTGAAAATATATCAATTTAGAAATTGTAATTTAATGGACTGAAGATAAGGTAATGGTTAAAAAAATCTTCAGAAAGCCCAGAGATATTATTTCAAGTCCACTTTCAAAGATTAGAATAAGCCAGGCTCCCTGGACACAAAATATAAACAAAATGAGGAAAGACTCAAAAGTTCTCCTGTCCCTAAGGACCAAGTGGTTTTTCTTTAATTCAAAACAAGTTTCAAGATGTGCTCAAGAAAAAAATCCAGTTTGTATAGGTTATTCATAAACTGTTTTTGTCCCTTGCAAAGAGAACTTCCTGAAACAGTAATCACTACAATATTCCATAAATGATTAAAAGTTGTTTGGCTTCTCCTGCAGAAGTTCAGTGAGTATAGACCAACTTGACCTAGCAAGGGTTAATTTGAGCAGCGCTGTGTTCCCTCCTCCTGACGTTAACTCGTTGCTCATGCACTCTTCCACACACAGACATAAACTTTCCCCGCTGAGGACAGCAGAGAGACAGAAGAGTCAACGAACCACATGTTGTTCACTCAGAGCGTTGTCTTCTCTTCTTCTCTGTAAATACTGTTGGAGCTACTCTGGCCTCATCGCTCCATGGGACTCCAGAGCTGGCCACCAAATAAACCAGAACTGTCCTCCATGGCTTGCCTGGATGTGGAGAGCCCCTCCATTTGCAGGGGGAAATTCAAATCAGGTGCTTTTTCTTCCTTATACCATCTTTTTGTTGTAATAATGCATACATTTATATCTTATTAATTTAACTTTTTTTTTGTTAAGCAGGATGTTCTTTCATGTATTGCTTGTGTTACAATAGTTGTGTCAACACAGAAATAATGACAAATATCAATGTATGTGCAAACAGTATGCCACTTCCAAATGAAGTGCAAATCCCAGATATGCAACAGATCAAGATTCTGCTCATTATTTCCATATTTTTAATCTTACTTGTTTGCATTCATCAGCTGCTGAACACTTTGTTTAAAACTCAGTCTGGAGCAATAAAACACAACAGAGCAGTCTTGTTACATATGTATATGTTCTGTTCAACATTTCTATGCCATTTAAACCCCTGTGAAGTAAACGTGTTATCAGTAGTTTTTTGACCCCATCTTGAGATGAATTACACTAAAATTCCATTAAAATAGCTATTAAAATGCTATTGCTATTGTGACAAGCTTATAACACTTTTTTTAATCTAACCAAGAGGTGAGAGAGATTTGTATTACTTTCCAATTTGGTCATCATGCAATATTTTCTATTTCTATGGGAGTAAATTTGTCTTCATATCATGTCAGTATGAGACTTTTCTTTACAGACTGCATTATCACAGTTTAGCCTAACCTATTGTGTTTTCTCATAACTGTGATGTGGACTTAGTTTTGCCATTGAAATGACACCCCACTGAACTAAATGATGTATAATTATGTTTGTGTAACAATAAAACAAGAACTAAACAGCTACATTCTCATTTCATTTATAGTAATTTTAAACCCTAAAATTCAGGATAAGATTAGTTATGATAATTTATGTAAAATAAAATAAATGTCACAGTATTGTTTGTCCTTGAACTTCTCAATACATCATGGTCGCAACAGTGGACAGCTGTAGAAAAACAGTTTTTTGTATGTGTGAGTTTTTATGGTATACTTGCAAATAAGCAACTTGAAGGGTCTTTAATGCAGGGCTCAGCCACCCTTCAATCCTAATAGCCATTTTTGCTGTTGGCCCTACCAAATTACCAAATGAAATTTTTCTAGAGCTGCAAAACCTACTTGAACTGTGGAAAAAAGGGTATCTCATAAAGCTTAAAATTTATGCTATGTATATATTTGGTTATTTGTGAACATTGAAGAATGAAACATTTATATTATTCATATTTTTACATTTTGGTGCAAAAATGTACAACTTTTACAAGGTTAAAAGTGTATAACATTTTTGGTAGAATGAGGCCACATGTGACACTTCTCTGCCTATCCCATATTCTATAAAGGGGCTAAAAAACATTTTCTAGTTTGATAGTGAATAAAACGTACAGAACAAATGTACAGAAGAAATGCCTTAATAGTAACTGGAACATCATTAATTGTAGTTTAATCTCCTAAAACCCAAACTCTTGTATGGCATGCATTATTGTCCACCTATGTGGATGCCAGGTCCTAAGAGGCTATAGTTCAACTTTTCATCACCTTCTTTTATTTTGCCACTGCAATGTAATGTTCTTGTTTGTTTGTTGTTTTACGTTTTCATCATGTTAGGCACTTTAAATTGTCTTGTTGCTGAAATGTGCTGTACAAATATACTTGTCTTGCATTAGGAGGAAATTGCGATTAAATATCTGTCCATTAAACTGAACATCATCACTAGCACTTTTGAAATTTTTGTACAGGTTTGTTTATCATTGAATTTATTGATGATGCTCATTGCATTTTTGTTTAGCACTATAAAAAATACTTTTTATTGATTGTCTAGAAATGTATATGGCTAAAATGTACTGTTGTGCCTAGGCTTCCTAGTTTGAAAAAACAAAACGTCCAGAATGTGTGATGGATGAGACAGGGACATAGAGAAGAGACTGAGGAGTAAAAGCCAACTTTTTGTTGTTGTAACACTGAACAATATCAGAAAATGATGTGACCACTATACAGTTTTAACTTAATATGCAGTATTATTAATTCATTTGTCACATACATGTTTCAAGTTCCATACACATTTTGTCCACCTTAATGGACAAGTCATCATAAATGAGTGTCAGCTTCTTCGCAAACTAAAATCAACCATATCAGATGATGATTTTTATTTTTGTTTGTGTTGCTTCATGGAAAAAAAAGTCAATTAAAAAAAAAAAGACTGATGGGAGAACTCCAGGAGTGATTTGCTGAGAACAACACGAGTCTGAGATTAGAGATTACATCAGCAGACAGGGATTTCAGCAGAGCCCCCTCTCTGTGTTTCTTTATATCCTCTGTTTTTGCTTTACTGGTGAGCAGGAGCCAGTTTGCATCACAGAAAGGTTAGCCAGGGTTCATGCTCAACACAAGATGACACAATGAGGAGGACCCCGGGCGTGAGCCGTACCCTCATGGTGATGCTCAAATTAAAGCCAGTGCTTTCCCATGGTGCTTGGAGGCAGCTTTTCATGGTATTGATATGCAGTTGTGTACAGTAATAAAACAGACTGCCTCTGGCATTCCTTTGGAGTCACAAATATTGAGAGAAACTGATGTTTCTTTTTGAATCTCCTGGATAAAAACCCCATTGGCCTGGGTTTGTAATAGGAAACACAAGCAGGCAGAGAAGGTACAGTGTGTTCTCTGTTCTGGAGATGATGTGCTGCTGTGAGAGTGGACTCAGCCTTCCACCCTTTGCCTCAGTTCTTGTCACTCTGCATTCCCTTGCCCACCAGTCGAAGCCCATGAACATCCCCCTCAGCTCTACAATAAACTGGTGATCCCACCCCCTTAACTACCCCAAAAAATGTCATGGTTCCCAGGCCTTGTTCTCACAGCTGCCCGGTTTATTTTTGCTCGAGTGAGTCACAGAGTCCTGTTCAGACCCGGCGTCTTTCCCAGGGGAGTTGAGCAGGTCCATGTTGTGTGTGTTTGTGTGTGAGGGGGAACTGTTTCTCCCAAGCCACTGAGCAAATCCGGCTAAGCTGGCTTCGCTTCACTACAGCGATGATGATAAGGGCCTTGGCCTCATGCGTCACCATCACCCCCTAACCTTCTCAGCAAACTGTTTTTACTTTCTTCTGTGTTGCTCCGCTGGAAAAACAAGTCCACACTTATTTATTTGTAAATGTTTAAACTACTACATTTACATTTTTCAGAAAACAACACAGAAGGTGCATTCAGAAACTTTATGTGGAGCTTAGATCTAAGACTCAAGAATTTCTTGTGGAGGATGTTTCGCTCAAACATAACCAAATATCACTCATCAAACCACATTTCTTTTCAAATGGCCCTGCAGCCCTGACGTTATTCCCTATTATAACTGTTTCTTTATTACATTTGCAGAACACACTCAAACATTGTCTCTCCTTAGGAGGGCTCCAAGCCAATTTGGAGCTAACTTTGCTACCCCCCCGACTCAAACCATACAGGAACTGAACAGAATATCTGTGGTTGTACGCAAAGTTTGGTGTTAGGCTTTCAGAGTAGCACACTGATTGAGAAATAATAGCTATTTTTGTTTTATTTAAAGTCCTGCAGGTTTCATAGATGGTTGTGAGATGAATCAGAAGAGCTGTTTCTAAAAGGTAAATGTTTAACCTCTGTGTTCCTTTGCAGTTCTTCAGCACTGTCTACAGCAGAGGAGAACTCGGGAGCAACTTGTGGAGCAAGGCATCATGCCGTGTGAGTATTTATCCTAATCCTATCTTATATCTGCTCCTGGTAAGTTTGTTTTATTGGCTAGTGCTAAGGAAAGTGACAACAGCAAGAAAGGTAATGAATAAATTCACAAAAGAACGAAATGCATCCAAAATTTAAAGAGCCATTGCAATTTCCAGACCTTGACATGGCAATGTTTGCTGTTTATTTCCAAGAAGTCCCAACAGTTTATTATCTTTCCTGCAGAAATATTTGAATACACCTTTGGCAACTAATTGAATGAGGAAACACTTACAGTTATTTTCACATTTTACTCTTTTATCACAAAAGAGTAATATAAAAAAAATCTATCAGTGACTTTACAGCTGTATTTGCACACACCTACATATCTCCTATGAAAAGTGACAATAGTTACGTCATTGTACTCATAACGATTACTGATTTCTAGCCCTGAAAGGATCAATTAATCTTTAGCAGCATCTGTTCATATGACAAAGGAGACAGTGGGCTCTTTTCGGGTGAGAGCCCACTATTTTGTTTAAGAGCACAGACAGTTAAAAAGAAGTTGGAACTGTGACTTCCCTCTTGATATCTGGAGCATTAAAGCTGATTTAAAGACATCTCGTCTTCCTGTTTTCCTGCTTTGTTTGGAGGACCCTTGCCTGCTCCTCTCTGACTCCACAAGCCCACATGAATCAGCAAATGAGCCCTCAGCAGGAGTCATTTTCCCCTTCTTAGACATAGCTAAGTATAGAAGATAAAAACACCTCAGATCCAACCTTTTTTACACATTTAGTGAATCCTACCAAGGCTTCTCAAAATGTCTTCCCAATGGGAACTCAGATAATACGGAGATACGAAAAATAGTAAACACTCTGAACTTGTATTCCACCTTTATATTTATGATGACCACTCAAAGCACTTTTACACTATAAGTCTCACTCACTCAGCTGTATTCACAAACATCCAACATTCATGGTGGTAGACAACTTGGGTAAAGCCCTTTGCCGAAGGGTACATCGATATTTGGTGGGAGAGTATGTTTACAGTTTGTGTAAATTTCAAGTTTCAGCTCCAGATAAGGTGGATCAGTTTAATTGAGACTGATTAAATTTTTGCTTTATTATTATACTTTAATCAAATGCTACACAAGTGCAATCTTTTTAGCATAGACTCCTCTGCTTCTACATTTAAAAGATTCTTCATAAATTTTGTTGAAGAATGGATATTAAAACAATAAGCAGGAATGTTTTGCTGTAGATTTCTGACACACTTCTTGGAGTGCCACTCATCTGTGTATCATTAAAGCAAACAATAGCCATCATATTAGAGGTGACTAGTCGGTGACACAGACCTCTTCTAAAAAAAAGATGCGTTTATTCTGAGTGATCAAAGAGTAACTCCCCTCTCAGAGTGATCTTTGTTTGAGTCAGTAAAGCTGGTGCTTCCTGTTTTACTCCCATATTCTCTTGCTTACTGAGGCCATGTTCACACACTGCAGAAATGACAAAAATATGAATGTAAAGATGGAGTGAAAGGGATAATTTCAGAGTTACGGTTCAAATTTACAAATTTAGCATGAACTTCATCATCTGTTTTTTTAAAAATTCAGTTTCTGCTTTCAGTCAGTAAAACTTTAAACCCTGAAAACATTAAATTTCCTTCCAAAGAAGTCTGTTTTTTTCCAAAACGAGCATATGCAACTTCTTGAGTCTTGCTATCTACCAAAGAAAATGCCTTATCATCTATAATCAAATGTGTGTAAATAGTTTGTGTATTCACATGTATCCTTATTATTTTTTCCAGCTCTGAAAAGCCCTGTTGCCTTTCACAAGCAGATTCGCAGCCTACAGAGAGCAAGGGTAAGACTATAACTTGTGTTTTTATCTCTACTACATGAATTTGTTCATCTGTGACTTTAATGATGTTCTCAAAATATTTAAACAAACACTTTTTTTTTTTTTTTTTTACCAGACTGGGAATTTCTTAAAGCATAAACTCTGCAGCAGACCGGATCGCTCAGAACTGGTCCGTATGCACATCTTAGAAGGTAATCCCTTTTCGTGTTGTTTCTGGGAGATAGTGTTTGGATAAGCAGAATGAGTAGGGTTCTTATTCATCTGTCTGCATTTATTACTGCTTATTCAACAATCCTGCAACCATCTGAATGTTTTTGCTGTAGACTGAGTGTGTGAGAGGTCCAGCTGAGCCTCCTCTGAGTCACAGTGACAAATCAGTCTGCGTGATGCTGGCCGGATCGTACGTGAACATCCTCTTTTTGTTCAGAAACTCAGGGGCAGCCCTCCCTGCAGGCAACACAGATGAGACTGAAGAGGGCCAGACTGGCCAATGACCTCAACGAGAAAATTGCCCAGCGGCCTGGACCCATGGAGCTGGTCGAGAAGAAGATCTTGCCTGTCAACTCTGGAGTTGAAGAAGTCATAAACAGTAAGCGTTCATTAACATTACTCACACAGTGACAACCAAAATGTAAACTTAAGTCAGTAAAGTTACCAGACAGACTTTCATCCACCTCTGTGGTCCAAGCTTAAAACATCCCCATATCTATCTGTTTAACTGTCTATATAAATACTGCAATTCCACAACTGAGTCCTGAAGTAACTTATTTCTTAAACCAATCTGCTGATCATGCAGATGGTAAGGTGGATTACTCAGACACACCACATGTTCCAGATGTTTACAGCTTTGATGAGGACAGCAGTGATGCATTATCACCACAGCAGCCCAACAGCCAACCATCTCCTTCCCAAACTTTACCCTCCCCAAAGGAGTCAAGAGAAACCGAAGTCTCTTATGCATCCCCTGACTTCAGCCCTCTTCCACAGGTACAAAAATATCTTCAGCTTTGTGATCAAACATATTGTTGCCATGTCACAATTAGTGGACAAATCAGCAGACTTTACAACTTTTTTTTTTTTAACAAAGTGCACATTTTGTGAACAAACATCAGTGTATTTTTTATTAGGATTTTATGTTTGCCCCAAGCCATTTACAGAACCCAATTAACATGCTCTGGTCAAAGAAGACAAAAATTTAACTTTGATCTGCATGTTCAATTTGTGGTGGAAAACTAACACTATGCGGTAAAACATGGAGATGGCAGACATCGTGATGTGATGATGCTTTTCTTCAGCAGTAATAGAAAGCAGGTCAAGGTGACTATTGAGATGCATGAGATATCTGCAGCTGTAACGCCAGCAAAAGGCAGTTTGACAAAGTGTTGATTCAGGGGGCTGAACCTAAATACGTCACACTTTTCAGATTTTTAATTAATTTTTAACCTACCACTTTACAATTATTGCCACTTTGCATAGGTCTGTGACATGTATTTCACTAGAAATAAAGTTTATAGTTGTAATATGCCAAAATTGGAAAATGTTCAAGGGATATAAATACTTCTAAAAAGTAACTGCAGATGAGAAAAGAAAATGTAACTTTAATCAGACTTTAACTACTATTTGGACAAGTGGTGCATGTTTTTGTTTTCAGAGTGTTCATCAAGCTTGGTTTGGTTATTCTGGATAGTTAGCAGATGTTGTAGATCATCTAATTCCTGATCTCTGCCTCTGGCTTTCTTCAGTTCTCTCCAACACGCTGCTCTCAGTCAGCATCAGAAGTCTCTACTTCGGAGAAACCAAGCAGCCAGGAAGCTCACCAGCCTAATGCTGCTGTTGTCCAAGGCATTTCACTAGGCCCAGTTCTTGTGAAAGTAAGCCAACTTTCTCATGTTTCCTGTAAAAACAATAGCTTTGTTTTGAAATTGTTTTTTATCGAGTTCAAAAATAGCTGTTATGTCACTGACCTCTGGTACACAGTCATGTGTTTCTTTGATTAACTGACTGTGTCTGTTGGTTTTTTTCCTTGTTTCCTTTGGAAATGTAATGACGGATAATGTTGGAGCTTGGATTTTATCTTACTGAGAGTCACAGCAGTTTAAGAGTGGATAAATAATCAGCCATCAAGTCAAACGCAGGTCAGAGAAAAACACATTTAGCATATTTTAGTTGCATAGTTGTCTAAATCTGACAACTATAAACTGGTCTTACTCAATCAAATTGTAAAAATCAAAGCTAAAAGTTGAAAGGAGTGATGCAAAAAAAACCCCCAAAAAACAAACAAACACATATTTATCTACATTCTGTTATACTGTGATTCCCAAGAAGAACTGGGCTTCCATAGGAAAATGAAAGGGGAATAAATTTAACAAATTGAAGGCTGCATGCTGGTTTAAGTCATGCCAAGTGTCTGGTTTCTTGTCTTCAATAAAGCTCGCAAGCAAGCCAAGACATTTTCATTTTTTCATTCTGTCTTAAGATGTCAGAGCAATCTTCTATCTTAACACTGAAAGCAAAAAAAAAAAGTATCCACTCTAACTTAGCCTTGTATGTTGGTACTGCCAGATCAAACTCAATTCCTCCTAAACTGGACTGAGATCACTCACAGAGATGAAATATCCATCCACATGGTGTTCTGTAGCTTTGCCTGACCTGTTTTTGTGTTATATTCTGCAGCAAACTTTAGCGAAGCTATCCACGGACAAAAGCCGCAGCAAAAAGAACAAAGAGCCCAAGCCAAGAGTGAAAAAACTGAAGTATCATCAGTACATCCCCCCTGACCAGAAGCAGGAGGTCAGTGAAGTGCCAATGGACTCTTCTTACGCCCGCCTCCTGCAGCAGCAGCAGCAGTTCCTCCAGCTCCAGATCCTAAGCCAGCAGCAGCAGAAGTACAACTGCCAGGCTGTTGTACCTGTCACACTGAAGTATGGTGCCACTCGGCAGTTAACAAGTTTACAAAGTTATCTGTCATATTTGACCACAGCCGATCTTTGTCTCATTACATTCTGCCTGCAGTTTTCCACAGAGAGACAACTGAAAAATGGTTCCACTCTAACATTCCCACTCCTCTTGTTTCACATTTTGTTACAGCATATCCACAACTGAGATACAGACCAGCTGCTCGGCTCTTGTCCTTAGAGGAAGCTCACCATCCACTCCTGTGCAGTTCCACCATACTAACACAAAATCAGATCAGTTACCAGCTAATATTGATGAGATGAAGGTGACACCACCTGGTTCTATCAATCCCATAAATGCCACAAAGCTGAAAAGGTTCCAAGTATTCAGTGTCTAAAAGATGATCTATATTCTCTTACCATCACAGGTCGCTGAGCTGAAAATGGAGCTAAAACTCAGATCTCTACCTGTTTCTGGGACTAAGACGGACCTAATAGAGAGGCTGAAGCTGTTTCACGAGAGTGCTAAAAGCCAGGGTATTGCTGTCATGGAGTCAGGAGTCTCTGCAGCAAACTCACAATGTGAAAACATAAATTTAATACCACCTGTTTCCCTCATAGCTTCTAAAGTCTCCAAATTGGGAATAGAAGATAGTAATATGAAAGACATTCATGCCAAGTCAGTTTCAGAGACTTTGCCTAATGCTGCTCTGTGCACAAGCCCTTTAAAGGGAACCTCATATGAAGAGGGCTCCACAGATTCAATGGTCAATGAGACGGACTCTGAAAAAGACAAACAGTTGCATGAGAAGGAGCGTCAGATAGAGGAACTAATGAGGAAGCTGGAGCAGGAGCAGAAACTAGTTGAGGAGCTAAAGATGCAACTGGAGGTAGAGAAAAGAAGCCAACAGAGTGGTTCTCCAACTCATCTTAGCTCGCTGTTACCAATCCAGATAAAAAAGGAAAACAGAAGTCTGTCAAACTGCTCAGTGTCCTGCAGTTCTCCTGGTCTACAAATCAAACAAGAGGAACCTTCAGATCATAGCCACGTAACCAGTCCAAATCAGTTCGTCATTGGTCAGCAGACCAACTCAAAGGCTGAAAACCTGCAGTCTGTCCAGGTCCTCCTGCCCACATCCCTTCCTGGCTCAGCAGTGGCTGTCGAGCTCCCTGCCAAAGGCGTTAAATTACACACTACTGTTAACAGCACTGCTCCAGGCCGCATCCCGGCCTCTGGGCATGAGCCACAGAAACCAGCAGCACTACAACAGCAATCCAGCTCTCAAGCCCAGCATCTGACAAAGGTAAGAGTACATACACTCTGCTGCATCCATTCTATCTTGTTCCTTACTTCTTGGTCTTTTTTTGTAGCTTTTTTATTTCTTTCTGCTACATACACAATTCACTTTTTCAAACACTGTTCATATCAATGCATTAATGTCAGGCTGTGTAATGTTATCTGCAGATGTGGAAAATGGATATCAAGGGACAAAAATTACATGGCGCATTCCTGGTGTCTGGATGTGATAGTCCTACCTCTCAGCAAGCTCCACCAGAAGCACTCAAAGGAAAGGTAAAATATGTTTCCTGAGTCTTCGTTGTGTTCTTTAATGCAAATATTGTTTTACAAATGTTAGGTATTTTTTTCCATGACTTTATTAGCATTTAATGTGGTTTATGTGGCAGAAGCAGTTTTTTAATATACAACATGTGGCTAACTGCCAAGGACGGTATGCTGTAGAGAGTGAAAAAAGTCATCTGTCATTGCACTCAGAACAGGTTCTCTATAGTTTATCTAAATGTCCCATCAATGGTAAGTGGATGATTTGATGTGCAAGGTATAAGCACTGTTAAAAAAAAGTGGCTATAAAAGTAAATGGCTCGGAAGTTGATGTCTGATCAGCAGGTTCTGATTTTGCAAAACTATTTCTGTAATGTCACTGTTTTTAAGGAATCTAGAAAAAAACAACAATTCTTAGACTGGTGAGATCTGAATTGGATCATTTCTACACTGAACTGAGATTTCTTAAAGTTCAGATTGAGATTGATTTAACCTTTATTATGCTATATAATTATGGTTTTCCTTCTTTGGTGCTCTGGTGACTTGCCCAGGTTGCCTTTTGCATCAGAATCATTGTTAATGGATATTTTGTGACTTATCTTGTCTGGTGTTTGTTTCTGTTAAATAGCTGCTTTCTTCAAACCAATCTACTGCTATTTTACAGCAAACAACTTTTACAAACCATGCATCAAAGACTAAAGACCCACCTCGCTACGAGGATGCAGTAAAACAGACACGCAGCATGTTAACAGCTGCTCAGGTCCAAATCAAATTCAAGTTCATCATTTAAAACTGTTATTTAAAATCATTCGCACATTAAATGATCCTCTAATTCTTTACAGAGTCCCACTGCAGCAAGCCAGCAAATGGATGACCTGTTTGATGTGTTGATTGAAAGTGGAGGTGAGAGATGCTTTAGCTATATTTTGGAATGGTTAACTTGGAAGACAAACGGTGATTTCCTCTCAACATGTTGTTCTCTTGTTTTTTTCAGAGATCTCCCCTCTCATCAGACAGGATCCTCCCAGCCTGGAAAAGCCTCTCCCTGTGACAGCTAGTGTTACCACCCTTCCCATCAACACAGTTCTGACCCGTCCTCCACCTTTAGTGCAGGTGGCCCAGCTGCCTGGAGCCCCTGTCAGTGCAACAGGAAGCAACCTGGAAACCCTACTGGGTGACACGGAGGCTCATAGATTGAAGCTGATGGAGGAGTTAAACTCACCTTTGGTGGAGATGGAGATAAACTTCAGTGAAAACATGCCACCTTCTGGTGTGAACCTGCAAAACACTTCTGTGGACAGCATGGATTGGCTGGATCTCACCCTTTCTGTGCCTTCAGAGGGGATTAACCCTTTGGACATGTCAGTGCCAGGGGCTGTCTTCTCCTCTGACTTCCTGGACTCTCATGAACTGCACTTGAATTGGGACTGAGTGACTTAAAGGGTTAATGTGGACTTCAGTCTTTTGTTGTTGTTTTTTTTTTTTTTTTTTTTTACCAAAAGTTAATGAACTGCTTTTCTTGCAGTGTGTAAAACCTACAATTGTTTGTGAGGAAAAAGTGAAAATGGTACTGATGCTTTAAAGATTCCCATCTCAAGTCATACAACTGATTTTTCTAGTTTTTTCACCCTCTTTGTTCTGCAGCCTCAGTGAAGTGTTGAAGTAAGAATTGTCTCAGCACACAAAGGAGGAAAAAAATACACTAATCGCGGTTACAGATGGACAAGCGCTGCATTTAGCTGCTGTGTTGTTTACTCCACCCTGTCTCGGAATGATTATCACTATCAAAACAGATTGTAAACACATAAGCCACATGATCCTGGTTTCTGTGCAAGTCAAGAGGCATAAATCTGACATTTAACCAAAGTAGTGAAAGTTTGATCACCCTGCAGAGAGGCAGAAACCCGGAACAACACCGACTTCAGTGTTTATTACATAATACTCTGTAAGCATCTCTTCACCAATCTTGTAAGTCAGCACACATTAATACACTCTGTCATTTAAAGAAGTGTCCTGAAATGAATCATTTGTTGGGCACCATTTAACATAATTTGCTGGTTTAAAATTGGTCAGACTGACTTTTAATCAGCTCGCAACTCTCTTTTCTTTTTTTTTTATTATAGAACATTCAGCGGTATGTCACTAGCAGCATAATGAGATAGGCTTCTTCCATTAAAGTAGGAGTGGATTCCAATAACATCTGCTGGCTACGTTGTGTGCTATTATAGGCAGCATTTTGGTGTGTGAGTGGGTTGAGGAAGTGTGAAGAGACATTTGTTTTTGTGGTACTTTAATTTGCTATGTATAAACTCTCAGAATTCTCTGGAAGATATCTGGAATGTCACTGACAAAGAACCCTTCTGTTAAAGAAAATCTCAGAAAAAGCTTTTCCTATTGGAAACATAGATATTTTTTTGTTTTAAGTCAAATTTGTCACCTTCAAAAGAAAGAGGAGGTTACCATGCTGGAATAAGGAAAAAGATTTTATAAGAATAATGTAACCCAACACCAAAAAACATTACAATCATTATAGTTTCTGTTGTATGATGTATTTATGTTATTTTTATAAAGATATTAGTGTCTTTTTTTTTTTCTAAATACAGAAACGCCTTGGGATTTTCAGCCTTTGAGCAATAAAACACAAACTTTAATGGTTTCAATAATAAAACAATCTGTTTAAGGAAAGTCAGTTCTTATCTCACTACATTCATACTCATTGCCGGACACATTTAATGGCACACCAGGCAGAGATGTACGAAAAGCTTTTAGGTATTTTCTTTTTTTGTTGTTGTTGTTGCATGAGAATTTACAAGTTTTCATTTACGTTGAAAATTCTAGAAAAATCAAGCCTTTAAATTTGAGTATATTTGTTCAGCGAGTGAAACGTTCTCATGTCCACATTATTTGTACTACAGTCAGTACTTTGTAAACCCCTCCTTTACATAAAAGACAACACTTTATCTTCTATAATATTTCACAACGTTGGAGTATACGGAGCAAAAGATTCTGGACCATTCACCTTTGCACAATCACTCTATATCATTCAGAGTCCTGGGTTCTCTCATCTGTTGGATCATTATCATGTTGGCAGACCCATTTTCAGTTTAGTAACAGAGTCCACCAGATTTCATTTAAAATATCCTGGTATTTGAAGGACAAGATCCAACCCTATTGAAGAGAAAAAAAAAAAAGGCCCACAGCATCACAGATTCTCTGCTGCACTTAACAGTGGAAATAAAGTGTTTTTCCCATATATTAATTATTTGTTTAACTCTTGGCCCACCTGTGGTGTTTATTGTTTCAAAGCTACATCTTAGTCCTGTCTGACTAAAGTACATAGTTTCAGATAAAGTCACTGTAGCATGTGGGAAAACATTTGTGATCGTGATGGTGGGACAGAAAATACTTTACCATCCTCACTAAAGATAAATCTGGGTCCTCATTGGTCATGACTAGAGAAATAGGACTGTTTCCCACCATATTTACCGTGTACTTCAGGGAAACAGAAATTCATGGATGCCTAATCAGAAGTTCATGGGCTTCTAAGCCATCAGTGAATAAAAGTAATTATTTCTAAACCCTAATTTTTCCACACTGAAAAAAATGCAGTCAAATTAAATGTTGGATTTCTCTCTTTTTTTTCAGTGTAAAGTTGTGCTTCTGCAATGAAAGGTGAATTAATTTTAAGGCTTTCTTACCACGTGTACCAACAAATTTTAAAGGTCTGCATTTTTAAAAAGAACTTTGTGTTTGGATGATTCCAATGAATTCAGAGGTGCAGAGTAAATATGTGGATTTCTAGTCTAATCTTTCTGAATTTACAGACATACAGTAGTATTGAGTGAACTTTTTTCAGTGATTTGTAATTTCTATATGTTTATCTTCCAGTGACCCAGATTTTCTTAAACTAGTGTCAAATGCTATTCTTCAAAAGTCTCCTAAACACAATAAACAGAAGTTGAACACAGAGCACTGTATTTAACTAACATTTGTGTTACCAGCAGCAAGTCATCAAGACACAATTTTCCATATTTTTTTAGATGAATCACATTAAAAAAAAAAGTTTGACAGATATATTTCAATATCAGCTAGTTGAAATTAATTTTTAAAAAAAACAAATATTTTTCTAAAAGCTTAAAGAACTACTGATAAACAAAACTTAAATTATCAGGAGGGTTAAAGCTTAAACTGTAATTTCATAAATCTATTATAATACACATTTACTTGGAAATATTAACCATTTCAATCTAAACATACTTCATTAAATCCATTATGCGAAGATTTACATTTTGAGTTCACAAGCATAAATCCTTAGACATGGATTTTCAGCATACCGTGCATATTATAGGATGATATTGCTGAACAAACTCTTCAGCAGATCCTCTCAGCAGTTACTAAATTACTAGCAACTGCTGGTCCAGTGTTTTCTCAGTATGAGCTGCGATTGCTCACTGACTACTTCTCCTCTCAGAGCTTTTTGATGGTTGTTATTTTCGTCCGACACTTTGGACATCGGTGCGTGGTGGACTTGAACCTGTCCATGCAGAAAGGAAGGAGGCAGCAACCGGCCACGCAGCTACAAAAATGGAGAGCAGAAACAAAAATAGCAGATGACAACAAACCTGAGTAAACAGAAACAGGCACAACAAGGTGTAACTATATCTTTAGGCAAATATTTTATCATCGAATCAAATAGGAGGGAGCGTTCATACCCCAACAAAGCTGTCATAAAGCAAACAAGCCAGGTCACACTACTAGTGGAAGTGAAAGTCTCCGTCGTGACAAACTGACAGCACTCTGGGCACTGTGTCTTGGTTGGATGTGTAGGAAGTTTGCCAATATCCAGAATCACAGCAGGGGCTGAAAGAAGAATGTGTATAAAATCAGATACTGTCATTCCTTTATTCTTAACATGCACTAAATTGATAATAAAACTGCAGTCTCTGTCCTCCAAAATCACATCTGCAAAAAGATCATATGGGGTGTAACAGCTGTAAGTTTAATTTTGTGCACAGCGCCTTGCTTTGCAGCTTCTTGCTAAATAGGTTTGTGTGGCTTACCGGGAAAAGAAGGAGGAGATTCAACAAAGAAAATGTTATCGCTAGAAGCACAAACGTCAAGCTTCTCGTTGGACTTGTACTTAATATCTGCAAAAGGAGAAATTCAGTCACTCTAGCATGAAGAATTAATGTTCGGTCAAAGAAATTAATTTGCTCTCACCGTTCTGGATTTTCTTGTCTTTTGAATTCAACATATTGTCACAGTTCTTTTGGAGTTCAGCTTTCTTAATCATGAGCTCTTTCAGTTTACTGTCGATGTAATCTATCTCTTGTTGGGTAGCAGCTTGTTCTTCTGGTAGGGGAAAAACAAAACAAATTAAGAATATACATATACTGGCTAATATCAATGATTTTCCATGATTCAGTTGCTGGGATTCCATTGATGTCACCTGTCTGTCCAAACTCAGCCCGATTCCTCAGCTCCTGGAATACACACAAGATTTTCTTTCTGTCTTCAAGCTGTCCCACCTTCGCTGAAATTTGCTTCAGTTCTGCTGATATTTTCTCCATCTCATTGTGTGAAGAAGTCATGGCAGCAGCTGAAAAGTTTGCAGACAAGCTGAGCAATGCCTCAGACACAATGATTTTATTATCATTTGATCTTTTATTTTGCAAGTAAAATCTGAATACAAATATATCTATCCAAATGAAAAAAGCTATCCAAACCAACCTGTCTATGAGAAAAAGTAATTCCTCTCTATCCACAACTTGAAGTGTCACAGCTGGCAGCAACAACTGACATAAAACAGTTGCAGTAACTGGCAATGAGTGTTTTACATCACTGTGGGGGACTTTGTCCCACTCTTCTTTGCAGATTTGTGAGCCAAGTTGGATGTTCTTTGGATGTAATGGACCTGTTTAGAGTTATACCACAGCACCTTAATCAGATGTGATTCAAAGGTTTCATTGCACTTCAAAATCTTTTTTACATTTGACCATTCAGAGGTGGACATCCTGGTTTGCTTAGGAATCCAACAGAGAGCAGAATTCATTATTGATACGCTTCTGGAATAATATTGATAGCCCAGCGACTACTTGGAAAATTCATCCATGCTCCACGATTTCTCCATTTGTAGATTTTTTTTTTTTTTTTTTTAAACCATTGTTTTACCAGGAAGTCCCTTGAGATGAAATCGCCTTTTCGGGGGAGATCTGGCCAAGAGGAGCACCGGTAAGATAAGGGCTAACTGTGGTTCACTGGAGCTCTAAAACCTAAGAAATGGCTTTGAAACCTTTACCAGACTAATAGACATCAATGATTTTCTTTTCTTATCTGTATATTCCTTTAGATTGGGAAAGATTGATTTTGAGATTGTTTAGCCTACTTCATTTTTAGGTCTGACAGTAATCAGGCCTGGAAGTGGCTCGTTAAAATTTAACTCCACTTTCCAAAAAATTCCGATTAATCGTTGCTGAGTCATAATTTAAAGACGCATGGTTACTTTTTCCACATAGGTACAGGGGGATGTGGATGGATTTTCCCCTTAATTAGTGCAACAACCATTTTAAACATTATTTGTAACTACCCAGCATAGCCTGATACTGAAGTTTAATAAAGTCAGAAAAATTCAATTGTTGCAAAATAAGAAATCTGTAAGGGTGCAAATACTTTTTTTTATAGCACAACAGCTTTAACCAAAGGAGTATATACTTTATAGGCTAATATTTTAGTCATCATTATGTCTCTCATTTTTCCCAAAATACAATTGAGACCATGAAATGTGGATATAGAATAGATAACTCTGTTCTGGTTTCTTTTTTCTACACACACTTACTTTAATGTGAGGAACTTTCATGTGGTTTTGAAATGGTTTCATTGTCATCCCATTCAATTTATGCTGGAACGAGTTTTAGCATTAAAAATCTACAGCAGCCCAAAACTTACAGTGTCTGTCATCTCCAACAACGAGCAACAAACTTTTTTCAGTGAATAAACCAGCAAAAGCCACCAGTAGCAAAAATCACATAAAGAAGAGTCTCCTTAAATTAGCTGGTCACATGAAAACAAATAGTAACTTTCTTCAAAACGAAAATGAAATACAAGTATTCGAGACATTTACTTAGGTTTTATCACCATCCACAAAATGCAGATCGTGACAAAACCCGTTCCAGCACCTTAAATGTCCGATTTCAACAAATAAATAAAACTTTGAGAAATTCCGGTATTACCTTACTTCTCTGCCTCTGCTATGTCCCTCACAGGTAAAATACATATAAACTAAACAAGAGAATATTGTTCCCATCTTTCAGGAAGTATTCAAATCATTCGGGCGGCGTTTATAACTCCCATTTCTACAAAACAGAACACTGAGAGAGATAAAAGCACAGGACACAGACACATGGCTGTAAAGTGCAAATACTTCAACATTTTAATATTTGCAAAGCACTTCTACAAAAATCCTTTAATAATTATTATTACATGTATATTTCACAAGACGCATATTTTAAAATGTTACCAAGAGATATCGGACCAAGAAACTTTTATAACAAAGCAGTAGAAAACAGACTGAAACAAGATTTTATTAATCATTTTAAAGATGAAATTGGTACACTCTGCAGGAAGACGTGTTTATTCTTCAAACGCAGAAAAACACCGGGTGTGTCACTTCTTCCTGAGTCTCTTCATAAACGTCACTTCATCTCTGTTCCTGATCCCATAACTGAAGATCAACATTTTCCAAGACAAAAAAAAAAAAAAAATTATATATATATATATATATATATATATATATATATATATATATATATATATATATATATATATATATATATATTCAGACAGTTTTGCATAAAGGTGCAAGTATAAGCACTCACTCTTTAAGCCTCATTGTGTCAACTTCAAGTTTCTCGCCTTGAAATACGAGATGGTAGGTTCTCCAAACATATCTCCTGAGAAATAAAAGAGGAACAGTCTAAAATTATTTACAGATTTGGTTTATTTTCTTGTGTTTGTGAATGTTCTTACCAGCTGATATGTTTCACTCCGCCTTCTCGTTGCTGTTTCAGCTCCATAAATCTGCGAATGGCCTTCTTCAGCTCGAGCACTGTAGCATTCTGGACAACCACTATGGCTGTTTTTAAATCAGGCAGAGAGAGATTATTATCACCTATTTTCAATAACAAAAAAGGAAGTAGAAGAGGTGTAGCAAAAACCAATATATAGATCATCAAAAACTAAACAAAAACACTGACGCATTATTTCACCATCTGCTTTTAAAACCTTCACAGTCATCGCCTGGCCATATTCCAAGGCAATCTGGGAATTCACCTCTTCGAGGGTCACCTAAAAAAAAAAAAATAAAGGAATTTCTTTCAATGCGCATTTAAAAAGATTATTTCTAACAGATCAGCCAGAGCTCTGATGTGTCGTATAAAAAAGGAGGCATTTCTGACCTAAAAAGACAAATGACCAAAAAAAATGTTTCAGTTTAAGTAAATAGATCATTTTTAACTTATGTCTAAGAATATGTTCAAAATCTTGGTGTTCTTCAACTGTAAAAATCAACTTTTCTTCATTTTGAGACAAAATTAGCAAAACAAGAACATTGGGCTATGATTTTAAAGCATATGTGAGAATGTCATTGTGTGCAATAATAACTAAACTCAAAGTAGGAAACTACATAAACATATGTCAAATGAGACTGTCTTGTCAATTTTCACTAGTTGAGCTTGAAAAATCTGCATACATGTTTGCGGTTTCTTTTTTCTTTTCTTTTTTTTGGAAAAAAAAGAGAGGAAGGGGTCATTTGCTACTTCCTGGTGCCTAGGCCAATCGCATTTGAGCAACCCATGTTGCCATTGCAACAGGCAAACCTCTAAATACTTATGGAGAATTTCTACCCGACCCCAAAAGCTTCAAGATCCAAAGAAAAATCTAGAGGACGAGAAGTGTAGCAGCCTGTCACAGAGACACAATATGCTCCTATTTCTTTAACTGAATCTATAGTTATATTAGATTTAACACAGTTTGACATGACTCCCAGAGAGCTATTAGCTGTCAGGTCTTTAATGATATATTTTTTTTTTTTTTTTTTACCTGTTTCTTACAGACATAACTTTAACCTGCTGTTTATTATCTGCTGTAGATTGTTTTGGGTTTTTTTTGGTCTCATATTCATTTTTTTGTTCTCTACTATTAGGCACACTATTGTAGGTATATCTTCCTAACAATATCAGTTTGTGTAATGTTAAGATCACCTACGACTGTTTGGAAAGAAACAATATCATCACAATATTTACCAATAACATCACTATTGCGTGACTTTCTAATATTGTGAAGCTCTGGTCCAGGCACACGAATTGAGTTGAAAATGTATGCAAAACTCGGTGTCAAAGAATAAACTATTGAGGACCTTTCAGTATACATTTCTATTTGTACAGAAATGAGGGTGGTGTTTAAAATTTTTGCGCAGTGCTGTTCATAAAACTACAAGACTGAACAAATCTTGCAGTGTTAATAAAATGCAAGTGCCTCTTGAATCCTTTATAAGGCAATTAAAAAGCTGCCTGACTCTAATTCATTTAGATAGGCATGAATAAAATATGAGATACAAATTCATCTGCCCAATAATATGGGAAGTCCAAAGGTTTTGCTCTAACTAATTTAGTTTCTCAGTCAAAAGAAGATAATGTTCAAGAAAGTTTTGAATTTTACTAAAAGCTTGTATAAAAAAGAAAAAAAAAAGAGCTGTATCTCAAACTCCACAAGCCTCATTTTTCATGTCAATTGTTTAAGATTGTCAGTGAAATTACATAAATACTTGACCGCGAGGACTGTTTTGGAAGGGCTGCAACAAGAAACAACTTCTCTCTAAACAGGTTATAATGGCAGGGCTTAGGTTTAAAAAAACCGCATCTAAAACAATCAGTCAATCTAAAAACTCCCTAAAACAAGTCACTATTACAAACAGAGCGAATGTTTGGTAGTGATTCCCCACATGGAGCAAAGATATATATTAGCAGTGATGTAAACCAAAAACACAAGATTAGAAAAGAAACCACATACAAACTAGAAAGCACGGTAGTGGAGAGGTGATGATGTGGAATAGTAACCAAAACAGTTGCACACACTTTGCCTACTAGAAACTTCATTGTACATTAAACTGTTTTAGAGACAAAAGTTAAACATGTTTGCAAGCGTTCACCTAAACTGTCATGCAACAGAACAATGATCCAAATTTTGAAGAGACAGCGGCTAATTTTAAATTACTTCGCACCTGTATAGGCAAATCACAGAGTAAAGGGTCCTGCACAAGCCGAGCCAGTCCCTCCTCGAAGATATCCAGGATCTCTGAATGCGGGAGAGCATCTTCATCTTCCTCATCTGTGTCAGCAGCTATTTCCGCCACCTCTTCCTCTGATGGCAGGTTCTCCTTTTTCACCTCCTCATCCTGAAGAATAAGCCGTCTTTCACCTCCAACGCTTAGACTCTGCTCTACCTCCATCAAAAGCTACTAAAATAAGTCAGTAAACATTAACCAGCGAACGAAAAAAAAAAAAAAAAGCAACAAATTAAACATGATATCTCACAAGAGCGAGTTGACTTCTTTACATGTGGAACGGACAAAATATATATCCGGTGGGATATTGCGCCTCATGACACAAGGTTCCACCCAATAAGTATAATGATAAAGTATATAAAATAAAAATATTGCTTTTATAGGTTATAAAACAAAAAACACACACCATTTAACATCCTAAAAGCTACTAAAGGTTATAAAAGATTAATAATTTTCAACGTAGCTTTTAACCGGACACTACTTCTATCTTCGTGATTTCATACCGATCTGTTTTATTTGTTGCACTTCCGCAATGAAAAGCAGCAGGCTGCTTTAAATGGTCTAAACGACTTCATTTCTCTTGAAATTGACTCGGTTTGTGTCTTTTCAACATGTTATTGTTTTGCCCAACCTGTGGGAATGTTCTAATCGTCGAAGAAGGACAAAGATGTATGAGATTCGCCTGTAACACTTGTCCATATGTACACAACATCACTAGAAAGGTAAAATAAAAAGCTTTAACCCGCTATATGTGGTAACAGTGTTGCTGTTTCTTCTAGTTTTACAATATTCTATGAGTTAAATGCCTCCCTTTGTTCCTTCGCAGGTAAATAACAGAAAGTATCCCAAGTTAAAAGAGGTGGATGATGTTCTTGGTGGCGCTGCAGCGTGGGAGAACGTGGATTCAACTGCAGGTGAGCAATATGCTTCTCACCGCCTCAAACACGTCCGTTCTGTATATTGAATCTAGAATAACGTTCATATGTATTTAAAACGTGATAAACTAATGCAGTGTTTAATATTTTATCGCCTTTGGCAATGTTTTATACGCTACCTTTTAACCAGGTAACGCTTCATTGAGATTGAAAACTTTTTTTTTTCCCCAAGGGAGACCCGGACAAGTTAGCATAATATAAAACCAAAATTAACAGAATTACGTATTTAAAAGACAAGGTGAAAATGACGCAAATTAACAAGATTTTTTTTTTTTTTTTTTTTTTTTTAGCTAAAATCTACGCATGGACACTATAAACCACTGGTTGAAATGTTCAAAGTGGCAAATATTGGCCAGCCGATGTGTTGGGTTTTTCTCTCCTATGAACATATAGGGTAGCTTTTTTTAATATAAGTAGTACTTTACGTAAACATATACTATGGAGCATTTTGTGGGGGGGAATGTTTCACCATAATGTCATTTATATAGTTCTAAAATAAAAATAATAAAAAAGTAGTCATCAATACTTTTCTGTTACGTTGTGTATTTAGGAGCATCACCCACATGGATTGAAGTCTGGAAATTAAGAAAAATGAGACTTTTATGACCAAACATGAAGTCTTGTCCTAAACTGAAAATTTGTATGTGTTTTTGTATAGAAACGTGTCCCAAGTGTGAGCATCCCCGGGCTTATTTCATGCAAATCCAGACCAGATCAGCAGACGAGCCGATGACAACTTTCTACAAATGCTGCAATGCACAGTGTGGACATAGATGGAGAGACTGAGTGTTGAAAAATTCAAATAATCTTCAGATTCTGCTTTGTCCTTTGACAAATTTACACACCCAAATAAAGGCCATTCATCAGACATCATGCACCTTCAAGATGACACGGAGGTTTCTTCATTATTTTTATTGATAAAATATTACCTGTGTACAACAGTCAAGTAAACTGTATTACATTGTTGTACATTATCACAGACATTATAGCAATGCAGCTTTCACAATAACATTTCATTGCAATCCTTGAGTTCAAACATTATTTTGCACTGATTTGTCAGCCTCAATAAAAACTAAAAATAAGTCAATGCACATTGAATCAGGGAGCTAATCAGCAGAACTACTTTTTTGAAGTGACGATCAAGCAGATGAACTCTTGATAGGCATTAGTGAATAAAGGATTGGACATGCAATGATGGTACACTGATGATTCTCTGGCAGCAGATAATTCAGTGGAAGGTGATTTGCAATAATTCTTATTCTAATCTTTTAATTGAATCTTAATAGAAAGAATCTGTCACCTAACATGCATCTGAGCAGTGCGGATAGCCTTAAAAAAAAAAAAAAAAAAAACATGTTGAATTTGCACAAATTTGTCTTAATACATCCTATTTTTAATCTGTAGAAGTGCAGTCTGCCAACATGAACTCATTTACTAAAATGTCATGCAGTTTCTTTTATCAGTGACAAAAACATATCTGCCACCTTCAATTTGTTTTCAATTAGTGAATTTACAGTCATTCATTCAGCTAAAAGCCAAATAATGCTTTTTTATATATTTTCATAATAAATGGGTTTAACAGTGGATTTAAAATAAAGTGCAAATGTTACATTTATCAAAACTAAACATGATGGACAGAGATCTAGCAACAGCAAAGCAGCAAGTCACTGAACATTGAGTGACTGGACAAAAATAAATATAGCATGTAATATAAATGTATCAGTTTAAATTTGCAATTGGATCTCATTAAACCAGTGAAAATAGGAAAAATGGACTTGTGAGGATATTGATGTACAGACAAGAATGGGTTAGTCAATATAAATATTAGAAAATGTAATTTATTTTAAATCAAGATGAGACCCAGAAAAAAAAACAAAAAACAAAACCTAACACACAGTCTGAGTAACATTATCAAATGAATTCAAACAAAGTAAGCATTTTCACAGCTTTTTCTAAATGAGGCTAACTTTTACTGTTTTCTTCTCCTTCACATGCATAAGATAAAAATGTCTGTAGGCTCACAGCTGTCTGTGTGCAACTGCAGGCTGTCAGTTCCTGGTTCTTTTCGCAACCTTCAGTTCATAGGTTTTGTACATTTTAAATCCTTGTCTATACATTTCAGAAGAATGTGGAAGATATATACAGCAAATATCCTGTGAGCTTATGAGAAAACTTCACTTACGATAAGAGGGCGACACAGCACAATGCAAAAATGTGGTGGTGGTGGTGGTGGTGGGGTCTGCTGTCACTACCAGCAGGGGAGCTGAGAGTTTAAATGTGTGCATGTACATGGCTCAGTGGCAAAACACTGTCGGTGGTTAGCAGATGCGCTTGTATGTGTAGATGTATCCCTTACAGTTAGGGCAGGTGTGTGTCACATCCTTGAGGTCATCAATCAGACAGGGAATCAAGCAGCAGCCGAGATCACACCTAAGAGCGAAAAAAAAAACAAAACAAAACAAGATATACAGCAAAATCAAACATCTGCACACGCGTATATTCAGGATGCTCATTCAGTACTGTGAAATGATGAAGTGGGTATTTCAGTTCAGTTAAAACACTGAATAATCAGCACTTGTCTCGACATTCTTAGAGCTTCTGACGTCAAAGAAAAACAAACTGTAAGGAGCCAAGGCGTAGATTATAGGGAAATATTCCTCACACCTGTGCAACAGATGAGAGGGTTGCACTCTTTAAACCCACTGCTTTCCATTTTTCCTACTGTATGATATGTTAATGTTAATATAAATTACTTCCAACACAAAGTGCCTCCTCTAATTAAAGAACATCTGCTGACCACAAATGACTACATAGGATTAAACTTCACTATTAAATTATGGCTGAGATGGATTATCAACTCTTTCATTAAATAGTTAACACTTTCAACTTACCCTACGAAGAAACAGAAGAGGCAGAAGAGCGTGTTCATGAGCCCAACATCATGGGATATGCGGGTGATGATGGCCTGCTGACAGTGTGGACACACGGTTTGCACCGGTGAGGTCTGAAACATTTCGCCCTGCAGTACTGTCACAGTGGTGGCTGCACCTGGTGGAGCCAGGACGGTCGCTGTGTGACCTCCCATGTGGACAAAGTGACTGGGACCAGGACCCATCTGTCCCGGAACTGGCTGAGCGAAGTGACCTGGTGGCGGTGGGTATGGGCCCCCTGCAGAGAATGAATGAATGAAAGTGTTAACAAAGGCATAAATATAGACTCGGCTAACCTCGTAGAGAAAACTGAAATCATATTCAGGGAAAGACTGTGATGATGCCTTTGGGTGATGTGAAGTGATGTGGTTACAAATGAATGTGCAAATAAAATGAATCTAAGGCCAGTGACTGCACTGACACAGAAAAAAATGGATACAGAAAGACATTTTCCAAAGAGTTTCAAAATAAAAATAAAAAAAAGGCAAAATGGATAGTCACTGATGTTTTTCAAAGACAGCCAAAAGAGGAGTAAACACCTCCACTGACATTTTTTTTCACCCAAATACACACAGTGACAGTGTGATGTTCTGTGTTTACTGATATCTGCGGAAAGGCTGCTGCACCTTGCATTGATGGAGGCATTGGATGAGCAAAGTGACCTGGAGGTGGTGGGTAGGCGATACCTGCAAAGATTGAATTTAGGAATTAAAGTATTAACAGAAAAAAAAAAAAACACAGGCTGAATGATCATGTAGAAGAGAAAAAAAAAAACAACTAAAAATTAACTTAAAGTAAGAATTTGATGAAGCTGTGAGGTGCATGAAATGGTGTAGTTACACAATTGATTGTGCCAGTAAAATAAAACTGAAGTCACTGATAAACATGAAAGAGTTCTGAAATGCTTCAGAGATACAAAATGTTTGTAGTCACAGAATTTCCAGGGGAGTTTGGTGCTAGGCTGAGCCATTTAAAGAAGCAGAAATACTGTAATTACAAGATCTTTACTGATATTTGCGGACAGAATGTAGCACCTTGCATTGGTGGAGGCATAGGCATGGGCATGGGCATGGGTCCTTCTCCTGGGACATGTGGTGGTAGGAAGCCTGGTTGTGGACCTTCATAGGGGGGAGGGCCATAATCTGGAAGTAAGGGCTGTCCTTGTGGCTGAGTAGTTCTTACTGTTTCTGGAAAAAACACAAATAAATTAATCCGATCTATTAAGTTAAGTGTATATGGCACAGAGATCAGTGAAATACTGAAAGACATTTCACTTTATAGATATAAAAATAAAATTTCAAAACCTATGACAATCAGTGCCGCTGTAAGTGTAAATATGCTTTGTGCATATCCAAAACTGAGCAAACAAATATTTACTCACTGCTAGAACTTAATATTTCACACTGAGAACTCAACTAAAGTACTCATCAACATTCAGCACACCCCTGCAAGTTCCCCTTCATTACCAGGTTGTCCATTCTTCTCCTCAATGAGGGGAGCACTGGGACCTCCGGGGTACGGAGGGGGAGGGTCACTGGACATACTGGCCGGAGATCTAGGCTCACAGATGGGTCGGATACGTTGGCAGCAATCACAGCTCTACAGGTCGGGTTTACCGCTGAGAAATAAAACATGAAATCTTTTATCTCAAGTTTCACCAGAAAGTACACGTCTCTCTCAAACTAAATAATAAATGCAGAGGTTCGGTGTGGGCCTGCCACAATATGTTGACATAATCAACAAAGTCAACAATAATGATCCCTTTAGGTCAATATCTGTAGTCAGTACATAGTATTTTTATGATTCTATCTTTTATTATTATTATTATTATTATTATTATTATTATTATTATTATTCCTTAAACCAAATATTTTTTGGGGTTTTTTTTCTCCAAATTGGTGTTTGTGATGAGAAGCTCCTGTCTGATGTGTGTAAGAAACTCTGCCGTTGTGTGTCTGCTATATTTTTACATTTAACAATAGGATGGATTTAACTGTTCAACACTGCATCTGCTATTGTTAATATACAGACTTTAAATCATATTTATGTAAAGTGTTAATGTCTACATGTACCATTGAAATCAAACAAGCACATAAATAATATATTCGGTTATTAAAAACAACTCAGTTGTTTATTTTTCCAGATCTAGCTCATCATATTTATTATTCTGAATACTCAAGCTTTTTCATTTGTAAATAGTAAATAAGGGTTTCATTTTATTTGTTTTGTCATTATAGAGTTGGCACTCTATACATATAATTCATACATTAAAATGTAATTCTTTGTTTCCATTTTATTTGTGGTATGTCATACAATTAAAAGGTTTATTACAAAAAAAAAAAAAAAACAACCCAACTTCTTTTTTTGAATAAATTAATTACTGTTTCTATTAATCAATAACTTGGTCAATAGATTAATAAAAAGATATTCAACAAGTTTTACATGGACAAAATGTAAAAATTGAGAGCTATTGTCTTCTATGACAACTTTATTGAAGATTGTGCCAAATATTTACTTAAAAAGTGTTAAAGCAAATTTCACATCGGTGCAAATTTCACACTATACACAAACAATTACAGAAGTGTCTTATGTCATTGTACAATTCAAATACATGTAATTAAGGGTAGAGTACAACACAGCTGTTTAACTGCCCTCACAAAGGGGTTTTTTTTTCTTTTTTTTTAACATTACTTACATTTAAATTCAGTATGTTTACAGAATAGCCTTTAATTTAGCAACTAAATGTTATAAACATCAACATAACTGAAATCCATTACTCAGCAAACTATTTTCTTAGTTTCTAGAAATAAAATCCTGGATAATATCCTAAAATAAAGATGTAGGTTGTTCCTAAATAAACAACTATTTTACCCGTTCGTAGGTAATCCTGATCAAAGCGACTTGCACCACCATGAATAACTTGGTTATATAATATATGTAAGCGGTAGTTAGCGCTGATTTAACATTAAGGTGGATAATTTAGTCAATACAAATGTGTTATATCTTTCTCAGTTAACATATTTGCTAGCTAACGGGAGCGTTGCTTTCAGAGGATAAATGTCTGGTTAAGACATGTTTGTTTCAGGCTCCTTGATACAGCTGAGGAAGAACTGACAGCTCCTGTTTGTGGTTTGCCGTTAAGGCAACTTCAAGACGTCGCTGCGTTTTAACTGTGAACCCAATCGTTGAAAGCTAGCTGTCGTTAGCTACAAGGCTAGCTAGCGTCGCCATTCAGGATACTGAAACTAAACGCTGAAGATGTGAGAAGGAAAACTGACTTAGAAAACAAATAGAGACACTTTGTTTCTGGGTTCTCTGAATAGAAACAAACCTTAACAAGCTAAAAGCGTCATTACCTTATTCCAGAAGAAACACCACCGAGCCCTGTTGTAGCTGAAGTTGTTTGACGTTAGCTGCTTCGACATCCGTTCAGACGGATTTAGACTGACGTCATTAATCATGATGTACATCAGTGTTCTTGCGAGTTTTGATGCCCTGTCAAAAAACAAACAAACAAACAAACAAAAAAAAAAAAAAAAAAAAAAAAAAAAAAAAAAAAAAAAAAAAGCCAATAAGGAATTTCCTTTGTACTCTTGGAAACTATTGTAAAAAAAAAATATGGGGATTTGATTTTACTGTGATCTAGAAAAAAACAAAACAGTATTGATGAAAGTTTCTAATCTGTTCGCTATTCTATTAATGAACCTTTTAATATACAGTGTTTTCTCTCTGGTGGCCTGAAAGTCAAATGACCAATCTAGTCAAAAACATCAGAATTTAGAAAGTTAAATTGTACCATGAAATAATGTAATAAAAGAAAATCTGTTCTAACTTTATTCAGCCCATAACATGTGTATCAGAGCATTACTTCAGGAGAAACTGATCTCACTGTATCTATAAAATCCAATTAAAATTTTTACATATAATATTGATTAGAAGGGACCAGATGAGCCTTTTATATTTGTGCTGTTCAAAATCTACTGCTAAACATTATTAAATTGAGAAATGTAAAAGCATTTAACCAAAAACATTTATCTCAAAATAAATTACATGTGCTGTTAAACTACTGTAATAAAATGTATATTTCAGCGTCTGAATCCAGTTTTTAACATCAAAACGCTGAACCTTGACATGCATTATCATTTTTATTTCTGTTTTAAATCCAATGCATTGCACAATAAGCTTTCATGCAAATAATTAAAATAGCATCAACAGAGATTAACAGTAATTGCCAGAAGATTCGAGGCAGAGTGAGAACCAGCATCAGAGCCCTCTAGCGGTGTTTAATAAGAACTGCAATGTCAAATGAGCTATTGCCAATTTAAATAAATAAACAAATAAATAATCTCGAAATCGAACCGTTGTCTCAATAACATTTACCATTTTCAAAACTAAAATTTAAAAAATGTATGTTTAAGCAGCTAGTTCAACTGCCAGCATTATCCACTGTCTACATATTTAGTTATAGTCATATTTATTAATTAGTGGAGTTTACTGTAATATGTCAACTGCTTTGTTCAGTAGACAAATTGAACACAAATAATTATTAAGGTTAGCTTTATATTATAAAGAGAAATATTTTGAACAATGTCAGTCCTGTCAAATGATGTTAAATCTATATCTGTAAACGGGTATGTTTGGTACGTTTGCAGGTGAATTATGCATGTTTGCTTATGTCTAGTCGACAAACCGGGGAACAATAGTATTGAATTATGTCGGGTCTTTCTAGAGTCGCTTCAAATATAAAATGGCGTTAGCATTTCAGCTTAATATTTCTAACTACATTTAAGCTAACAAAGTTTTTTAAAATCTAACCTTTAAGACAGTTGTCCAAGCGTTTATATACTTCTAGTCTCAGAAAATAAGCAGAACAAGTCTCTACCATTACTAATGTCATGCTCTCTGACGTCTACATTTTTTATTTTATTTTTTATTTTTTTACAAATTATTATAATGTGTAATCATCTTTTTTTAATTCACTTGTCGAAGCTCTTTGCTGTGAAAAGTGATAACCTTCATTTCTTGAATGTTTGCTCAAACACTTTAGACAAAACACAAACACAGTAGAACCACAGAGTTATCTCAGGTTATTCAGCATTTGGCCTCTTTCTTCTTCAACTTCTCACAACTTCTTGTGGTCCTTAAGGTGAACTGCAAGTCAAATCAGCGTCATTTTAGATAATTCAACCGTTTCATTTCATTCCGTCTCTGGTAAAAAAAAAAAATTTAAATTATTATTTATTGTGAAACGTTATGTGACACGCCTAGTGTAAAGTCAGAGTAGAAAAATTATAAAGTCCACTATTGTATCTATTGGTATTTTATATAGTGAGACAATAGCGTATATTGTGTAGTTATTTGTAAAATAAGGTTGAGTAGAGCCGGGCCAAAACATTAACGAACTAAACTGCTGCTTAGAGCCCCCAAACCATGAGCATTTATAGACGACAAAAATGCTTGAAATTTAACATAGACCATAGGTGTAAAATCTTTAGATATGTTTATTGAGAATAAAAAATACTTTTACAATTAATTTGACGATTATAGCACAAATAAATCAAAAATAATTAAAATGGATTAAAATGTAAGATTTAAAGCAATAGGTCAGTTTACTTTATAAAACTGCAAAGAGTTATCTTCATTGTTTGATGGTTGTGTAAACCTAGCAACGATCTTATGCTGTGAGTTTTATCTTTTCTTTGTGTTTGGTCTTGGTTTGCGTACAAATACATTTGAGCAAATAATAAACAATTATCCATGCTTACTTTGCTAAATTGCCTTGAAATGACTTTTGCTTTGTAAACAATAATTATTGTAATTTAATTTTAGCATGCAATGCAGCAGTAGTTAAAGATTGTTTTAGTTCATTTTCATATCTGTGCTTTTAGAATTAGAACTTTACAGTTTAAATGGTAAAAATAAACATTATCATATAACTGTTTTTGAATGAATCTATTAACTCAGTAGGAAGAGATTTGCCTGGTATAACCGTAATAAAAGGTACACCTTTGAACATTGGAACAAGTGTCTGTATATTTTGTTTGAAGATTGATGTTTTTTCTTCTTTATGTCTTTTTTTAATGATATCAACTAGCTCTGTCTTAAATAAAGACATTTGTAAATTATTAATTCAATCGTTGCTTTCGATGTCTTTGCGCTGACCCCTTGATCTGGTTTCAGAGAGAAAGCTGTACACTTTTCCGGCCGGTCCCTTGAGACAAAGCGAACGCCCTCTCTTGCTGAAATAGCTACCAGGCAGCCAATCAGCTCGAGTGCCTGTTACGTCTGTACGTCTGTGGCAACAACAACAGCTCGCCCTTAGCTTATTTTGATTTTCCTAGCCCTGCCACCAACAAAACCTAGCGAGAAAAATGTCAAACTGACGACAGCTTTTCCTTCTGGTGGATGTTTTGTTCGTCTGGACACCTGTCTAGGCTCGAATCAAAGTTAATCGGAGCTGCCGTCGTACCGTAAGCTAACAGCTAACTGTAGCTAAGAGGAAGATGGGGTCCATCCTGAGTCGTAGGATTGCTGGT
Organism: Anableps anableps; assembly: GCA_014839685.1. Classification (NCBI taxonomy): domain Eukaryota; kingdom Metazoa; phylum Chordata; class Actinopteri; order Cyprinodontiformes; family Anablepidae; genus Anableps; species Anableps anableps. Next base: position 21,438,989 of record CM026083.1, on the reverse strand, counting down.
GTGGAGGACATCGATATCCAGGCAAATTCGGCCTATCGATTTCCCCCGAAATCTGGTAATTGACTTGTAGTTTCTCTTTTGTAGACACAACTTTCTTTTTGATAGCCGAAACAAACTCTGGGGGGAAAAAACAGGACATTTTCTAGTCACTCGGTTTCATAACGTCTTTTATTCGATCGATCCTCAGCTATATAGATACATACTATATACTATATAGATACATACTATTTTTAGGACGTGCCATCCAGGAAATAAGTTAAAGTTTTCTGTAATGATGTCACGTGTTAAAAAATAAATTCAGACACTGCCAGTCCAAAGGTGAATTCAGGTCAAAACCAGTTCGCATACAGTGAACCTGTCAGATCACGTTATAATGATCGTAATTACTGTAATATGCACCATTGCGTAACCAAAATAATTTGTGCAAATGAAAACTATTCTGTAAAAACTAAGAGGACTCGGCATTTTAACTTATTTTGATGTTTAACAAATTTCTTAAACTCAGATTTTTTTTTTCATTTAAATTGTATGTTACCATGTAAATCGTTGTTTTGTATACAAGTGGTACAGAGTTAAATGTCCTTTTTTCTTGTAACTCTACCCGTGCAGTAACTGTGTCATTATTCATGAGCCCTCTTTATCCCGCAAAGAACAATTCTTTCATGTCATATTGTCAGTGTTTTAGTTACTTATCTGTTTTTCTCTTTCTTCTCCAGGGAATTACTTTGCAAGCCATTTCTTCATGGGCGGAGAGAAATTTGATACTCCACATCCAGAGGGATATCTCTTTGGGGAAAACATGGACCTGAATTTTCTTGGAAATAGGCCAGTGCAGGTAAAATCTGACATTTGTTAAAATCTAATTTAATTTGGTCTTTATAAGACTTTAGTAATTGTAAGTAATTTAAGTTAAAGATCATTCATATTGTGGTTATTTTTCTAGTTTCCATATGTGACACCTGCACCCCATGAACCAGTGAAAACCTTAAGGAGTCTGGTTAACATCCGGAAGGACTCTCTGCGTTTAGTGAGGTAAAGATTGTAAGATTCCCCATATGAAAAAGTTTTCAAGCACAGAGTTTCTATAGATAATCGTCAAACCACTCGTTTCTAGGTACAAAGACGACTCGGACACTTCGGTGGAGGACGGCGGGAAACCCAAGGTTCAGTACGGCGTGGAGTTCACCTTTGATGCTGATGCCAGGGTCGCCATCACTCTCTACTGCCAGGCGTTTGAGGAGTTCTCCAATGGGATGGCTGTGTAGGAATTCCATCTTGTAACTTTTAATTCACAGAACATTGTTTAGGTTTAAAACTAACACAGTAAAAACCTGAAAAAATGGTTTCACTGTCATATCTATTTATTTATCATTATGTCAGATTCTAACCAATATTGTTTATACATTTATGCATAGGTGTTTCATTTCAGTGAGAATTATGGACTTTTATAAAGATGCAAGTTACAGTTTGCATTAAACGTGTTTTCCTTTTTGTGTGGTGACACTTTGACGTTAGTGATTGAAGTCTTAGTTTGGTATTTCTACACTGACATCATCTTTGAAAACAGGATGCATTGAAAGTCATTGGTCTTTTTAACATGATGGGCAGGTTCAGCTCTGAAAAGATAGACATTTGATGAGGCGGTGCTGTTGTGTGTGCAGGTACAGTCCAAAGGATCCAACCATGGTCTCTGAAACGGTGCACTACAAGCGGGGGGTGAGCCAGCAGTTCTCCATGCCGTCCTTCAAAATAGATTTCAGCGAGTGGAAAGAGGAGGATGTAGGTTTGGATTTTGCGACAAGATCCCACGTCAAACAAACATGCTTTTTCTTAGTGTAATAACTGCTTCAGTTAACGTGTGCAAAATGTTGCGTTGCAGCTAAACTTTGATTTGGATCGAGGAGTGTTTCCGATGGTAATCCAAGCCGTGGTTGATGAAGGAGACGGTAGGTCATCAAGGCTTTGTAAAGCTAATCTGTTCTGGTCTATTAACACCAAAAGTTTTAGCTCCTAATGATGCCATATGTTGTTATTTTTCTAGATTGTCTTGGACACGCTCATGTACTTTTGGCAGCATTTGAAAGGGTAGGTGTAAAACAAAAAAAAAAACCATACATTTGTGAAAGTGAATGAAGTTTTGATATGAACTAATATGTATTTGTTTTCACCTGCAGCACGTGGATGGCAGTTTCTCCGTCAAGCCTCTGAAGCAGAAGCAAATTGTACGTTTAACATTGTTATTTTACACAAAGGTGCATTATTAATAAGTTAGAATATTATTGAAAAGTTAATTTAAATGAATGAAAATTCAAAATTCTGTTTTTCTCAGAAAATTTGAATATTACTTAGTACCAGAAAAAAGATTTTCTTTTTCAAATACAGAAAATGTTCATAGGAAAACTGCTGATTTGACAGTTGTCCAGCAGACAGTCAGTGGCCCCTTATACACAGAAGGTAAGCCACAAAAGGTCATTGCTAATCAGGCTGCCTGTTCAGGGTGTTGTATCCAAGGATATTCGTTTAAAGTAAAAAGTGTAGAAGAGAAAGATGTACAAGAAACAAGCATAACCACGACTATGAGAAAATTGTAAATTAACTGTTTGGTGGAGATTCACAAAGTGTTAATTGCAACTGGAGTTTTGAGTGTTTCAAGAACCACCACACACGGCTGTGTCCAGGACATGGTGGCAACGCTCACGTTCCTGTGTTAACACACTCCTGAGCCAGGCGACATCCTAAGCATCTTATCTGGGTGAAGGAGAAAATGACTGTCTGAGATGAGAGTCTGGAGGAAGAGAGGAGACGCACAGAATCCATGTTGCTTGAATCCATGAAGTCTCCACAGTCAGTGATGATTTGGGGCGCCATGTTACTGCTGGTCTTGGCATTTTGTGTTTTCTCAATTCCAAAGCAGTCTATCAGGAAATCTTTAAGCACCTTAAGCTTTACTCTGCTGACAAGCTTTGTGGAGATGCTGATTTCATTTTCCAGCAGGACTTGGCATCTGCCCACACTCCCAAAAGCACCTCTTTAGTGACCGTTGTTTCGCTGTGCCTGATTTGCCATCAGTTTGGACAAACAAGCATCAAGCGCATATTTTGTACAGCAATGGGACATATTTTTCTGTAAGCTCGTATGTATTTGGTCTTGTGAGATATTCAGGTTTTCTGAGAAACATTTAGGTTTTTATTGGCTGAAACTCGTAATCATCAAAATTGATGTAAATAAAAGCACATGCTTCATAATTCAGTGTCTCATTGTGGCGTCCTGTTGCTGTGCAGAGTACACAGCGACTGATAAGATGTGAAAGACAATGCATCCCCTCTGAAATGTCACTGTGCACAACTATGCCAGAAAATCTGCAGATATAGATATAAGTGAACGTCAGATTTCTTCTGTTTATGTTTTCTAGGTGGACCGTGTGAGCTACCTCCTCCAGGAAATCTACGGGATTGAGAACAAAAACAACCAAGAGACGAAGGTATCAGTGGAAGCGTTATGCGTGCGTTAATCATGATCCTGAAAAACATTGGCTTTGTTTGATTACTTTCTTTTTCTTTCCTCTCAGCCATCTGACGATGAGAACAGCGACAACAGCAATGAGTGTGTTGTCTGTCTGTCTGACCTGAGAGACACACTCATCCTGCCCTGCAGACACCTGTGTCTCTGTAACTCTTGCGCAGACACTCTGCGCTATCAGGCCAACAACTGTCCCATCTGCAGGCTGCGTAAGAGGAGTTGCTTTTTATACCAGACCATTTTGTGTGTTTAATAATGCCTAATACTAAATTATTAGTGTTTTACATTGGAGTTTGGCTTCTTCTGCTCAGCCTTTAGAGCCTTGCTGCAGATAAGAGCCGTGAGGAAGAAGCCTGGAGCTCTCTCTCCTGTGTCCTTCAGTCCTGTTCTGGCTCAAACTATGGACCATGATGAGCACTCAGTAGGTGTTTTTATTTTATTTTTTTTTATTTTAAAATTTTAATTTTAATTCTGTGAGAACTCCCTCTTTAATCATCTGTAACCCTTTTACAGAGCTCAGATTCTGTCCCACCTGGTTTTGAACCCATTTCTCTGCTGGAGGCTTTGAATGGTCTGCGGTCAGTGTCTCCCGCCATCCCTTCTGCCCCGCTGTATGATGAAATCAACTTCTCAGGGGGTGACAGCCGGCAGTTGAGCTCTCCGGAGCATTTAAGTGATGGAGGTCTTCAGAAAGGAAAAGTCAGCAAGTCACCTGACAGGTAAGCCTGCTGTGAGAATGTCCTCATGCACAAACCTATGCCTGTGATCCAGTCAGAAAATTTGGGTTCATGTTTAGGTATGTGATGATTTCACTCCTTAAAGGAAATGTAACCATAAAACTGCTGAAGCCAAAATATTTAAACAGTACAGTGTTATTTTATTAGGCACTTGTGTAATTTGCATTAAATATCCACACCTTCCTTCCAGCACCCTTAGATCGCCATCCTCTCCCATCCAGGAGGAGGATGAGGAGAAGCTGTCTGAGATGTCAGACGCACAGCCACACACACTTCTCTCCAGCAGCCCTGCTCCCACAGACGTAAGCTGCCTCTTTGCTACTTCACATTTGAACTTTTATCTGTGCATTACACCAAGTCTTGTCTCTTGCTTGTTCCTTTTCTTCTAGGCTACAGCCACCGAGGATGTGGCAGAATCCCTTTCTCCTGATGATGGTGAGTTTTTTGTTTGTTTGTTTGTGCATTTGGCCATAAGTGAAAAGAGACACTGTAGCATGTTTGACATTGTCTGTGTCCTGGGATTCAGAGGACAGAATGCCCTCTGGAGGAGACATCCTGCAGGACTGCAGCAGCGAGCACTGCAGCTTGACAAAAACAGAAAGCGACCCTGCGGGGGATCTGTCTTTGCCTGGTGAGAAATCTTCTGTCGGGGCGAGAGAACATTTATTTATTTGTTGAGGATGTTTTGTTGGAAAGCTACACAGAAATAAAAGTGATGGCATTTTTTTTATGTTTTTATATGTTTATGACAAAAGCTTACTCTGATGACACTTCTGAGAAAATCAGCTGAGTGCTTCTTTCATTAAAACAAGATTTCCTGCATCTTGCTTACTTTTTTCTGTATAAGGCTTTACCTTTTTATTCTGGTTCCCCAGATCAGTGTCTTTAATCAAACACTTTAAGGCTGCGTTCCCCATGTGCTTTGCATCTAACCTGTGTGCTCTCATGTCTGCATGTTTCCTAACACTCCTCTTCTATTTCCTACCATCCTGTCTCTGTGTTCCTCCTCACCCTCTTGCAGCTCTAGGTCCTGATTCCTGCTCCATTGGTATGGAGGAATAACTGCGGTATGTAGGCTTTCCTGTCTGCTATGCTTCTGATTGTACTGGGGGCTTTACCTGTTCCCTCCAAGTGTGGTTCTCTGTGATTACATTCACTGATGTCTATTGTAGCTAGAAAAATATGTTCGAGCTGTGAATTTGCTGCTGTAAGCATGTTTTAAACGCAGTGTGTTGTGCTTTGCTGCGCCTTATGAGAGTCTAACAAGAAACTTTGCTTTTTCATACATTTTCCATTGCAGGTTCATCGGACTCAACAGAAAGTCTAAAAAGTCAGAGCACAAACTGCTCCAGCCAGCCTCTCCTGTGTCCCACAAGCAGCCTTCACATGGAAGATGAACATTTCAACTGACTCTGACTCAGCTTCGCTTCACTACAACAATCTCATCCCTTCATTACATCCCCACCCTGCTCCAAGGTTCTGTTTTAATGGTTTTTGATATTAGGGTTTAAAGAAAGTTGAGTATAAGGAAGAACTGTTCATTCCATCACCATGAAGATGGACATCCAGCTGATGCAAAGGTGTCTTTAGTCTCTGTTTTGATGTCTGATATATTTTCATTTTCCAGCTTTAAAAACATTTCATTAACTTTCATATTGTTCAGTGTTCAGCTGTGTCTTGGACAGAGTTGTGATCTTGTAATGTAGATTCCAGAGATTTCCACTACCTGTCTTGGTGGTGCTTTTAAGCACACTAAACTATAAACTAACTATCCTAACACTAAATTGAGAAGAATCTCTAAATAGAGTTTGTATTTATGTTTTGTAACTATCAGAAACACAGAACATTATTGATCCATGATTTTCTTTGCCAGGAGCGCTTTGTTTTTGTTTTGGTGTCTGTTTCTGATTGATTTTTGCACTCCACCAAAATTGTTTATCCATTCCTTTTAAAGAAAAAGTATGATTAAGATATTTTGTTGTGTTTCAACTTAAGCATGTTGATTTAATTTTCAGATAATGTGATAAAATTAAGAATTATGTGTACTTCAAAATCTATTCTTCATATATATATATATATATATATATATATATATATATATATATATATATATATATATATATATATATATATATATAATATTTAAGTGTCAAAACTAGATTCTGTTAATATGCACATTGTTTAAGCAGCTACAGATGAGTTCAGTCGTAGTTAGAGCTCGAACAAAGCCATTTGCAATAGCAAGGCAAGCTTACTCGTCATTGATATGGTTGACAGCTGTGCAGTCTTTTTGTGGCAACCCAAGTGTTTGCTTATGATGTAGCTGCAAAACAAGGAGTCACGTGTTTGTGTGGCAGCAGCAGCTTTAGTTTCCTTGGTGCAGTACGTGTAGCATCATGCATTTAGATCTATGTGCCTTGATTTAATATGGCTGCCTGCTTCTTGCAACGTTCTTACAAATGCTACAATATACAACAGTTCCACTGCACAGACAGGTCTTAGGATGCTAATGTACAGAACCTTTTTTTGCTCTTTCAAATTTCATGCAACAGATAAAAAGATCTTGTTATTGTAATTAGGTAATCTTAAGTTGAATTGTTGCTTTTCTTTGTTATATCCAAGTATTAATTATGCATTTGTTTTAGGTATTTAGGTTTGAGTGCATTTGTGTATGTGTTACCAGAAGGAGCACATCTATAAAATGTTTGCATTTTAATAATTGAGCTTGCATTTGCATGTGAATTAGTATACACTCTCACCTCATGCTGCTTTTAAATGTTTCTTTCATCTTTTATCCTCTCCTCTTCTGTGCCATTTCAACTTGACACTGTGCCTTCCTGTTCTGACCACTGTTGCCCTGGTATCCAGGATAACCCCACAGTAGGTGGCGTTTGGCTCTATGTAAAATCCTGTACCCGTCTCTCTTTGTGTGTATAGCGGCATGTGTACAACAATAAAGAACTAAGATTCAGTACCAAACCAGTCAGATGTTTTCTGAGTCACCACATAATTTCTGCTGTCTGTTAAAATTACACAGGTTGGTCACTTTAAATCTTAAGGGGAAAAAAAATGAAGTACCAAACATTCAGACACCCATATCTTTTTCTGACTTTTATTCAGCTTAGTTAAATTACACACATGTGAACTATGGAGTGCTGTAAAGTTAATGTATTACTCAAGGTTTTTATTTTAGCTGCCATTTTCAAATGACTGATCTTAAGAAACCATGTAAATGCAGGAAGATAAAGGCCATATGTTAAACAAGATGTTTATTAAATTAAGGAGGAAAGTATCATTATCCAGTTTAAACTGGATAATCAGGAGCATAACAAATCAAAGATCATGTTCATACGCTGTCTAAGGGATCAAAGCACAAACAATTATACTTTAGACTTAATGTAGAATGACTAAGAACATTGCTCTAATAAGCTATGACTCAAACAGTTACCATTAAACTAAGATTAGAATTTGACCCCCATCAGAATGACACGATTCTTATATGATCACAATGGATCAATTTGGTGACCATTTCTATGAATTATACAATCTCAATATGCAAGATACAGGCAAAAGAAAGAGAGGTACGTATCTTTTTCTGTCAACATGTAGTTACAAGAACAGGTTGGCCTCAATGCTTACAAATATTGCAGAAAATGCATGTACTGTACACATACTTTCTATATATATATATATATATATATATATATATATATATATATATATATATATATATATATATATATATATTACTGCTCACAAAATTAAAGGGAACACTAAAACCTCCTGTTCCCTCCTAGTTACCAGACATTTTGTCCCCTGATCCACTGTGTTAAAGTATGCTCTTTCTGTTTATCTGTTCTTCCATTTATCCATCCACCCTGTTTCTCAATCATCCATCTGTTTGTTATTCATTCTCCTGACCATCTTTTATCTGATCACATGTCTGTCCATCCATCCATCCATCCAGCTGAATAATGCTCAAGAAAACATCTTCCATGAAACCATATGGAACTTTTGTATTTACACTTTAAAAAGTATAAAAACCGGCTGTAATCTAAAAATTATTCAATTATTTCTATAAGACATGATTTTATTTGTAAATAAGTGTAAAGTTAAAAGAGTGTTTCATCACTCTGTGCCTTAACCTTTATAAAATTATAATTAAAGTTAGTGGGCCTTGTGCAATGTATATTCATATACAAGAAGTGAGATTAGTTTCAATGACACTGAGCTATGGAGGGTTACTTGGATGTCAAATTCTATATACAAAGTCTGAGGTTAACCAGACATAGACTTAGACTTTATTGTCATTGCACAAAGACACCACAGTGAATTTGGCAATGAAATGTTGTTGCTTGGCTACCGGAGTACACAGAAAAAATACTGAAAAAACTACAAGTGTGCCTAAAAATACATATAGATATATAAAACATGTTACTGGTGCAGGTAAAAATCTAGAAAAAAATCTATGTTAAATATATATCATTTAGCATTTTCACAGTCTTAGTGGAGGGATTATTGGTGTTGAGCAATCTGATGGCCAATGGGAGGTAACTAGTTCTGATTCTTGCTGTTCTACAGCGGATACTGCGGAATCTCCTGCTAGTTGCCAACTGGATGAACAGACCATAGAGAGGATGGGTGGAATCGGAGAGTATCTGGTGGGCGCTAGCGTAGTAGCATCTGTGTACAATGTTCTGGATGTGGGGGGGAGTGGAGTCCCAATGATCCTCTCCACTGTCCTCACCAATCTTCACAGAGACTTCCAGTCTGAGACATTACAGCTGATGTTGTACCTCTTCTCTGTAATCCACTTCACTGTTGTCCTGAATGAGGCCCACAATTGTTGTGTCGTCTGCATACTTCAGGATGTGGTTGGTGTCATACCTTGGACGATAGTCGTGGGTCATCAGGGTAAACAGCAGGGTGCTCAGGACACAGCCCTGGGGGGAGCCAGTGTTCAAAGAAATGACAATGGAGGTGTTATTACCCACACGGACAGACTAAGTTCTGGGATCCTGGGGGATAATTGTATTGTTTCTCTCCTCCAGGTGCACCAGGCTCAGATGAAGAGCAGTGGAGATGGCATCCTCAGTGGAGCGGTCAGGCTTGTATGCAAACTGGAATGGGTCAAATGATGGACGCAGTTTGGAAATGATGTGGTCCTTAACCATCCTCTTGAAGCACTTCATGATGGTGAATGTTAGTGCAACGGGGTGAAAGTCATTAAGACAAGTGATGGTTGGTTTCTTAGGCGCTGGAATAGTTATAGCTGACTTAAAACATGGGGGGACACTGGCCTGGTACAGTGATGTATTGAAGATGCCTGTGAGCTCATGGGCTTGCTGGTCCACACACTCTCTGATCAGTCTTCCTGGAATGTTATCAGGGCCTGCAGCTTTCCGTGTGTTAACCTTTCTCAGGGATTTTCACAGCAGATGTTTCGAGCCTGAGGGCCTGTTCATCAGGGATAGGGGTAGCTTTCCTCACAAGGGTTTTATTCAGGGCTTCAAACCTTCCAAAGAAGTTGTTGAGCTCATTAAGGAAGCAAATGTCATCTTGGCAGGGTGAAGATGTGGCTTTATAATTAGTGATAGACTGGATGCCCTGCCGCAATTGTCTGGTGTTGCTGGGATCATGAAAGAAACCTTGGATCTTCTGACTGTAGGCATGCTTTGGTGCCCTGATGGCATGCTTTAGATTGGTCCTTGCTGATCTAAGTGCAACCACATTACCAGATTTGAAGGCATCATTTTGCTCCTTTAGTCTTGTGTACACCTCCTTAGTCATCCAAGGTTTCTGGTTGGCCCGTGTGACTATTGTCTTTGTTACTGTAACCTCCTTCATACACCACTGGATGTAATCTGACACAGATACTGCTGATACGCCGCCATGATGTGTTCATGGTGCTGAAATCCAAACCAGTTTTGTTGCCCTCACACAAAGTATGGAAAACTCAAACATGTTTCAGGATCCTAAAACTCAGGAAGTTAAAAGGCTCTAACTTAGTTTTCTTATCACACAAGAACCAGGGTTATCTTTAAACGACATTATTTCTTATATTTAGAGTGAGTTTAGGAGGTGCTTTACAATTTTAGGTTGACATACAGGTCTGAGGTTCACCTCAGGGTGGTAAAAGCAAGTGTCTTCCCATTTAATTAGTCCTTGGTAAATCTCTTCAAAGCATGAAATCAGTCCAACAGCAATCCATGCAAATCTCCCTCCTCTCTCTGTACCGGCAAATTAGCCCACATGCCCTTAATCTCAAGAAACGTGTGTAGCCCAACATCCAGCAGCACCACATTCCAATTATGCCCAGTTCAAGATACACAGCTGAGGTAGCATACATGTACAGTTGTGTTCAAGATAATCTTAGTCCAACATCCCTGACCAAATTAATCACTGTTTTTGGTAGGAATTATAAATCTACATGGCAACTAATTTAAAATAGATGTAGTAAAGTAATAGAAAACCAACAGACCCAGCATGACATGAATTCTGAAAAGGTATGTAATTGATTCATTAATTGATAAAAACATGTTTAAAACAACATCAGTGTGAAATATAATTAATATAATTAACTTTATAAGAAAACAGACATCAAATAGATGTCAATTTTTTAGAGATGAAGGCAGCAAATGTTCATGCTGGTTATAGTGTTTTCCTCTATGAAAATATTCTAAAAATGGGTCATATGGGTGAGAAGATCAGTATTGTTAGAGTAAAGAGTTGATTACAGATGAAAAATGTATAAAGAAATGCAGAAAATATGTTGCTCAGTTGAAATGATCTCAGATGGTTTCCAAATGGAAATTAAAACTGGAAAGGTGTAAAAGAAAAAAGAATAACTACAATTCTAGTACTTCAGAGAGGAGCCAAAATGATAAAAAACACAGCAAATAATCAGCTCCACTGTGATCAAGGAAGCTCCAGTTATCTGTAAGTACTGACACAGTTAGAAGGCAAGTTGTGAAGTCGGGCTATGAGCAGAAAGACTCCCACTGTTGAAAAAAAAATATGCTGAGGAGGTTATAATTTTCCAAAGAACACTTTGAATGGCCTAAAGTGAAGTTCTGCAACACTTTAGGGACTGATGAAGCAACATTGCTTTTTCTGCATCAAGTTGGTCAGACCATCCCCAAACACTGGGTTCAAGCCACAATACACATCAAAAATACTTTAGGAAATCATATTGTCATAAACCGAAATGGAAATGCCCTTGAAATAGGTGTTTTACCAAGGAAACAACCACAAACCCACCAATAAGTGAGGAACATCTTGGTTTTAGCTTCAACAAGATTAGTGTCATGGCGCAGCCAGCCCAATCCCCGGAACCTTAATCCAAAAGAGAAGCTTGTGGTGACATCAAAAAAGCAGTTTCAAGACAACCGTCCTGGACTGAAATACCTGTTCACAGATGCCAGGAGTTGGCCAACTTCTACATCCTTTTTCAGTTTATACAGTAAAAGTTTAAGTTTATAAAGAAAATAGAGAAATTGCTGTATTTCTAAACAGCCTATTATACGGTTTTCCTCACTTTTTCTAGAGTGACAAAAAAAAAAAAAAAAAAAAAAAAAGATGTTAGCTTTGGAATAGGATGTTCTATCTTCCAAATGCAGTGGCATGTATAGGAATAAAAGCAAATTATTGCTTCACCTACTCCAATATCTAGTTTTAGCTTTTTAATCCAAACCTAAAGTATCAAGCATATGTCTGATTTAGAATCAGGGGATTTATTAGAGACTCTGGAGGCACGTGCAGAGACAGCTAACCTTCTTTGTGACAACCACTTTGCATTAGGAGATCAGACACAAAGAAGAAGAGGAAGAGGAGGAGCGGACAGCAGAGGAGGCACAAAGGTCAGCATCTTGCTCAGAGAAGTTAGGTAGATTAAAGACAGAGGTGTGGGACTGACAGAGATCAGACATTTGGCCATCATTTAAACTGTATTTATAAATTAATGATAGTACATAATTGTGAAGCTGCTCTTCACGAGGGTAACATGACAAAGCAGGTCAGTGGCTCGCCTTTCCTGAAGCCCTTCTTTCTCAAGACACCCGTCAGAGTGGTCAGCCCTCGGCAGCAGAGACGACACACGCTCCCGGCCAGCGAGTTCAGAAATCTCACCCCACAGGATGCAATCAGTGTGTTCGAAATTGAAAGAGAAGGTAAGTCTACGCTTTTTAATATTTATAAATTGAATGCTTGTAAATGCGGCCTAAAATGTGCATTTTTAGATTATATAATTGTAAAATTTGCAGGAGTTTTTTTTAATTATTTTTAATTTTGACATAATGGGGGGAAAATAGATGTGTGCAAGCACTGCTTTTGGAATTTTAGCTCTATGTTGGTGCCAGATTAAACATGAGAGCACATCATAATGTTTATCCTTTCATCTTAATCTCCTCCTTGATGATAATCATTGTCTGAAATGCCTCCCAGCATTTGTGTCTGTCTCTGGCGAGTGCCCACTTACGCTGGATGAAGTGCTTAATTTTCTGGGTCAGTGCCCTGAGCTGTCGCTGGGTTGGTTTGAGGAGGGACAGTTGGTAGCTTTCATTATTGGCTCCGGTTGGCACAAGGAAAGGCTTTCACAGGTATTAAAAATGAAAATTCCCATAAAAAAATATTTATTTCTGCAACTAATTAAGATTTAATATTCTCAATAATGGAAATCGCTCTTCTCCAGGAGGCCATGACCCAACATGTTCCAGACACCCCTACCGTGCACATCCATGTGCTGTCGGTGCACCGTCACTGTCGACAGCAGGGCAAAGGCTCCATCCTTCTGTGGCGCTACTTGCAGTACCTGCGTTGCATGCCAGGCCTCCGCCGAGCTTTGCTCATCTGCGAGGACTTCCTGGTGCCCTTCTACCTAAAAGCCGGCTTCAAGGAGAAAGGGCCGTCGGAGATCTCTGTGTCCACCATGCAGTTCCAGGAGATGGAGTACATGCTGAACGGGCAGGTGTACGCACGACGGAACAGCGGCTGCTAGTCAGCCGGATTAACTGGACTCATTGCAACAGACCCGTGCACTACTGGACTGGGCTTAACATCTAACCTAATGAGAAAGGAGTGAAGTCTGTATGGACAGAGTGGACTAAGAGAGGATTCAGGCAACAAAATGTTGCTTTTTACTGATAATAATGTGGCTCATCTGGCATAAAATCGTATTCTTTGGCATCAGTAGCACATCAGCTTTGATCTTAAAGATTTTCAATTAATCATACAGTAGTTTGTGCCAGTGGGGAGGCCATTGTTAGAAATACACCTGAAAACTCATTAAATTACAACACAAAGTTTAGGTATGTGTTTCAATGTTGTTTGATTTTAATAAACTACACATCAACATCCAGCAGGCGTTAAGAAAAAGTAGCACACATTTTTTATTATTTAAGAGTTGTTTTTTTTCCACTGTTTCAGTTACATGAGGGTAGATGGGCAGCTAAAACGCCACCATGTTCAAAACAATAATCACTTCTCGAGAAGCAAACAAAAGGAAACATTCGAGTGCTCAGCATAATGTAACAAAAATATGGCAGTAGTTGGTACATTTATCAACAAGGCACCAAAGGTATTAGTATATATTTTTGTCCCTGCTTCTGGTTCTAAAGTTGCCTGAATAATTGTTGCGAATGTTGAATATGATCCTTCAGCCTGTACCAGCGCCTTGGCCTCTCCAGTTGCTTCCTCTCATGTAAAGGGAAACCAGGTGCTTATTAATGGGTTTTTGAAGTGCCTTAGCTTTGTTTCACTGGACAATAAAAGCACTGACAATGATTGTGAATGGGAACGTAAAGGAAATCCATATGATGAGGAGTATAGGTATTCATAATGACAGAGTAAAATAACACAACAATAATCTTTTAGTTCACAGAGAAAGAGGAAATGTTTCCCCTATCAATCCACAACGATTGACCTGATGCCTTCATGCTTCGTTGCTCACACTTCAGTGAAGGTGGGCATTGAGGTCGTACTTCTCGCAGAATTTGTCCGTGAAGGGGATGCAGGTGATCAGTTCACACCAGTCACACTTTATTGGGTAGACGTAGAAGAGCACCACGAGGCCTGAAAAGAGACCGACAAACACCAGCAGGAAGACAATGATCTGGCAGCGTTTGCGGTACAGGTCCATGCGGCCAAAGCTGATGTAGGGCAGGAAGGCGAAGGACAGGAAAAACCCGGAGATGAAGCCACAGATGTGGGCGAAGTTGTCGATCCAGGGCAGCAGCCCGAAGGCAAAGAGGAAGAGCACCACACACAGCAACTTGATGAAGGCCCTCCATGGCTGGGCCAGGATCTGCCAGCTCTGAAAGAGCTCCACAAACAGGCAGGCCAGGATCCCAAACTGAGAGCCAGCGGGACCCACCTGAGACAGAGAAATAGAAGAATGAGAAAACACAACAAAATGAACACATCCTATGAACTACAGGCTTTATTACCTCCGCTCTATAGGGCAGGAAGATGGCCGAGGCCAAGTTCCCAGTGATCCCACTGAGGATATAAATGATTGAGATACGCAGCCAGCCAGCCAATTTCTCCAGGTCTCTCAGGATGGTCATCTGGAAAGCCACCGACACCATGCAGTGGAGGATCCTGGGAAGACAGAAGGTGACAAAAGTAAAGCATGTGATGGGTGGGATGGAGATTCTGCAAAGCCGCACGTGTGGAGAAGATAATCCTTCAGTGCTAGAAGAAGCAGGAGCGGCTCTGCAGTGCTGCAAAAATCACTCTCCATCTTAGGGAAGCTTAATGAGTTCACGCAGTGAGGCCACTTTGTTAATTATCCAGGAGAGAGATAACAGACGACGTAAAGATGAAGCGCTTCTTAACTGTGGGGTGGCTGTAAGTGGGAGGTCTTTGCTCTGTCTGACTGATGACTTTAAACTGCAGTTAGCATGATAAAGCCAAACTAGAACATTACTGCAAGCGAGCAGTTGGATCAAAACCACATATTTTTGGCATATGGCAAACAGATGGAGTGTAACATATAAACAGAGGAAGCTCAACAACAGCTGTTTTATTTCAAAACAAGTTTTCTTCTCTTATATAGTTCCTTCAGAGATAAAAATGAATACCTAGCATTAGACCAGCTCTATTTTACTGAAAGATTATTTATTTAGGCTATCAATTCTTGCACAAGTATTCATCTGGTTTTAACTTTTTCATGTGTCAGATTCCAACCACAAACTTTGATGACTTTTATTGGGATTTTAGGTGATAAACCAATACAAAGTAGTGCTCAACTGTGAATTGGAAAAGAAAAGAAAATCAATTGACAGCTGTTCTGTGAAGGCCTCAGAGAACATCGTGACTAAACAGCATCATGACGACTGAGGAAAACAGTGTGGAGAAGTTTAAAGAAAGGTTTGGTTATAAAACAATATATCCATGCTTTCAACATCTCATGAAGCACTGCTTAATCCATCTTCAAAAATGGAAAGAGTTGTGGCAGGACTGCAAACCTACCAGGACTGAGATTCCTGACAACAGGAGCATTAATCAAAGAAGCAGCAACTGGAGAAGCTGTAGAGGTCCACAGCTCAGGTGGGGGAATCTTTTAGCATAACATTTATCAGTGCTACATTAAAAAAAAAAAAAAAAAAAAAAAAAAAAAAAAAAAAATCTGTCCTTGATGGCAGAGTGCAAACACTATGTGTGAAGGAACCCTGGCATCCCCACACTGACACAAGATGGTGGCATTATCATGCTGTGGGGATACTTTTGCTCAAAAAGGACACAGGATCCTTGATCAAGCTAAACATAGAGAAATCATTAAATTTCTTGTCATTTGCAAAATTTTTTAAAAACCATCACAATTATGCCAAACTTTATGTTGGTCTACCACAAAATTTCAGTTAATACATTCAATTAGTTTGTCGTTGTAACATGTTGGAAATACCAGGGGTATGAATAGTTTTACAAGCAACTGCACAAATGAAGTTAAAAAAGCTACTAATAACCTCTCTCATCTTTTGATATGGCTGTGCCTTGTTTATGATCGGTCTAAGGAAAGAGTCAACCAGAGTCATTTTCCTAGCGCAGAACATGAACTCAGATAATCATCTTTTAACAAAATTCCTTCTCACCATACTGTCGGAAAAACAGCTCTAAAGCATATTGATGTAGATCTTCTGTTGTGATTTTGATTTATTTAAAAACCTAACTTCAAAACTGATTAAAACCAACGAGATTATTCCTGAGTTGAACTCCTAAATACAGGCTGTCATTATGTGAAGTAATCTTCTTTATCTAGGTGTGAAATGACTGTTTTAACTTGTTTTTTTTTGTTGTTTTTAATACACTGCCATCACAGCACTTTATTTGTTACAATGACAGTAAAGACATTCTTTGATGCTTCTCTGATATGATCAACCATTAAGAAAAGCAAACCTCCCTCAAAGCTTGAAATGCACTTTAACACATTCCAGTAATCTCCTCTATCTAGGTGTGAAATGACTGTTTTAACTTGTTTTTGTTATGTTGTTAATACACTGCCATCACAGCACTTTATTTATTACAATGACAGTAAAGACATTCTTTGATGCTTGTCTGATATGATCAACCGTTAAGAAAAGCAAACCCCCCCCTCAATGATTAAAATGCACTTTGACACATTCCAGTTAAACGCATTCCCTGGTAGTGTTTCTTGCCAGGAAAATCTCGGAATATTTTTGAAAGATTGTGCCAACATGTGTGACTCACCCAGCGTGCAGGAAAAGAGAAAGCCAGAGCCTATAAAACTGATCTGGAATCTCCGGGTTGAGAAAAGGCAACAGTCCACAGACATCATCCATGCAATGTACCTGAAAAAGGACAGCATGTTCTGTAGAACGATGCAAAAAAAAAAAAAAAAAAGCAGATTTGTAGCATGTAATGTGCAGAGCTGCTTACTTGCGAACAAAGAGTAGCCTCCTCGTGGAAGTAGCCCTTCATGAAGTCACAATATTCCCTGGATGTGATTTCACACCTTGAAGAAACCCCACAGTGGTCAGTGAGTTAAAAAGTTTCTCTAGTTTGTGTGATCAGTCTAATCTGAAGGTCTCTCACCTCCCTTTGGTTCCGATGCAGCAGGGTCGGCCTGTGATGGTGCAGTCTATGTGAGGCAGGTTGGTATGGTTCCCTGTGTTGTACCTGGTACAAATCTAAAAGGCCAGAACACAACAACAACTGACAGATGAGTTGGCTTATTCCAAACTGGACATCTAATTTAAAATGCTTCTTTGATTAGAGCTGGCCAAAAATCTAATTGCTTTCACTCTTCACTAAAGGTCTCAACAAACAGCATATTCTTTGACGAACTTCTGTTTTGAGTTGAGTAAAAAAAAGAGATAAAGGTATGGGGCTTATATTGAAGGATAAATGTGGATAGTCTTGTAACCCTTTCATTTTCTTTTGGATTCAAATCCATGAGGTTTATCGAGAAACCTATAGCACCTTTATTTTTCTTTTATTATTACATTTGATTGCTACATGAAGACAGAGAAGTTTGTATGCCATACAATCCTTAGAAAGAAACACTAATCAGCAGTTGAGACCTCAAAGGAAACTGGAAATTAATATCTGCTACCAAAACCCTGGTTGGTGTGTCTCTGCATCTTCATCTAATTTACAACCTTCATCTGTAAAGACACTGAACAAAAATCAGTATGTTATAAAACCTTGTTAATGATTACATCTTATACTTGCTCTAATTTAAATAAGAAGTTAGAATAAGGTTTGGTGGGTCAATATCAAGCACGGCATCAAATGCACAATCTAAAAAAAAAAAAAACTAAAAAAAAACAACAAAAAAAAAAACCCACAAACAGAGAGCAAATACAGTGTTTTACTTTGCTCTTTAAGCTATAATAACCTGATGTGAAACCTAGTCATGTGTAAAACTCCTCAGTGGTTTCTCTTTTCATTGTAATTTGCTTCCACAGAGCCAGGATCTAATCAGGAATGTCATGTTTTAAATTGCTATTGAGCAATTTTTCAGGTCTTTTGAAGGTCTTTCAATTGTTTTTCTAAGGCTCTCTCTTCTTTTTCACATATTTTCAGTCTCAGGTCAGACCCTTTTTTTTTTTTTTTTTTCAAAACTTAAAAAAAAACCCCCCAAAAAAAAACAAAGTTTGAAGACAGAAAATTGTGGTCTACAATAAACAAGGTGACATAGTGACAGATAATATGAAAAATGATGCATTTTTCCCCATTTCTTAAAAACCTTTTGATACCCCTCTCTGTTACAGAGCTGTAGTTTTACATCCTGACATTTCACTTGTCTAAAAGACTGGAGAACGTCTGACTGCTTGGATCAGATATAAAGAAATTAGGGGCAGCTTAAAATTTTCACACAGTACTGATTGTGTAGTTTTTACACTGATAGAGCAACCAACATGTTGCATCAACACACCCATGGCACACCAGTAGAATTATTTATTACCTTGATGATAAAATGAAAATATCAAAGAACATTCCAGTTGCTTTTTGTTTTGAGTTTACAATTTTTAATCAGAGGCTGAGAAAAAAAATACCTCCAATTAATTTAGACAATTTGAAAAAATGTCAAATATTTGATTTTTTAAGCAAATTCTTCATTAATTTAGCTTCAACTTTTAAATCCTATTCCTGGATGAAGACAAATAAAATAAAATTAATCATAACAAGCGGAATACAACTTTATTAACGATTTGCTTTTAATGTAAGGTTTAAGGTTATTGTAATAACGATCAACATCAATTTGGGAAGGGGCTTAAAATTACTCACAGGCCACTTTGTTATGTCATCGGGCCATTCATGTGGAGACACCGAGGCCGGCTCCAGACATATCCTTTAAGCAGAGAGAAATTGTACACAGCAGAAGCATAAAATCCTTCAACTACTATCAGCTCATACTGTAAGCTATGATGTGAGACCTCATTGAGTTTCTTACCTGGGATCCTGATGACACACTGAGCCATGCTGCCTGTCTTTACTATGAAACTGTGGAGTGCTGGGATGTTTTGGCCACTTCACCCACACAGCTAGAGTACTCTGCACAGATGCAAACATAGATGCTCAGAATTTTTTTTACAGTGTTCCTTAGCAAATGGATAATAAAGGCTTAGGAGCAATGAACAATGAGTCCTGCGTTTTTAAACAGACCGAGCATTCCTCCTCTGAAGTTTGGACACAGCCAGAGCGATCGTTCCGAACGC
This sequence comes from Anableps anableps, assembly GCA_014839685.1. Lineage (NCBI taxonomy): Eukaryota > Metazoa > Chordata > Actinopteri > Cyprinodontiformes > Anablepidae > Anableps > Anableps anableps. The sequence continues at coordinate 21,419,554 of CM026083.1, read as the reverse complement.
AGCATGCAGAGTTGCGTTCAACAGCTCTCTTTTCCCTGATAAGATTGTGCACCTGCTCATCTTGTCGCATGCATGGAGAATATTTGGCCCCTAAGTGGATCAGGGATTCCTAAACATGGACCAGATGAAGATTAAAATAAAACAAAATCCAACACCTGCTTACAAAAACTGTGATTTTAACAAAAGACATTAGGAAGGAGGAAGGGGGGCTTACAGAACCAGGCCCGATCCAGAAGTTCTCCTGCTGTACAAACTTGACATTTTCATAAACACCTTTGTTTCTTAAAACCTAAGTCCAAAAAGATCCAAAACAAAAACAGAACAGTATCAGTATTGGGGTGAAACAGTTGCACAAGAGTGAATAAAAATGTTCAGTGAGGTCATGAGTAGGACTCACAGAATCAACAGTTTCATGCTGAGAGAAGCCCACTGGTGCAATACCATAGATGCATACAGCCAATATAGTGATGAGTAAATGAACAAAGGTGATCCAGTATGTAAAAAAAGGCCTGAAAGAGACACAAAGCATGTATTAGGGCAGGCTGGAATCTATCCAAAAGTGTCACCCAGTGAGGGAAGCAGCAGAAAAGTGTTTGCTCCACATATGACATGGAGGTGCTGCACCTGTGGTCGTCCATATCCTCGATTTGTCTCTTAACGTAACTGTCAATGCGTTTGCGGTAGGTGCGGTTTGTCAGCTTTCCAACCATGCCCAGTCCATATGGCCTCTTTTCACGAGCAAAAAGCTTCTTGACAGGTACAACGATGCGCTGTCCACGCCGCTGTCCATGAATGCTCACCACCTCCTGACGCAAGGGCACCTTTGGTGGTCCTGGGGTTCCTTCTTTGGCTTTACGCCATCCTCTTTCCAGAGGTCTGGAGAAGATGACAGGGAACAAACGAGAGCAATTAAAAAAGAGAATGGTATGGGATTAGGGATTAATACAATTAAAACCTTTATCTGCTTCTTATTCATTAGCATTTAATTATACTAACCTCTTAAACTACTTTCTTAAAATGCAACCATCTAGATACAGTTGTGTTTGAAACAGCAGTTTTAAAAAAGGAGTAAAGTTCAAAATATAGCAGCTTTTATATCCATATATTCAAATCCATTGGGGACATTGCAGATTCTGTTATAAAGTCAAAGCATGAAGAAATATTTATCAAATGTGCTATTACGCTACAAAAAGTGAAAAAGTGAGGCACAAGCAATATCAGGCTGTCCAATAAACACTTATCAGTTCTTTAAATGTTTTTACTTCTCTAGTTTTTAAAAGTACTTTGTTCATCTGCCAGCTTTTCTTCTGAACAATGTTTAGACTTACCCATTTTGTTCAGATTATCAAAGTGATGCACTACAGTCAGCACTACTATTATCTTGAAAGTTTCAATTACTCAATCAGCAGCATGCATGTCATGACTGCCAGGTCTGCCAGGTTTTTCTTGCCCTAATAGCAAATTATTTCCCATGTATAGAAAAATTTTTTTTATCAAAAACAGTAGCTGATATGGCAAGTGATGCTATTTTGAACATAACTGTATTTCATGTTATTCATATTTTTGTCAAATTCGCTGTTACTGCTAGTTCTAACCGAAAACCGCTTTAGAATAAGATCGCTTTACCAAAAATTGATTGCTAAAGCCATGCTGACTAAGTCTTAACTCACAGCATGAGGTGACTTCTCTCGAGCTCCGTCTTATCCAAGGCACTGCCTGTCAGCTCCATTTCATCCTTCTTGGCTCCGGGCTCTGCCTCTTTGATGGCCATCTCAGATGGAGACTCAAATACCTCGTCTGCATATGTAGACAACTCTTCATGCATCAGGATGTCCTAAAAACAAATGTTGAGATCTAGATTCAGTACCTGTATTCAGTGTTGAATACGAATGAGATCAAATCATGCTCACCCTAGCAAAGAAGGAGGTGTCTAGTTCATCAGGAAAGTCGACCACATCTTCCTCCATGAAACTAGCGGGAGTGAAGCTTCGCCTTTGCGCCCGTTTTAGAGTGCTCTCTCTAAACGAGCGCCCCTGAGAGATGCAGACAAAATTTAGCATGTACATTTGTAGCTGTAACAAAATCAATAAAGTAAAAAAAAAAGCCGAATTAGTGGGTGGATCTTATCCTGCTCTGTACACTCTTTCACCTTGACTAGTGCAGCTGCAGCCCTGAAGCTCATCTTGGCCACCGATTCCCTCTTGCGCCTTCGAGGTAGCCGGTTGAGACCTGAGCGGGAGCTGGTGAAGGAGCAAAGTGATGCAGCTCCAGGCGTGATCGGGGTCGGAGGCACGCTGTAGCCGTCAACCTCCTCCACCATTCGAAAGGCTCTTCCACGTGCCAATGGGTCCACAATCTAGAAAAACAATGAAAGTTTTGGTTGTGCAACTGATCGGAAAAAAAAATTTAGGATCTATTCAGTCATGTTTTACTTTGTAAAAAAAAATAATAAATAACATATGATACAAAATATCAGATTTAATAGATAAAAACACTGTTTCTTTTTCAGATGAGATGGAGGAAAAAGAAGTGGAGTCACTCAAGTACTGAGAAAAAAATTGAAACAATGAACAAAGAAATCCTTACTTTGTTGTTCCTCTTCTGAATTTTATAAGAGTTTGAATTCTTTGAGGACTTTACTAATAAAAACAATATATTCTCCAGCCAGGTTCCATCATTTTCATATAGCAGTTAACAAATGAGCTTTTCAGGATGAAGCCTTGTCTTGCACCATTTGTACCACCATAAGGTTTTACCTGGACTAAGACAAGGACTGTTTGCTGGTCAGGTCAGTGCATCACAGAAATATCACCAAACCTGTTCAACTGCTTGTTAATAAAAACAGCAATTCAGTCACATGACAGTTATGACTGCATTTAGCACTCAAAATGTGGTGAAGACGATTTGCTGAAGTCAATACCTGTTTGGGATTCATTATTATTATTTAATATTCTTATCATCTAATCATGAGCAGTAACCTTATTTCATTCTGTTTAGCAGTTAGTTTTTGCTGTAAGCGGACTGGAAGAAATGGTAAAAACAAGATAACTCCTTCTACCCATTTGATGTTTTTTCACACGTTTCCAATTTTTATGACATGTTACTTTGTGTTTGTTGTGCTAATAATTTCTCAGTCCGCCGGTATACGTTGGAATTACAACCTTCCCACTTTGTTTGTACATGCTCCAAATGTCAAACCCAGCTGACTGGAAACAACAACCATGTTTTGCTACAATCTGTGCTTATTCATCTTATAAAAAAACATATTTATATTATTTCAACCGGCAGCTCTCTTGCTGGGTTCATATTTCCTGTGAAACAGCTTACCAAGGTCTGAAAGTGCAGTCTTTTAAATGCAAACTCATTTAAATAATTTGACTTGCACAGGTATTTGTTTTAGAAATGCAAACGATTGAGTGATTTCACAATTTTCTCCTCTACTTGGTCTTAAAAATATTGGGTCATAGTTTTCACTGAGGTATGTTTTTACAAAGTCAAAATATTCATGTAAATAAACTAATTTTGTGACATTGTTTTGTTTTTGACAATATTGCTTGAAGATTCTCTAAGAGTAGGGATTATATAGAATAAGTTGCAGCTGTCCACAACCAAAAGAACATAAACTGACAAAAAACATTCCCAGTTATAAATTGCATAAGGCAAGCATTAAAATGTGAGCTTTCTGTTGTAATGTGCTGCACATATGTGCAGTTTTAGCTGATTAAAAGGATCAAAAAGAAACTTCAGTATATAAATGCTAAGATAAAAAAAATGAATTGCCAAAAATGTCCTCCCCTATTTGAGTTAATTAATGAAACAGCTTTTAGGAAAGAAATAAATTTTCTTTCACCTTTTGCATTCCATGCTGCGAGGACGGCACGTACAGGGGAGGTGGGGTCTCAGTGCTGGTCAAGGAGATGTTGTCCTGGCTCGGCAGGTCCATCTCCCGGATCACCTGTGGTTTTAGTTTCCCATAGCGGAGGCTGCAGTGCCGAAGACTTTTCCTCTGCCATTTCTGAGTTGCGTCGCCGTCTTTACTAACTCCAAACCAGTCTGCTGTTCCCCTAATACCAAAAACCAGAGACTTTTCAGCTGAGGTCTTCAAACATTGATTAAATGCATTTCACTTGCCAGAGACATTCAGTGCAAATCAAATATGATCCTCCTCGGAGCGTCGCACATGTGGAAGTGGGTCAGGAAAACATGCAACACCTCGGTAAAATAACACTTCACAGGATGTACAAAAAGTGTACTGGATAGTACAAGTAGTGGGCAGAACAGAGGGAACAAGTCTAGACATGTTGCCTGTACAGTTACACACTCACTCACACCAATGCACATGGATAACAAAAGAGGGATTAAATACTGATATTCCTGTGCTTAAATGCCACCAGCAGACAGAAAATCCAATTAACTTTTAAACTAATATCTGAGAGCATTTTTCCATCATGGACATTCACACATTTTGAGGAACCTTAAAAAGTAGACACACACAGTCTATTGCTGCGGAAGCCTAATAAGCACCAGAACAAACAAAGTTACTGCTCCCCGAGGCCAGGAAGTGGAAGTTAAAACATTCTTCAAAGGAAAGCAGGGCGGAGGCTGCCATCTCTTCAATGATTACAAGCTGCACAGTAAATGTTACGTCACTCAAGTTTGACTGTGTTTATCTATCATTTAACTCTCAGTTCTAGTACAGCAAAAGTCAAAATGCATCTTTTCTTTGCAAATGATAAGACATTTTCATTGCCAGGCCTTATCTAACAGATAAACCCTGAAGGGACCATTATGAACTAGCACGCCATCTATCAAGCTCTGGCTCATCAACAACCATCATTACAAAGCAAAAACAGGGTGGATTCTGCTGAAACACATCTGTAGGGAAATGAGGGACCCCTCCAACTACCAGGACAAGTCATTACAGTAGCTCTTGTAAGAGGAAGAGGCAGCTTTTGGTTTCAGTACATGACTCATAAAACAAAATCTGACTAACAGGCTTCTCTAAGTAAGAGAAAGAAAACAATTCCAGAGAATCTTGTGATGTGGATATTATAAAAAAGAGACATTGTCTGCCCTCTCATTTACCCATAGCCAGCACACAGATCATCCAAATGAAGCCTGCGAGAGGCCGTTCTCATCATACCTGAGCAGAGTTCTGGAGAGAGAGTGGTGTTTCCTGATGCTGCGGCGTGCAGCCCGCTGCCCCTTAACGGGTACAGTGTTAATCCGCTCAAAGTGCACTCTCCTGCTGCTGTGACCAGCCAGGACAGGCCGGGAAGGTGACAGCAAGGTGGTAGGAAGGGAAAGAGGAAAGATGGAGAGAAGATAAAAGTGACAAAGGAAAAAACAAATGCAGCTTGAGAGTGCTGTAGCCATCTTCATGCAAAGAGAGCAAAGCAAGCAGTGTGATCAAGGCCATAAGTCAGGCTGGATCAAGATGTTAATCACCAAGTGTCTGGGAAATTAGAAAAAGGAAAAGAAGAAATACTCCAATAGTCATGAAAGGTTGACGTTTTAAAAGTGTGTGGGACAAATGTAACTAATATCTTTACTGTGTCTTGTGAATGTTTCTCATTGTAAAAATCTGCTTATAAATATTGCATTTGATAATGATATAGATCCAAGACATATACTGGAGTCTAGTATACTACTTTGGAAAACATGAATGCAAAGTTTTCCTAATATTAAGGTAAAAATGTGTTTCTTTGCATTTATACTACTGATGTATGATGAATACATTTATCTTATCGCCTCCTCCTACCTCTTTATGGTCTGAGTAATGGATGACTGGCGTTGTAATACAGGCCGCCGGGTATCAAAGATGTCACGCGGCGGAGACTGGACATGAGAAGTCTCCACTGGCATGCTGATACTGCGAAGGAACCCCTGCCGTCTCACCGGCTACACAAGGAACAGATCCATCAGAGAAGTGTAAACACAAATCATGCCATACAGCAAATGACAAGGGTGATAAATACTGAGAGAGGGATTTAGTGAGCGTAAGAGAGAGACAGAGAGAGGGAGCACCTGAACAAAAGTAGGAGGCTCGTCTAGTGACATCTGAGCCGTGGGAATGTCCAGTCGGAGCCAGGGAGGTTTCTTCCTCTGCAGGCTGCTGGTGCTTTCCCGCCGTGGTTCAGCCATGTTTTCTATCCCACCCCAGGCCTGCCAGCTATGGAGATTAAAAAAAAGGCAATGGTAAGGTGAGTAAAAACACTAAATTAATAGTAAAATATTACAATTAAAATAAGTACAATACTACTAAATCATAGCAGGATGCCTCTGATTTAATATAAATGTTCAAATTTTTGAAGTTTTTTTTCTGACTGGCAAGCAAACTGATACTTTGTAGTTGATTGCCACCTCCTCCAAAACATAATATGGCTGTACAAAAAAAAGATTTACTTTTTTTGTTGAAGGAGGAGGAGGTTGGCAGCCTTAAATATAATATTTTAATTCTCACGTTACATCAATCTTAATCCCTTTTGGTGGTTTACAGCAGCTCAGCACACGTCTATCGGAGGTTAATGACTGTGTATGCATTCCCATGATGAGGCCCAAAGACCACAGAAGGTGCACAACAAACCTCAGCTTCAGGCCGTCTGCCAGCGGCTGCAGCTTTGTAATTCTACCACCCCACCATCTAACCTCAGCTCTTCCTGTCATTTCCTTCATTAGCATTTTTCCTCATACTGATCTGGTTTGCATTTCAAGTTGTTTATGCTTTCCCACAAAAACATCCTTTGCTTGACTTTTTCTACAAATTGCAAATGTCTAAAATTGCCACTATGAAGCTGAAACCAAATGAATGAGAGAAACCTAAATTATTATTAATTAGTGGGATACTGACAGCCATGGTAATGGTGTTTTTCACCTCCTGCACCAGATCACCCTCTCACTTCCCTTGTTACTATTTGGAAAAACAACAAAAAAAGTCCATGGTATTTAGAGACCACATCTGTTTCAGATTGGCATTTTATTGCACCACAGGCTTCTGTTTTAGTCCATGTCATGATGGGAAGTGTTGTCTATGACTCTCAGCAGCAGCGGAAGGAAAACCTCACACAGAGGTCAGTAGGGGTCAAAACCAGCATGTGAAAGTAAACCGTTGTCCAAGTTATTATAATCAAAACTTCTCAATTTCAACCTAATAGAACAAAAATAAAAAATGTACAAAGTCTGTTATTATGATATTCCTGCAGAAATAGAGTTCTAAAAGCAACAAGGAGACTTTAAAGCAACAAAGCAAAGATTAGGTTATTCTGCAAATTAATCTTTAACTGGTGTCGCTGGAATGCTCAACCTTGTGTAGGTATTAGAAGTTTCTCCTAAACGATGCATGACCCTCAATGACTTTGTCTGGAATGGGATACTAGATTAGCAGAACAGAACACAAAGCCTGTCTGAAGCAAAATGGAAAACTGCCAGGGTTAGGGAGACTGTCTGGTGAATAAGGAAAAACAACCATCATGGAGTTTAATTTAAGGATTACTTAATTAAATACAATGAAGATCAGGCAGAAGAAGAGGTTCAACCTTATACGATTGAGACAGAATTTGATTGTTGATGGGCTCTAACTTCGTCTTATGCTGGTATTGTCTCACTTAGTTATGGGATATGCCAGACCAACAGTCATATTAATCCATGATTAGACGTTAAAGACTTCACAAAGTGCATAAATAAAGTGGAGGACTCGATTTTGTGACGTAACTGAAAAGAGAACTGTGTTTTAAACGTTTGCTTATGACCTTACTAAACGAACCTAGCTTTCTGTGCTTTAATTATTGTTGTACCTTGGATCATGTTTCCTCTGCAGCCAAGGTCAGGGTAACAGATATGACTAAAAACATTCTACCATTGTGGCAATTATTCTTGGCAATTGTAGTGGATGATCTGGCAGTCTTGCACTTTTGTGCAGGATACACATTTGGTAATGCTTCCATGCATTTTTTCCCCCTCTTTTGCAAATTATCCAGAAACCCATGCAGAGTTCTCACATACAGTTCAGGGGCAAGTAAATGCATCTGAAGAATGAAAGGTCATACTTTGAGCACATCAGCTGCAATTAGCAATACTCCATTGTGTAAACTAGCATCTGACTTAAATACAGTACAGAAGTTGGATTTTTGTAAGGCCATTTTATCCAGTTAAATAAGATGAAATGTCAAAACATATTGAAAACCAGGATTCTGTTTTATAGCGAGTGAAATATATGTTGTGTGAGTTTATTTGAAAGCAAAATCTGAAGCCATATTAAGGAGTATTAAGGAGTCAACTTCAAGCTCTACCTGAGCAGAGACCCTGACCACTTAATCAGCTAGTATCAGTTTTTTATTTATCAGCAAAACAGCCAAAAGGTTGCATTTTTGGCACTTGAAAAGTACTAATAGATTTAGTGGGGGGGGTTTAGTCTCCATTTTTTATTACGCCTAATTATGAAAATCAAAAATCCTAAGAAAATAAATGCCATAGACAGAATTATTAGTTAGTATTTTTTGTAGCAGCCAGGGAAATTGTTGCTTTTCTGTTTTAAATCAAAACAATTACATCATGTTTTCCTTTTTTGTTTTACATTTTTGCTTCTGTGAACTCATGGTATTTTAACTTAAGGTTATCATGCTGCAAAAATATACCAACAGAGTCTATTGCTAAATACCACAAAGATACAAAAGAAAAGAAAAAAAAAAAACATTGAATGTGAATCTAGTAAAGAAACATCAAATACTTTATCTCTGAAATTCATCAGGGTACCAACATTAGAGAAATGCAAATGTGACACCAGTATCTTAGCTTCATCAGACTTGTTGTTAGGACAACAGCCCTCATCTTGCTCCAGGCAAATCTAGCTGAGATTTAATTACTTTTGCCATTAATATAAACGGCAGGACCCCTGATGTGGAGCAGATCAGAGGGAGCATCTCTTCTCAAAGGTTGCAGAAAGAAACAGGCTGGGAATGAATTTACAAGCAAGCCAATTCTCCTGGTTTACGTCCGTTTGCAGATGATGATGTGCTTATGACTCCCCCCGCCCCCTCCAGAGAACGATGGAACCTAAAACAACTGCTTTAGCCCTTTTACCAACCAACTCTTATGTCACTTATATTGGTGGAAGATGTGTGTACTTAAAAGTTTACAGGTAATAAGACCATAATAGTTACTTGGCTTTTTCCTGCAACCTTACACATCTACACTAGACGTATCTGACACCAAATACAAAAAGTAAGAAGATAGCTGAAAAATCCCTCAGCTGATAGCACAACAGTTAATTTGCTTGACATCCACTGTACAAATTCCAATACTGTCTTCTGACTGAAGCAAAAAAACAGTAAAAGTGTTATGTAGAACATGGCAGCAAACCTGGTTGCTGAGACATTAATATAAACAAGCAGCTATTGTTTCATTCCTCCAAAAGTCTGCTGACCAGTAGGAACATTTGGTCACAGCCCAAGGTAAACCCTCCAACATTCTCCAAGTAGCAAAGCCAAATGACTTGGAAGTCTGTCTCCATCTTTCTCTCTCGTCATCTTCCAAAGTCAACTTGGCCACAAAACTGGCATAGGCCTTCAACTTGCGCCTGAGGAGGAATTTAGCTGGAACAGTTGGCGTAGTCATTGCTCAAATGTGAGTGTGGCTAAGAGAGCTGTCCTTGCTTTTCTGTCCTGTTAAAAATTAAAAATGGAAGCTCGGAGAAGGATGGATTCAAGGCTGTTCCCTGTCTGAGAAAAATCAGACATTACAGCCAGGAAGTCCTTCAGCAGCTGATATCCCTGGGGAAAAGGCATTGAACTCCGTCTTTGGCAAATATCCAGGCTGAAGGATAAGCTCTTCCCGGATAGAGAATGTTATCTAGTTTTAAGTTTGAGGGAGGAAATATTAAGAACATAATGTTCAAACTATTTAATGTTTTTAATTTCTTTATTCCAAATGCCTCATAGTGTGTTACAATGAGAGCAATAGTTCCCCACGTTGTTTAAATTCCCAGACCTGATTGGAGGCTCACATTCTTGTGACCACCATGACTTAATCAAAAAGAATTGTTTTGACTTCAAGATTCACATCTAACAGAGGGAAAACACCCACATCCACAACTTAGCACTGAGCCTTGAAAGATCAGTTTCCTGCACTTTGTAAAAAAAAAAAACAGGACCTCCCACTCAATCACAAGACCATGGACTGCTCAGTGTGTATTGCTTTTCATTCTGGGGTGATTCAGTGCCTCTCCAGGACCTACAATAACCAGCAGAGAATAGGCCAGCAAAGTAAACACAGCGGACATGCTGACATCTTTGCAGGTGTGGGGACACCCAATGGGCCGTAATGATCAGAGATGACAGGTATAGCCAGTGATTCCTGTCTATTACACTACATTCTATATGCCAGTTCAGTTTTCTGTGCCATTACTTCATATAACTACCCTGTAAATGGTTTCCAAACGTGTACAGAATAGGTTAAGGTTAAAGTCAAAAAGAAGACAACACAAGATGGAGCCTTGTCTACATAATACAAGAAAATAAAGACCAGTAAGCATTTTCTATGTATTCTTATACTACTCAACTCCATCACTTGTTATTAAAAAAAATCTGAGTAAGTCGTGAGAAATATTTTTACATTCTTTACATCTTCTCCATCCAAGGCCATTTATAATCTCTGCCTCTGTGAGTGCCATACCCACATTCCATAAAATCTCTGGCAGTTCAATGGCAGAGAGAGCTGCCTGGAAACAGCCTAACCACTATGGACAGGAGCTAACTGGTTTCCGGCCACTGTGTGCACTCTGCTGCTACGTGTTGCACAATGGAAGGCAGCCACACTTTGGGTGGTATAGGCAGCTGTTGATAGAGCCCGCGGTGGTCGGCCAAGAAGAGGGTCGATTGTTTATGAACAGTGAAAAAGAGGAGGGTTAATCTCGTATAAGAACACAGTATGGACTATCTTGCTAATATATGTAGTGAGATCTCATTTTTGAAAGCTGCTCAGCTTCCTGACCATTAGCTTTTGTTCCTTCTTTCATTTTCTTCCCGTTTCTGCTGCTACTTGTTCATTGTCCACTTCACACTAACCTTCTCATTTGTACCCTTCTGTGACCTGTTAAATCTCATTTTTAGTGTATTGGACACCATTTCAGTACAAAAGCACACACAAGAGCAAGACTAATGCATAGATTTAGACATAAAATTTAAATGGCACAGAAAGAGTCACTCCCCATTCTCTACAAACTCTAAACATTAGTCATTCAGTATAAAAGTACCTACCATTCATCCTCTTTTACATAAGCTTTTCACTGAAAATAATGAAGGGAAACATCTTTTCTAGTTTTGCTTTCACATGTTGAACTAAAAGTGTGTTAAATTTTGAATGACATAGGCATTTACTATAAATTCAGACTATAAATTATTTGAAAAATGCGGTTTTTACATCCATCGGAGGCTCATCTGCATAGTAATTGTAGAAAAAGACTTTTGATCTTTAGATAGCACATCTTGCCCCCAACTCTCCAATAGAGCAGACACAACTACAAAGTTATAGATGTTTTATTTGAGGGAGAAACAATGACAAAAATTATTATAATTGCAGAAATGTTACAAACACCAGAAACTGGTAAAAAAAAAAAAAAAAAAAAAAAAAAAAAATGCAGAGTTGAATGCAGAATAACGATATAAAAAAAAAAAAAAGAAAAAAAAAAAAAGAAAAAACTTGTTGCCATTTCATTCAAGCTACATAAACAGCAACAGGCAAGAAACTTCATAGAAACACAAGAAATCGCCAAGTTACCAGAATCAGCCCATTTTCAAAATTGTACTTTCTAGGGCATGTTGAGAAATATTCATTAAGGCTGCAAGAGAATGAGAGAAAGCAAGACTTCCAGCTGATAACAGACTACAACAAAGCTGCTCTGTTTGAGCCTTTTTATCTTACAAACTGTTATGGAACCATTTGGATCTTGGATGCCTTTTTGTAAGGGTCTAAATTCTCAACGAAAACACACAGAGAATGCTGTTTTAGAAATGCTAGCATTGCTAACCTTGTCAATCACTAATATACCATGTTAAATACAGTAACCATTAGGCTTTGCTTTAAAAAAGTGTGTGATGTCACCTCTGCTTCTAATATAGATAATTCACAGGAAAGAAGTCTAAATATCTATATTTTGAATGCTGCTTTTATATTTCCTTCTATAAGAGAAGCCAGAATACACTAAAATCAGTATTGGTAGATCAAAGTATTACAAAAACCAATGATGGAAAATTAGCCAGAGAAAACTTATTTGTGTACCTCTAGCTCTTCCACATTCAAAATAAGTTGAGTAGTTTACTCCTATATCACTCTCTCATATCCTGTCCATTACAAATGCAACAGCAAAACACAGTCATAGGCCACAGGCTGAAGTGCAACTGAGTACCAGCAAGAGCAGCAGTCATCTGAATTGACCCTAGTGACATGTGACAGTCTGTCACACCAAACCAGCCATTACGACATTTAAAAAAACACACACACAGAGACAGCAGAAATATCCACCACAGCTGACCCGAAGATCAAGTGTCACAGCTTGTCGAGGGGCACGCAAAGTGGTTTGGCGAGGGTAAAGCTGCTGTGGCTAGGGTGATAGATGGTGGGCATGGACGACGTGCACACCAATGAATGGTGGAGCTGCTTATGCATTTTCCCATGTCAGGATTTTAAAGATCTTAAATTCAGGCACTGATGTTTCAGTCTGATCATTTTAACAATGCAAACTTAACTATATCAGTTACATGTAGAGTGACGGATTTGTATCCAGTCAAATAGCACGCTCCCTCACAATCATAACTGTGTTTACTGCAATCCATAAATATAAATAGATTGTAAAATTATAAATGGCCTTTTAACAGCAGTCTGTGTGCAAGTGGTCTATTTATAAAACTGGGCTGTTAATTTGCATCTAGATAAAAGTGAACTACACTTAAAAAAGAATCCACATGCATATTTCTGTGTGGTGGACTGTTTTCTGACAAAAACAAGACTACAGCTCTTGATCGCTGTGCTTGGGAAGCCAGTGTTATAAGCCTTGATGCTTCCACTGATCTCTGTGAAAGAAATAAACACCATCTGTATTTGCCATTGCATCCCACCCTTCCTCTACAAACCCTTAAGACACTCCCAGGCAAATTTAGAACCTAGAAAATTGTGCTCTATTATATTATCAGTGAAAGATCTGACTTTTCATCTTGCAGTAATATTTTGTGCAGGAAATCAGTCTGAAGGAGGCATGTTACTCCACACAGAAACTGATATACAAGCTGTAATCACATAGGTTTTCAGTGTGTTTACCAGCAGATATCTCCAAACTGTCCTCTACCTTTGCCAAAATGTAAGATTTTGTCCTGACTGGACACAAAATATTCTTACACGTGCAGCTAATACAGCACTTGAATTTTTAATCATTGTGCATAGGTAAATTATTTACAGCTCGGATCGCAGTGGAGCTGCTGTGCATATACAGGTAGCAGTACATGGTACTCGCACATTCCACAAGCCACTCTCGGTCCCTTCAGGAGATAACAAATACTTTCTGTGGAAAAATAAGGCTCACCAAGTAAAGCTGTGAAATGTCTCAGTACAGAGCTGTGCTTGTGCCTCTAATCTTCAGGAAGCAGCTGACAACAAAGACTCCCTCACCGTGAGCTATATATATATATATTGCATAGGTCTAGATAACAAGATATGAGTTTTTAAAAACAACAAAACATTTGAGGTCACTACACAATACTAGGTACAATCCTGTCATATCAGTGGATAGAAAAACCACCACCTTTGAATTCGGCAGTTTCTAAGCAGTTCAGACTGTCTACCACAAAAGGTTATCAGCTAAATTCATCTTCAAATACACCCTTTGAGAGGGAAAAATCTAATACTTCCTAAATCTGAGCTAATATAGAAAATTACATTAAAGTATAGAGAAATTATGTATAAGAGGCAGCTAAGAAATTTAATACGAGTGTGATGCTGATGAAGACCTGAAGACACTTTTTAATATTTTTTCAGCATGTTTTTTTATTAGGATTTTATGTGGTAGACAAATACAAAGAAGAATAAAAGAAACATGGCTTACAAAATGTTTTTACGAAGTATAGCGTGCATTCAGAGCCCTTTATTCTGACACCCTTAAATAAAATGTAATTAACGTTAGTGGAAATGGCTTTTTTTAAACATCTTTCTGGTTATCTGTATGAAGTTCCTTAAAAGCACATCATTGTATCTAGAAAGGCCTTCATTTACTAGGAAACAAAAAATTAATAAACTATTACAAAAACTGCAGCAATACCTATGCCAGACCTGTATGTGGCCCTACAATACTACCACAGAAAATAAAACAAATTAAACAGATGAAGAGAAGATAAAGTAAGATTAAGTCAAGGATGAGGTTAAACATGCGGTTTCGATTTCATAATTTTTCAGATGATTTTGATGATCCATCTCAAAAAGTGCAAGAAAATAAAGGAAGCAATGTCAGATAAACATAAAGCATATAAACATAAGACAGTCTCTTAATAAAACTAATCAAACTGGAAGAATAAAAAGGACAAACAACAAGGATTTTATTATAAAAGTAAACTCGGGAGGCACTGATGGTAGGTAACACAATGGATGAAAAAGAAGGGCCCACTGAATATTATGGAGATAATGTGATTAACAAATCTTTAGTGTCCTGCCCAACCATATTTCTGGGCTCCAAAAAAAAAATCTGTTTCAATGAAGACTCAAGGCCAAAATAATTCAAGTAAAAGTAGTTTTGTAAATTCACAAAACACTAGATGGTGACATCATCTTTCTATCCAATAATATAGTGTCATCACATTTCAAATATATCCCATAGGAAAACTTCTGCTTCCAGATTTAATTCTGTGAATTGGACAGTGGTTATCAAACCAGATCAAAATCATGAAAAAGAATGTCAGGCATCTAATTTGCACTTTACACCATGATTATGAGATCATGTCTGATGCACCATCTTACATTTAAAGCTAAAAAGATCTGTTGTTTTGAGCAAAAGATTAAGGTCAAGACTTTTTGGTTCTCCAAAATGTATCTGGGGAGTTCATACAAGCAAATTATTGTCTACAGAAAGTCTAACAGTCTCTGGGTAGGTGAGTAAGAGAAGAATCTCTGAAAGAGCATGTCTTGAAAACATGTGACCCTCATCTACATAGTTTCCAGCATGATATCAGGACAACAAAAGGCTTCATTGTATAGTCTAGTGTGGACTGGGCTGAACAAGGGTCATTGTGCAGTCTGATGACAGTCAAAAAAAAAAGCAAGAGCCGGCTCAAGTTTTCATTCCCGCATCAATGGAAATGGCAGACTAAGCGAATTCCCAGCTGAGAAGAATTCATCGACATGAGGCACACAGCAAATTAATTGAATCGAAGTTCAGCAGTGTCATCTTGTAGGTGTATGTAGTGCATAAAGCTCAGTTGTAGTCTTACTATTGTGGTCATCTTTTCTTAAAACATCACAGTTAAGTAATCAATCAGCAGGAATAGAAATACTTCACAAAGGATGGACATTAGAGGTGATGTCACATCCTCTCTGGTAGACCACCAGCTTGAGGAGCTATGGTTACTGCTTATTTTACTGGGGAGCACTGACAGGAAGGAAAAACAGAACAGGGGAGGGGCGATGTGTAAATGAAGGCAGGAAACATGCTGCAGGCCGGTTGCATTCTTGGTGTCCACTCAACACAACCAAGGAAACAACATACGATTGCTCACAAGTACAGGAACAGATCCACACGGCACGTGTAAACTTACACATCCCATCTCTGGCTATAACAAGGCGTACGTGACTGTAATGTGAAAAAAATGGGCCTTCTGTGAGAGGCAAGCCTGCTAGGCAGAGATCAGCAAGAGATTTCAGCGTCCAATCTGAGATATCTGTTTAAGAAAGCAGATGAAGTGTGGCTAGTGCTGTAGAAGAATGGGCATTATCCTTAATAGCAAGAATTAAAGATGAGAGTAGATGTCTGATCTCAAACGATCTAACTTCACAAAGGCAAATATGGCCAGAGAAAAGTTTTTAAAGTTACTGTTAAGTTGCAAAACAAAGATTTTGGACTTGACTTAGAGTTGCCATCTGGGATCTATAATACAAGAGTTACTGAAGATACTATCTTCATAATAATATAGTGATTTTACTGTAAATAAAAAATAATAATAATAATAATAATTTCATCATTTTTATTTTGCTATATCACTCAGCATTACAATAGTGTGAGACTTGAAGGCATATGAGCACTTTTGTATCAACATGTGTTCAAATGTATGCAAACCATGCAGAGAACATGAAATCAGCCATCTATCCTTTCACTAAAATATATAGAGATTTTCATGCAGTGCTGCTCTAAGTGATAAAAACTTGGTTCTATGCAGGCAGGAGGATTATATTTTTTATTTTGTAGTGATAACAGCAGCAGAGACCTGTTTAATCTTTAGGCCCCTCTCTGGATTAGAGCGAGAGAAAATCATTCTACTTCCCCATACAGCAGCTAGGTAATTATAATAAGCTCTCAAATTTGAATCTCCTATGTGCTCAACAGGCAAATATGGCTGAGAAGGAAGGAAGGTTGTGAGGCATTATTATAAAAAGTCATGAAGTTTGTGTGGTCGAGCATTATGTGACCAACAGATAAGTCTATATTCAAAGCATGTGTGAGAACCTTCCAACGGCCGCATGGGGTAAAATCTCACAAATTAGTTGCATGTAAATTAAACACTGCATGTCCTCTGCTTTAACTGTTATGTGAAATGGAAATAAATCTGATAAAGCTGAGGGTTTCCGAACCCATTCCCGACATTTTCAATCTACAGAAAAATTGTCTTTGGGTCTTAGAGGAGAACAAGTCCAACCTGACATATTGGTGGATTACATTAACAATGTGCACTGGAAGCAATGAAAAATGTGAGATGAGATTTGGGTCTGATAATCTCAAAAACAAATGTGTATTATATATTTATGATGAATTTTTATTTCCAAAGACTCTGTGCTCTTCTGCTCACTTACCCAACCAGCCAGATTTTAAGTGGACAAAATCATCTAAGTAAACCCAAAACACAGCAAAACCTTGACAGAATAAAACTGCTAACGTACCATTTTGTTTATATAAAACCAGCAAAATTTGCATTGGATTTGCTTACAAGACAAAACAAAAACTCATATCGGTTGATCTCTTCATTAGAAAAATCCCTAAAAGTTTATGGTAAAAAAAAAAAAAAAAAAGTATAAAGTTTACAGTATCATTTTTTCCCCCTGTGAGATGGGTTTAAAATCACTTGTGCAAAGTCACTCTTTACAGACTGTTTTAGTTTGTTTTACAAGCGTCAGTTGTTAAAGAGGAAAAACTCTGATTGGCGACTTCAGATTCCCTTTAGCTTACACTATTTCATTAATATGATGCAGCTCCAATGTTTCTAAAAATGCATTCCTGATTGGCTGGTTCCCCACATAGGTTTATTGGACATGAGAAGGCTTGTTATTTTTTGTTCTCTGAGTATGAGATCTAAACCAAAGACAACAAGAAAGAAAAAAAGAACAAAGTGTTGCATCCAAGCAAGAAAAAAGTCTGACCGAGTCCAGCACCTGTTTGGAGCTGCAGTTCTGATTATTCTTCAAAATCATATGCTACATCAGAGGTGCTTAAGGCTAGTCGCCAAGAGCAACCACCTTGCAACCTATAGAGGCTTCCCTGCTCCAACATACCTGAGCCAAATAGCTGAATTCTCTCATCAGCATGTCATTCACCTCTGCAGTAGCCTGGTAAGGAGATTTATTCGATTCAGGTGTGTTACGAGATGGGATGCATCTAAACATTGGAGCATAGTAACTCACCAGGACTAGACTTGGGCACCCCCGTGTGACACTAAGCTATTAATTTTTGAGGGAAGCTCTGCTTCTGTTTTCCTATGTCAGCTTTCAGTAACTCGTTTCCTGAGCACGCTCTGTAGCCTGATGTTGAATCCAAGGTCAAGGCCCTCAAGAAATCTAAATCCCTAGAAAAAAAAAAAAAAAAAAAAAAAGGGACCATCACCACTTTCCTAACCTCCTTGGCAGAGGTCAAGTTCTCTTAGGGTTTATCAAAAGAAAAGCTTTATTTTTTTTCCTCTATCAACCTCTCCCAAAGTATCTTCAAAAATGACCGTTGGGTCATAGAACTTGTACTTAGACCATCATTATTATTCTTTCTCTGGGCAGCTGAGACTCAAATAGACTCTTGCAACTCATAAGGGCTGGACATACTTCTCCATGTCTGTATACACTAGCTGCTTAGACCTTGTGGACAAGCACATGCTCCTATTCATACTATTTTTAGCTCAGCTGAATAATCGTGTTCCACGAGGAGATCTGCAGTTTTCTTTACTATAGCCTGTAAGGGGCAATAATGCGTTGGTTTGTGCACTGTCTACTCTATAGAGGAGAAGAAGAAAAGAAACATGAAGGCAGAATAAATTTTTTATTTTACTATTGTCCACACTGGGAAAAGAGCAGACTTATCACTATTTCTTTAAAATAAACTTTGTTAGTATTTTTTCTTCTGCTCTTCTGATTGTTTTTTTTTAATCAGCTTTCTGTTTGATCCCACCCCTGACTGACGTTATATTCCCTGCCATATTCCTTGAATTAGGCATAAGGGTTTTAATAGGCTTCAATCCGCTTGCATTTCAGTTGATTTGCTTGTTAATTTTCTTTAGCATTAGTTCAGCACATTACAGTACATAAGAGTACATAGGAGTAGTTTTAGATGTGATTACTTTTTTCTCTAACCTGAAATTTGTTTCTTTTAACTAATGTATAAAATTAAGAAATCCCATCTTATTCGTCTAAGAGTGCAATTGTTAAAACCTTCATAGAAAATGTGTGATTAATGCTTTGGATAAAAGTAATTTTATTGATAAATCATGGAAGGTGAGATTGGTTGAGCTATGGGGAAAAAAAAGTAATAAATTAAAAGATTAAAACAGACTGATATGCTATGGCTTACTATAATTAAGTCAATTAATGAACACCCAGATTTTTAAAGAAGCAAGGCTGGATCTTTGAGTGGGGTTAAGAGACAAGAAAAACTAAGGATGAATGTTAAGGAAGTGGGAAGACTCAAGCCATACACCAGGGATGAAAACTATGTGGAAAACTTCTGACAAAAAAAGCACAGGAAAACAGGGAAGACAAGGGCAGGTCCTTTGGGACAGCCCCAAAGCCCAGAAAGAGGAAGGCCTTTTTACAACTGATGGAACAAGGGAAAACACACACAGACTCTTTCTTTAGAAAGGAACTAAAGTCAGTTT
Source organism: Anableps anableps (assembly GCA_014839685.1). NCBI lineage: Eukaryota > Metazoa > Chordata > Actinopteri > Cyprinodontiformes > Anablepidae > Anableps > Anableps anableps. Next base: position 21,400,238 of record CM026083.1, on the reverse strand, counting down.
TTCCCCCTCAAGTCAGAGCATACACAATTAGCAGTGTTTCCGAACACAAATAATGAAATCTTTGCTAAATGTGTGGGTGGGTGTACAAAATGTCTTGTTTGAACCCTGGAAAGTTAAAGAATTTATTGCCTCTATACAAGTTTGTTTTTGCCCTTTTAAGAGAATATATAAACACCATAAATTGGGCTTCCATAAAGAAGCTTTCTCCAAAAACTGGGTGTGATCATCTGCACAACATAAATGAGGGTTTTGGCATAGTTTTTTTCCCTGTGCGGCATTACAAGCTGGGCCACCTGGGAAATTAGCAGGAACGTTGGCAATATTGGAGAGCAGAAAGTGAATGTAGACAGAGAAAGTTGAGAGTTGCATTACGAGGTATGCTTAAAGATGTAAAATGTGTCTGACTTCCTGCTGCATCACCTCCTCTGACGGTTAAAAAAATTCCAATCTACTTAAGTCAAAAAAACTGGTACCCAAAAGTTTAAAAAGCAAATTATGACAGGTACTTGTCTTTTAATTTGTAAAAGGTTCAGCTTTAGAAAAAAGGAGAAACAAAAATTCAGACTCCAACGAAATTAACATCAGGGGACCAAAAAAAAAAAAAAAAAAAAAAAAAAAAAAAAAAAAAAGTCAAAATAAGAAATATCACAGAAGCCCAAAACACGCCCTTTCCATTTCTGGGAAAGCAGCTGGAGCGAGTTTGGTGGATGTGATGTTGGTGAGACTGCTGAAGCTCTTCACATACAAATTTGTGTATGTGCTTCCATTCAGGGAACAGTCAGCTTAAGTTTAGCAGTCTGGTACACAATGAGGATTCACAGCCTCTGGGTATGAAAACTGACCGCTCCAAAGATAGAGGAGCTGGAACTGAAGCAGGAGTGGGCCTTGGTGGAGTTGGGGGGGTTGGGGGGGGATACCCTATTTAAAACCTCACTCTTGTCGCTGTTGTATCAGGGTTGGGATACTGTATCAGTGTGGGTGTTCCTTGAGTTGGACATGTGAACCAACAGTGAGCGAAGGGAAAGTATGCACACTCAAGCTACCAAACAGCAACGACAAAAGCAGAACAGGTTCTAAATTTACCAATATTTAAATGTGGGTTGCTCTAAACTAATAATAGTAACAACATTTCAGGTAATGTCCAGGTCATGTTTCCTTTTTTAAGGCCAGGATGTGTAGGGGGGATGGGCGGAAATTAAAAATTTGCTACCAGCCCTTCAACAATTTTAAAAGCCACAATTTGTTTCAAACACACTTTTGTAAGTGTGTTTACAATTCTTCAGACTTTGCTGCTTTTACAAAACTTTGTCATAGAAAATAAAATCAAGTTAAATTTGTTGTTTATTTAAACATCTTAGTCATCCATTTGTAATTTTACAAAAAGAAACAGACTTTTTTGTACTTTAAGGTCCTAAAAAAAAAAATCTGTAGAGCAGTAATATATAATGAATTAGGCATTAAGGCTTCAAGTAGCTTAGTTCTTATGGAAAAGCCTACTTTGCGGCTCTGTGAAATCTATTCTAATTATCCAAATTCAGTACTTTCCATTTAAGTATTTTCTGAATTCCACCTTATACAAAAAAATATTGTTTGTTTTTTACTTAAAGAGTTTCTGTAATTTTGTGGTTCATACCCAACATTTCAAAAGCTCAACATAAAAAATAAGTTGAATTTAACTGGGCTTACTTGATTAAATGCTTCTGTAAAAACTTATAAAGATCTACTTGTCAGTTATCTATTAGTATTTTCATAATTTAAAAAAAAAGTTACATTAATAATTAAAGAAAATAAATATTCCATAGTACAATGATATGAACATAAAAACTAAACAGAAACAGTTTGCTCTGAGTGTTGTAATTCTTGTTAAATCTTTCAGATTGTAGTTCAGCAATAAACACATAACCACAAACCTCTGTTATGGATTACTTTGTTCTTGCAAATCATACAAGTTGATCTGGCAAGATCATGAGCTGTGTGTGCCTTCAGAGCATGTAATTGAGATTACAGGACCAAAGGGTTGCGGCTAACAACTTGTAGCATTCACCAGAGAAATTTGCACAAGGTATGTTGGGGATTTACGCTATATCTTGTTGAGCTCTGTGAAAACAGGATGTCCAAATGCATTCAGTGCTTTAGAAGACCATTCACTCAGTCCCATGTAAATGAACATGTTTCCTCACATTTTTATTCATAACCACGTAAAACATCACAGAGATCTCAAGTAAACAGCTTCTGAGCTCAGACTTCGTTTCCTGTTGTTGTTTTTTTGCCACATCTAAAGTCATTCAAAATGAAAGAAAGTTAAGTGAAACAGCAGAACACCATCAGACTCTGTATTTGGAATTGGCAGAGCTCCATGTCCATGAAAATATCTCACCTACCTAGGAAGAAAAAGAAAGTCACTGGAAGTTTGGAAGTAGAGAATCAATTTTGACAGAGCACAACTGTTTAAAGACTCGTTTCATTTTTTTTAAATGTATTTATTTTACAATGAAAGGATTATAAATCCAAGCCCTATGTAATGCTTTGGTTTGAGTGCACCCAGAAAGCTGGGCTTGATTAATAGTAGCATTTAAAACAGGATTTAAGTAATTGACTGTCCATTAGTTTTATTTTCTGTGTAAACATTTTAACTCTGCAGGAAGGTGATAAATTAATATCCTGTTGCCACAAACTCAAAATACTGTTGTATGGATCTAAATTTTACCGTGCATATAATTGAAAGTTGTGTATATTTTAGTGATCTTATATAAAGTTAAGAGTGCTGAACTTTTTCATATGCATAAATAGGGATTGCGATTTAAAAAATTCTTTAACATTTAAATGAATGAATGTAAAAATAGGCAAAAACAGCTTTAGGCTTGCAAGAAATTTTGTTTTGTTTTGTTTTGTTTTGTTTTGTTTTTTACCATTCTCAACATGTTATTTTTTGCATTAGATTCTGCTGATCAGTGTAGTTGTTGGTTCATCCATTGGTTCTGGTCTGTGGTCACCAACAAACTGTCTTTGCTTCTGTCATATAATTACATTGCACTTTGTCAGCAATCCTACAGACCAGCAGCTCCGGTGCATTGCTGCCCCAGCAGGTCAGCTGTTCAAATCCCAAACTGTGGCTTGATCACACTTATCCACCACTTCAGAAATTCACCTACATTTTGCCACTGACAAGTGCCAATTTCCACACCTGGTTATGGTTCAAAAAGAAGTAGAGCAGGAATGGAAAGTGGTTTATTCTTTACCCAAACTTGCAAAAAAAGAAAAAAAAGAAGAAAAGAAAAACTGTCGGGCACCATCAAAGAGCAATGTGGCCTCTACACTATATTCATGGCTAAAGTGCCTTTGAGGGAGGAATTCCACTTTTTATCTACTCAAAACATGTATTCACAGTCTCAAGTGTGTGTGCTTCATTACTTCTAGTCAGCTAATTGCTTACAGATGTGTTAAACAGCTGTGTTGAGAAATTAAAGATTTGTTTTTGTGTATCAAATTTTTAAATAAAGAATTTGATCTTTCACTATGGCCATACACAAAAATGGTATTTTATTAAAAAATAAAATTACTCTATTCAGAATTTAGGTGTACTTCTAACAGGGAGACTAATTAAGTTAACAGACTGGTTGCACTTCAGTAACTAAAGCCTGTTTAAGTTGTTAAATCCTCCAAGTAATACTTTTCACACTCGGAGTGTCTATCTATCTATCTAAATCATTCTCAGTGTATCATGTAAAGATGGGAATTTCTTAAGTTATTTGATCAACCCGACCTCAGAGAGTTCTTCACACTCAAAGGGAAAGACTGAAGTTCAAAAAGGTGCTGCTGCAGCTTTACTGAAGAAGCAACCAGCCTTGTGGGAAAGCACACAGTACTCCCATCTCTTGGGAAATGAGCTCTGCCCTAAGGTTAAAAGCCGTCAAACATGATGAAAACACCAATCCCAAATCAGATGTGTTTATCCATATAACAGGATAATGTCAGTTTGAGTTAAATAAAACCATCCGCTGTAACTTGGATGCTCGATGTCAGATTATCTACAGCTTTCCCTGTGTGTCAAAGGTTTCCAGTATGTTCTGCAAATGCCAGTTCATGTGCAGCTCATGACAGATGAGGTGCTGACTGAGAGAAAGGCAGGGTGGTATGCTGGCAGATGGAAGCCTTGGAGGCTTAGAGGTAAACCTGAAATAGCCCTGCTGCTACATTACATCACAACTGACTTCATCGTCATGCTGGCCGCTGCATCATGCAACCACTAAAGGTGTCACGAGGAGAGGTACAGCTGGTTGAACTCTCAAGTAATAGCCTCCATATTGTACTTCCAAGAAGAATAATGATCTGCACAAGCGGTTTTTTGTGTCAGTAATTTGTCAACATTTGACCCAATATGTTGTTTTTATTACTCTGCTAATATGACAGCAGGATGTGGCTGCTCATATGTTATATTTCAGATGCATTTCACAGACATCGCAGCGTAACGCATACAAAAAAAGGAAAACACTGCTCTTTTTTTTTTTTTTTTTTTTTTTTTTGACAATTTACTCAAAACCACAACCACATCAAAGTCAAGCAGCTAGCCACTGAGCCACTATGAAAGAGAAAATCCTATCAAATGCAGCTTTTTGAGATCTCTAGTCATCTAACAGCAAACAAGTTTTTGACACTATGGTTCATTTGAGCTCAATCGCGAGATCAGTTGTAACGATTTACTTAGCAGGAACGCATTCTTTTTGTTTCTTGAGCGGAAGAACAAGTTAGTCTACATGTTTAACAAGTCCAAGTATTGTTTGCATGCCTGCTGCTAACAAGTCCACCCAGGAGGCCAATATTAACAGTCTCAGACTCAACACAAAACACAAAGTGCCTTGTGAACTTTTACATATTTTCTCACATCACAACCAGAAGCTTGAATTTCATTATCATTCAATGTCACCAACACAAAGCACTGTATATTAGTGAGATGGAAGCAAAATGATGCATGGTTTTCAAAAATTTTGAAATATGAACAGTGTGGTGTGCATATGTATTCGGCGCTCCTAGATCAATACTCTCTAGAACCATGTTTCATTGTAACTGCAGCTGCAGGTTTTTTGTGGCATGTCTCTACATCTAAATACTGAAATCTATTCTTTGAAAAACAGCTCATGCTCAGTCACATTGGATGGAGAGTGTCCATGAACACCAATTTTTTAGTCTTGCTACAAATTTTCAATTACATTAGGGTCTAGACTTTGACTGGGCCATCTTACCAACCTGTTATAGGTCTTGTGGCCTTTTTAAGGTCTTAGTGCTGATCGTTGTAAATTCATCAAAGTGTCAAGTCTTTTGCCACTTCAAGGAAGGTTTATTCCAGGATTATCCTGTATACACGATGCAAACATGTGAGACTTTAAAGGGAGGGTATTATCTAAAATGTACTTTATTGAGGTTCATATCATATTATAATGTTATTTCCTCATCAAAAACATACCTGGAGTTTTGCTTTGATTCTTTCATGCTTGTTTGAGGAATCCTTTCATCTCCAGTGGCAGCCAGCTGGGGGTGCCTCACAAAGCTCTCACAAATGCTGCCCATTTACACAAAGCTTCCCCCCAGCTCCGGCAGGAATTAGCAAACACCTGGTCGAACTGCATGTCTGCTGAGTTTATCAGACAAACTACTTCTCAGTCCAACGCTCCTAAGAACGGCTGTGAACGGCATAATGGAGGAGCATTGTTGTGATGACTTGCTGAAGGTGGAGAGTCAGAAAGAGTAGAAGCTTCTTAAGGCCAATTTCAAGGCATTAAATTGCAAACTCAAATTTATTTTATGTTTGATATATACAGCATTTTTATAACAACAAAGTAACATAGTTACTTGATTGTGGAATAAAATGGCACTATGTGCTTGGAAAATACATAATACCCCCTCTTTAAAATTGTCTCATTCAAAATAATAAAAATGTCAACATTTTGCAGTTATAGTGATCAAGTGCTGTAAATAAAAAACTACATTGCCTCAGGAGAACAAGTCTTTTGCAAGCAATACAGATGTGTTTTGTGGGTTAAAACAGCCTAAGGTTACTTGGAGAATCATGTGCTCCACACACCTGGAACTGTTCAGCCGACTGACGCTCATTTCATCCAACTCAGAGAGAGCTCAAGCCAGACAAAATGAAGAAAATGACCAGAAATTCCAGAGGGTGCACCCAAGTTTGGGAACAGGAAAGTTTTTCAGCAGTCCAGTTGAAAATTGAGCATTAAATATGAAACAAAAATCAACTAAATAACTGCGTTGTCCTTTTAGATGCATCATCTTTAATTGATAGCAAGATGAAAATAAACTCATGAAGAGTGTTTCCTCCGTGCTGAAGTGTTTTAGGTGCATGGAAAAAAATATCTATGGAAGAATTGCAATGAATGAAAGTTGACAGCATGAGCACTGAGCATGAAATCCTGCTCTGTATTTGAAGTCAACACCATGAAGAATTTCCTCAGGACTCTGCACTTGGCCAGACTGACAGACAGAAACTGTGCCATGAGTCATGCTAGCATGATTACAGTGTGGCCCCGTCAACAGACGTTTGAAAAACTCTTATACCACCCTGTCAATTAAAGGCCCCACTGGATGATATAAGCAGCTCTGGCAAAGCAGATCTAAGTACCACTGGAATATAAATGGACCCAAACACAACAGCAGGACACTTTGGGAATATTCTCTCTGGGATCCAGTTAGAGCAGAGGCCGGGGATGAGCATGACTGCCGCTATCACACATCAGGGGTTTGCTTTATTGGTTCGATTACATCACCCACCCCTCTTGCTCCATGTGATAATGTTTCAGGAACACTGGGCACACAAACTTGGCCATGTGCTTCTACGTCCTGTCTGCCAAAATAAGTCAGCAGTTTCTAATACAGTGTGGCTACGGTTTCACTTCATCCTGGCCAGGTATTATCGAACAGTGATGAGCACAACTTGTCAACAACACAGCAGATTTTTTAATATGTAGGCTGCTTGTGATGTGGTCCTAAAAAACTGAGTCAAATTTTGGTATTTGGGGGGGGGGGGCTGCTGCAACTGTTTGAATATCGTGACTCTCAACTATGAGTCACTTTAACACACAGTCATTTAGTGCAACACAAAGGCAACAATCTAGGGACAAAACAACACAGCAAAAAATGGCACTTGGTTCTCTTTTCTGGTAAACCTACACTAACATTTATATATTAAGCCATTTGCACTAGTCTAAAAGGAAATGTGTGAATTAATTTACATGAAGAAAAGGATGCTGATGGTGACCAGGAAGAAGAAGTGTTAGAGTGGGAGGAGGACAAAGATGAATGAGGTCATGGTGAAACTGTACATGGTGTGAGTTGCTTGATCATTCACTACAGTTACTCAGGATCAAATCCATCTTTCAAAATAAATTAAATAAAACAAAAATCACAAGCTGAAGTTTTCCTCAAACATAATAATTTTGAACTAATCATGAAGGTTTTATTAATATAATTCCACCTTTTCCGTTCAAGTATGAGCTAAATTACAAAAAGTAATTTACTAACCCTCCCCATGTAAGCCCATTCATATATCTCTGTTTTACAAAGCCGGTTGGGCCTATGGGAGTGAACCCACAGAGCTGGGGCACTTTAAATTGCCCACTTTCACAATGACAACTCCGCTACAAACAGCAGCAAATGGCACAGAACACATTGTCCCAATGTGTCACCTGCCACCTGAATCTTAAGGCTCCCCACGCTGACCAGTTAATTGGCCAGTGAATTCAATCGACTTTGAACGAGCTCGTTTCCTCCTTAATAATCACGACGCTGAGCGCTTCTTCCGACTGCTGCTTGCCTTCCGTATGGGGCGACCACAGCAGCAGACAGTCACGATAAAAAAAAAATGACACAACTCACCCTTACAACGTCCAAAAGATATCCTTGTTCTGAGATTCTTCCACAGGCAGCAGATCTCCGGTGTGTCACATTATCATAACAGCTGTGCGGAAATAAACGGCGTTTCTTTTCCACCAAAAGATGTGTGATTTTCTTCTTTAAAAAAAAAAATAATAAAAAAAAAATACCAGTCCTGGTGCCCTGCGTAAAATCCAATCCCTTCAGTGTTGGTCTCAGCTGCGGAACAAGGGAGAAAACAGAAGGGTGTAACAGGGATGTGGCTGCTGTCCGCTCCCCTTCTCTCCTACGGACGGAGCATTTCCACGCTTCTCCATGAACCGAGCGACCGAAGTTCCCTCGCAGCCGCCGGTTGTAGCCTAATTCAGTTTCGTGGAGAGTCAGCCCCGCCCTGGGCTGAAGACGGTCTGAGGGAAAGGCGAGCCCGAGAGGCGCGCTAACCAATCGGTGAGTACACGGGGAGGCGCTGCTTCTCCTGGTTAACTAACGGGGTGACTAAGCGTTATCGTCGGTCCGTTTGGGTCCTGGGAACGCAAACATTTAACCCTCTCCGTGCAGGTCCACTGTTTCTATTTAAAACAGATGCATCAGTCAGTTAGAATATCATCAAAAACTTAATTAAGTTCAGTAATTCAATTCAAAAAGTGAGATTCACTGCACACAAAGAAATATGTGTCAAGCGTTTACTTCTGTTAAACCATGGCCTACAGCCAATGAAAACCCTAAAATTACCCTGAAATCAAATTTAGATGTTGCTGGAGAAGAATAAAAAAGGGAATTTTCGGTACAACGATGATATATTATTGCCTGTAAAATTATGGGGAAGACTGTTAACGCAGTTGTCCAGTTGACAACATGGAGTGTAAGCCAAAAAGACCATCAATAAAGAATCTGTCTAATACAGAGTGCTGTATTCAAGCGTATTAACGGAAAGTTTGGTGGAAGAAAAATGTGTTGTAGAAACAAAACGTGCACAGCCCCAGGGCTGAGAGGATTATAGCTTGAGTCAGTGTGATCAAGAACTGCACAGTTGTTTTCAGGAGATGGCCCAAAACTGTTGCATTGATTGAATTAAACCACTTCCAAACCAGAGACAATTCAGAAGCATCTTACCTGTCATCTGCTAAAGAGAAAAAGTGTTGAACTGTTGGGTGCACATTTTGCTTTAGGTTTGTAAAATTAAGATCCCAGAATCTGGTAGCGTTTGTGAAGTCAGTGATGATTTGGGGAGCCATGTAACCTACTGCTGTTGCCCCACTGTGTTTAGCATAAATTAAAATAAAACATGGTTGTCATTTTTTTTTTTTTTTTTTTTTTTTTTTTTTTTTACAAATAAAAATCTGAAAAGTGTGGGGTACATTAGTCCATCTGTTTAATTATATCTTAGTATCAATGCACCTGGTCTGTGAAGGCCTTCTTGGTTTGTTTAGTGAAGATCAGTAAACAAACACCATTTTGAAGACCAAAGAACATAGTAAACAGGTCAGGGATATGCTGTGCAGAAGTTTCAAGCAGGGTTTGGTTAGAAAATATCCCAGGCTTTCAACATAGAGGGCACTGTGTAATCCATTATTAATAGATGCAGAGTTGAGCCTCGATGGGGCAGAGGGCCATCCTCCAGCAGGACAGCAGGAATGATTTAGATGAAAACATGTTCATGTGTTAGAAAGACAAAGTCCAGACCTAAGTCCAGTTAAGCTTCAGTAGTTTGAAAACTGATGTTCACGGAGGTTCTCCATCCAACCTGACTGAGCTTGAATTATTTTGCTAAAAAAGAATGAGAAAAATTAAACATTTCTAGATGTACAGAGCTAGAGACATCCAACAAAATACTTGTCACAAGTCTTTTACCCCCAAAATTCTAATGAAAACGTGAAACTCTTTCAAATGAGAAAGAGTAAATGCTTGCAAAAAATTACAGGTTGCAGGCTCCTGCAGGCAAGACTTTGACCTGAATAACTGATTAAAAATTACTTTGTTCATGCTTAGGATGTTGGTTTTAACACAACATTGAATTAAAGTCCTTATCCTGGTCTGAAAGAAGACGTATTATCCTTTTTGGATACGTTTCTATGGAAATATCGGTGACAGAGTTTGCTCAAAATATAACTCGACTTATACAGAGCAGTTGCCTTTTCCCCATTATCAGAACAGCATTCTGCAAAGCAAACAATGTAAGGTGGGGGAGGAGGTATGTAGTTCCCTCCATCACTGACTCTTTCCCACTCCTCACAGGCCTGCTACACCCAAACAATCTTTTGCTTCATACTGGAACAATTTCTTCATATATAATCTGTCCACAAGGCTCTTATATCATTTGAGGAAGATAGGGGTTGATGTTTGAATACATGCTGCCCATTGCAGCTGACAGCAGCAGCATTTCACATTGCGAACGCCTCCCTGCTTGATTCAAGATCAAGCAGGGGGTGGATGTATGAGTACAGAACGAGGATTTGTTTTACTTTAACCTCCATATGTCACATCAAATTATTTAACTTTTCTAACCTCATTGTAGATACTATCTGCTTATTAATAGCTCATTGAATGAAATATATTCACTGTAAGGTAGATTCAAATGTCATATTTTTTAAGACTATATGAGTTGGAAGATAGTTCAGACACCCATGTCATGTTCTTAAGCACAGATAATTTTTCCCACACTCAGTCACATAAAAAAATGTCCACAAATTTATGTGACTGCGAGACATTACTTTTAATAATTTTTAGACCCTAATGTTTTCAAAACCTGAATTGAAGATGCATGAAGGAAAGTGGAAATGCTTGATGTTGACTTTAAACTGGGAAAACACAAAACTGTTAACCTCCTGATTCAAGATGAATAGCATTAAATTTAGAGCAGTGCATAATTTACAGCTCTACGTATTATCTAAGACCTGCCTGCATTGACTTAGTCTGACTGGGAACTTAAAAATCCTCAACTTTCCAATTTCATTTTGGTTATTTAGGGCAAAATCTCCAATTTATGTAAAATAGCTTAAAGGCATAAATCACATATAGTCTCAAATGCCTCTTAAAACTATATTTCGGCAGGTATGCAGTTGAGTGTCTGTAGTAGTTTCAAACTACTTAAAATACTATGACAGATTTATTACTTAAACATTTTTATGGTTCAGGCCTCTTAATGGACAAACCATGTGATCTTGGCACATGACTCAGTGATGACGAGCATAACATCACATGCTCGTGGATTTTGTTCAATTACTGCATTTTAGCAAAAATTACACAGTAGAATTACACAGGAATGAGTAAGAAAAACAACAACTGAGCATCCACATTCTGTTTATTACCCTAATATCACATGAGCCTTGAGTTGGGGTCTGCTGATGCAGTGGCTGCTAAAGTTCAAACTGGAGTTGAGCACTATTTGATTTCAATGCTCTATTGTTGGAGCAAAAAGCCAGTTGTAGCCTTGTGATGAATTTAAGTCTCTTCGAAAAACAAAGATTTAATCTAAGAGAACAAGGTTCCTCTGCAGCACCAGTAACACACCCTGCTGCTCCTTTTAATAAAAAGCCCATTAGAGTGCATTCCATCAGTGAGAGCTCAGATTCATCTGGGAATAGTCTCCACGAGTGAGGTGGATGCTAAGAAGCAAAGAGGTTTGAGGTGTTGACAAGGGGCTCTAAACGTGAAATTTTACATGGAATCTGGTCACACTATCAAGGGAATGATTCAACACTTTCTCATATAATAAGACAATTTTTTAAAGGCTGCTAACAGAATAAAGGAAACCTTATATTATGGTTTATTTTGTATATTATTCCTATTTAGCAACATAAAGAATATGTTTCATGTTGCTTTTTCACAAATTATAACAATTTTCTGGAGTCTTCTGCTTTGATGAAAGCTCAATGGGACTGTAAACCCTATTGAATGGAAATATCCTTTACTGTCTCACACAAGGGAAATTCAGGAATGGAATCAGTCTGTCAAGCTACTGTGCAGACACTATATTCCTTTCTTTGTTGTTTATTAAGAATGAAATGACTGTGAGAGAAATTTAAAGGAGAAAATATTCATCAGCAAACTGTTTCAAAAAGGCTGTTTGTTCTCAAATACTTGGTCTAAATCCTAATTCACCCCTTTGCCCTTCATTCTAAGCCCCTAACTCTACATTTTTATGTTCACCAGATAATTCTGTGGAGTAAGGAGAGGGTAAAGGGACATGGATTTTGATCAGTTCAAAATACACTCATAAATGCAAATATATCCCCAGTTAAGATAACATTAACCATGGTAATATCTAGTCTGAATTATATTCAATATCACTGTAAATTACCATTAATCTGCATAAAAATAACAAAGAAACAGTATTTCCTAATTCAAACTATATTACCATCACAGCAACCATCATAATGTGTGGTTTGATGCATATTGGAGGATTTTGTTTTACTGGCAATTCGTTTAAATTATATTTTCACAAACACAAAAACAGAAGAAAAAACCTCAACTGTATTGATGTATTTAGATGTAAGACCCTGGTGTAAAACATGCATGCAGTAAATATAGTCACATATTGACATATGTGAAGTCAGAGTAAACATCCTAAATATATTTGGCAATTGCTATACTTAAAGTGTGCAATTTTAGGAAAATTTGCAGGAAATGTATACCACAAAATATAAATTATTGTTACTATTTTGTCAATACATAAAAAAGAAATTGAAAAGCATTAGAAGTAGATTTTTTTATTACAGTGGAACATTTGGGATTATATTTTTGCTCTTTTTTAAAACAATAATAACATTTACGTGTGCTGCTGGCGTCTGCTGCAAGATTAACTGTGTATGTGACGCAGATGCGGGCATCCCTTTTTTTATATTGTAGCACTGAGCAAAAACTGATTATGTGTTAGCTTTTTGAAGGAGAACACTATTTTCATGTGGGATATTTTAACCACCTAAATTAACCACCCATACCACCCATCCCCCTTGGAAACGGGGATGGGTGGTAGGCGTTAAGGAGTAGCCCAGGAAGATGAGATTAAGCCATACTTTTTTCATCTCAGCAGCTCAGCCAGAGATCGCTGGTATTGATCCGTAATTTTTTTTTTTTTTGCACAGTTTGATTGGAAGTCATTTAAATGTTAGGATTTTTTTTTTCTCAACTTCTGACTTTTATATGTTAATGTACATTTTTTTTAGTCTGTCAACAGAAAAAAAATCTTAAGAGCAATGTATTCTTAGTGATAGTAAAAGATCTGTTACAATAGAGTTAAAAGGAGCAGGCTGGATTTCCTGACAGACATCAACATTTGTTTACACTCAGTTCTGCTAAATCAATGATGTAACTCTATTACTTAGAAAATCTTCATTCTTTCTGGTAAAGCACATTCCTTTTACAGGAATTAAATATGTGGTTCATATTTTGTAACTTTTCCTTCTCAGCTCTCTCTCCAGATGAAAAATCTCAGGCAAGAAACTTTTTTACTGCCAACTCCTTCTAGGCTGTGTTTACGCGCTAATAAAAAATTACAATATTTAAAAAAAATTGAATGACTGTAGCAGATTTTTAAAACTGTGTTAAATGTACTCATTTGTATAAGGAATATTTAGTGGCCGACAGGGAGTCCCTGATTGATAAACCATGAAGTGAGTAATTAATGGTGAAGATTCCCATGAGTCTGCAGAGGGTTAAAGCTGGGTCAATGGCAGCATTACGGAAGCTGTGAAGGACCTGTTAGAGCTCCCAAGTCCCCCTGAAGGCCCATCAGTCAGGCACAGATAAAAGGGCTAAGTGCAAGGATAATGTTTAACCAAAAGAACCATGTCAGACGGTTCATAAACTGCTTCCTTTTGCAGAGAGACAGAAGAAAGGCAAGCCTTTCTGGATTAAAAACAGAAAGTTTTTTCTGCTCATACAAGAGTGACATGGTGTAAAGAGGCTGAACTATGTTAACAACATGTATTTATGACTCTGTCAACTTCCATGCAACACCAAAAAGAGACACAACTTTAAGTTCTCAGCACAGATCATAATATTCACAAGTCATAAAGGACAATACATTTTATCTTTTGGAAAATCAATGGCAAAATTATGCTGACAGCAGGTCAAGGATATTAAAGAAATTGAGAATGGCCAAAAGCTTTTGGGTGTGTGATCATGTTGTGTAGATTTATACTCCCTTGTTTCATTGATAAGACCAAAGAAACCCCAGTCTGACTCAGTGACTGTTATTTTTGAAAACCACAGGTGTGACTCGAGACAAGGAAACTGTTATCAGAGAAAGTTGATGGCTTAGTGGACTTGAGCAGGTTAAATCAATAAAACAAACTTCTCAAAGGTTTTGTTTTTAATGATCTACCAAAGTAGCCTTAAAATGTCCTTCACTTGTAAAAGTATTCTATATAAAATCTTAATTAATGCACTGTGTAAATTTAAAGTAAACACAATTCTTCAGAAACGGTTCTGTAACTGAAAAACCCAACCTTCAGGACGCTCAAGCTAAATAAATAAATGTATAATTGCATGTAACTTATGTATGTACTCAAGATTAACAGTCTACATATGGTCCAAATTATGTGGTGGAGTTAAAGGTTGTGGGCACAACATTCCAGATGTGGACAAAGACAAGCCTGTTTCCTTACAGGCATGTCTTTGTTGAGTAGGTGTGTGAAGTGGATCACAAATGAAGTCATATTTTCATCTCCCAGAGAGACCTCAAGCAGTTGTGCAGCACACATGGCTGCAGTAAACAAGGAAGGGAGGTCTTGAATCATTAATTATCATCAATTATTAAAATCATCACATATAATTGGCTCCTGGGCTCCTGGTAACAAAGAATCATCCACAGTAAGGCTCTTAAATGTTACACATCCAGACATCCAATACATAACAGGTGTATAGAAAATGATTGGTTATCTTTTAATTGTTAGCCTAGTGCTTTATTTTTTTTTCTTCATTTAAGAGAAGACTGCAGCAAAGGGCACACAAAGAACTGTTCATATTGTATATAAACTGTAGTCAAAAGCTGAAAAAAATATTATTCTATATGTGTATTTTAAAAGTGGCATTTTGGCAGCTATATCGATAGATACTTTATATCATATAATCAAACATTTAATCTATACATAATACAAATTACAGTTAATATAATCTTTGTCATAATCTTAGTTGGAGCAAACCAAATGCCATAAATTTCTTCAAACATAATATTGCAGAATAATAATAAAAAAAAAAAAAACTTTCTACATATGATCATATTTGTGATTCTTCTTGTCTCTGACTCATGTTTTAGTAAGATATTTTTAGACTGGGAGCATTCTACTTGTCCATCTGTACAAGCAGATGAGTTTCTGGAGTTTCTGCTCGGCATCACAGCCAATGAGGAGCCGGTAGGAGATGAAAGCAAACCAGAATGCCTAAAGCATTGCCAAAATGCTTCTGCTAAGATTATCAGCGGCAGCTTCACAGACAGTGGCCTTCCCTTGTCTACCAGCCTGAACAAAGTCAACAATCCGTGTGAAAATACTTGGATATGACATGCTCAGCATTTTCCTTTCTGGAGCATAGCCTTAAAAACTCAATGCATGTCATTGAGCTTTATTAAAGTGAAGTTGGAATTGTATTCATTTTTAGGAATATCTGATAATTAATTTACATATATTATTTACCATTTTTGAATTATAAAACATAAGGAAATGTATACAAGTGGAATATCAAAGCCTGCAAATATTTAATGATATTTTTAGGCCCCCTTTTTGTTATTTTTTCAGTTATGAAAACCAAATAGACCACTTTGCATTGCTATCTGTTTGTATATCATCCTGTATGAGAATAATGACCTAAAATGAAAATATGGAATATTAAATGGGTAAATTAAGTTTTTGTTACTGTCTCCAAATAAAATGTTACATCAAACTTATTTTTCCTCAGAAATGTACAAGACACATTATTACATGTAACATTGTACAAAGTTACATTTTTGGTTGGTATAAATTAATGAAAATAATGCACAATGAAATCTTTAGAGCTGTTATGACATTTAAGAAAACAGATGACAGCTGACCTAGATACTTTTGTGTGCCACTGTTCTTGATACAGGGCTTCTTCTGTCTGATAACTGAGCTCAAGCGATCAGGAAACAATTTGGGAATATGAACTAATACTGTGTGGAAGGATCTGCTGCAGCGTGCTGCCAACATGTAGCACAGCAGGCAGAGGAACATTAGAACCACAGAGAGGCTGGAGGAATGTATCTGTGGTATAAAGCTTCTGCTGTCGAGTCCAAAAAAAGGTGGTATTAATAAAAATATTTCTGAAATTTAGACTGGAAGTCTACACAGGTGTTAGAGGTTGGAGCTGGAGGTTCCATTAACCATTTTGCTGCTGTGAAATCCTTCACCAATCTTGTGCAGTTCAAAAATGTTTAATTAAAGAGTTATGGGTGTGTTTATGAATCATAGGGTATTAAGTTTTTCCCCCTTTCTACCCCCAATTAAATTTCAGTGGTGCATGAAATTCATTATCTATCTAAAAGAGGCTATTTAAAATATTTTTCTATTTCTAGCTGATTTAAATGCATACTGCCCTGAGCGCTCTGCTGCCACCATTTTGCAAGTAGTACTTTCCTCAGGAAACCATACTCTGTGGCACAGCCATGTCACACACAATTAGCATTCCTGAGAGCCACATGGATCCACACTGCTTGGGGCCAAACAGGCGCCGTCCACTTCCTAGGCACAGGCAGCAGAGAACACGCTCTCTATATTTTCATCCTATCCTATCATTAGTTAAATGAAGCTAGGAAAAAGACAGTGCTCAGCAGGAAGAAATTGCAGAAAAGTTCTTCCTGAAACAAACAAAAAAAGTGTAAAAACATTTTTCTCAGAAACTGGGAATTCTAAATTAGGCAAAAGATTGCACCGTAAGTGAACCAAAGCATGTTATATTTGTGAATGAACTGGCCTGATGTGCTGGAATTAGTACATGAATTATAAGAGTCACTTCTTCTCTAAACGGGTGTGTTTTGTAAACAATAAAACGAACTAGGCTCCTTCCATCAGATTCAAAAGTTTTTCAACTGACACTATGTTCAATAAGCAGAAAGAAGAACAGAAACTGAAACAGTGTGCAGACTCTTAGATGTAGCCTAACTGTGTTTTGTGCTTGAATGTTTTGGATATTTGCGTTATGTGTTGTGGTAAATGCACTGAAGATTGAAAAGACACACTTTTTTATTTGTGTGTCTGTGTATTTAATTTTCAGCAAAACTGCGTGTGAATAGTTTATACCTTCTAATGTCTTGTCAAGCCAGTTGTCAGGTGTTTTTTTTCTTTATCAAAATAAAAACAATTAATGATAAAATTACTGAACTGGTATTCTATACAGTGTTGTGCAAAAATTACTTCTAAGTTCCGATCAAGGAATAAAACTGAACTGGTTCATGTTCATAGTTCAGTGTTTTCAAATTCAGAGCCATATTTAATTATTCCAACAAGAAGAACATCATAACATTTTTAATGTATAATCTTTAATTAATAGTCATAGTTTTCTGTCAGCTTTAAGTTGGTTAGCTTCTCCTATTTTCTGTTTATACTCATGAATATTTTAATATAATCAAATCTACAGTAAAACTGCACTCATTCACATACTGTGATGCAGCAGTGGCTCAGGGGGTAGGGATTCATCATGTAACCGGTGGGTTGCTGGTTTGTGAACCCCTGCTCTGTGTGTCGTTGGGCAAGACACTTCACTCGATTTGCCTGTTGGTAGTGGTCCAAGAGCCCAGTGGCACTGACTGCACGGCTGCCTTGCTTTTGTCAGTTGACCCCAGGGCAGCACTTTACACATTACCATTTTTACCATACATTCCTGCTATAGTTTTAAGAAAATGAAACAACAAAATGTTAAAACAAAACAAAACAAAAACAAGGGAAAAAAAGGAGCAAAAAGAAAGAAATTTAGACCAAGTCAGGACAATTTTGCTCTCCAAGGCAAATGTTGTCGACTCTTATTCGTATGATGTAGCTAAAGTTTATTTGTTATAAGCTATTTGTTAAAAGAAACTGTTTATTATTAGAAATATTTTAGACTATTTTACATTGATTAAAATTACAAAAAAAGTCTTGTTAAGGTCAATGTTCTAGAAAAATTTTTGCAGTCCACATAAATGCACTCTTTTGATTGCATTAGGCACTCATTCTACACGCGTATACACGGCCACAAATTAGAATCTAGAAACATGGCGTAATTATAAAACATAAAAGTAGCAGGGGCTGTCTGGGGGGCAATACAGTAGGCTCTTGTAAGTGAACTGAGCCAAATGATTCGAATCGCAGAAAGGAGCTATAATTCCCATCAGATGTTGACCTAAATTTGTGTGCGGTCCCTTTAAGAAACACATTTACTTCCTGCATGTCAGAGCAAGTGTAGCCACCAAAACAACCAGTGTTAAAATGAATGTTTTGAAATACGTAAAGATATCAAGCGTATAAAGCACGAAGAGCGAGTTGTATAAATATTCGAACTCAAAGCTTGCTGTTATATGAGCAAAGATTATGGCAGGAAGAAAAAGAAAGGTCCAAGATTTGGCAGTGGCTGTTGCTACGCATAAAGAGTCGGGTTTGGTGCTGCGTAGAAACCAGACAGAACCGAACTGTAGAGCCTCTCCTGCCAAGCTGGAGAATCAGTCAGTTCTGTGCGAATCTGTTCAAAGTTTCGAGCCGGAGCGAAGCCATTATTTCAACTGCAACGAACCTCAGCGCCGACTGGAGCAGGATTTTTTCAATCAGCCTTGCATCAGTTTGGCGAAAGCATTCCTCGGGAAGGTACCCATGAAATCAGTCTTAAATTTTACATTGACTTCCTTTTTTAAGGGGTGTTGTTACATCAACCTTTCTAGATTATCTCAACTATTTTAAGAAGTTGTTTTATTCGTCAAAATGGGAAGAAACTCCACATTTCTTACTTTCTAATAAAAATAAAATCTAATTTAGCACATCTCCTTTCTCCATACCCTCACCTACTGACACTACCAGTCTTAACTGTCCTGATAGCGAAACAGTATGGTGGGTTGGGTTGCCTTATAGTGTGGGGGCAGATTTGCTCTATAAAAGGGGCGAGAGCAGAATATTCTTGTTACTTTATAAACTAATTGTTAGGAGGGCCAAAGATGGAACTAGGAAGAATGTAAGTGCAGCACCCAGAACATATAACTGAAACAAACGCAAGAAATACATCCTGCAGCCTGTGCATTTAGGGAAAGAAATGACTTGAAAAGTAGCAAAGCTAAATGAAAGCTCTGTAAAGTGATCCTGAAAATTTTAAAAGTCATATTTCTACTTACTTTTTACACAGCCTCCTAAACAACACATCTTTTTATACCTGCAATTTATCATAATCTGTGTTATCTATAACTTGCTTGAATATTTCTGGTCATTTGACCAGAAATGACCATTGAACTGCTGAATCAGTTCAATGTTTTTATTATCTGTTCAGCTTTAAATGCTAAAACCGAAGTAATTTTGATATATTTTATAATACAAGTCAGAATAGTTTTTCTAATAGTGAATGTACACTTTTTTTCTTTTCTTTCTTTTTTTTTTTTTTTTTTTTTTTTACATCTTTTAATGCATAATTATTGAAGGTCCTAAACACTGTATAAAAACACTCTGATACATTTCTGATAAAAGTGAAATATAAATAAACTATTTCCTGCAGGTGCTGGTCCGCAGGTGTGCTGATGGCTCTGAGCTTCGAGGGAGGATAGTGGAAACTGAAGCGTATCTTGGAGGGGAGGACAAAGCCTCACACTCAGCAGGGGGCAAACGCACTGAGAGGAACACGGCCATGTTCATGAAGCCAGGCACAATCTATGTGTATCCAATCTATGGGATCTACCTCTGCATGAACGTGTCCAGTGAAGGTACACACCGATATGCCGGTGCATATTCATATTATATTTCACAGTGTCTGCACATGCAGTGATGTGAAAAAGGTTTCAGAGAGCCTGTTTTGTTTCATTGCGTTTAGGTCAACTCTGCATGTATCTGACATTAAGACAAGTCAGCGGTTTTTGGTTTTCATTACTGGTTTGTAGAGAGAAAAGGAAGGAAGCAAAGCCTTGCTGACTGATGCAGATTGTGTGCTGTGTTTATTCAGGGGAGGGTGCTGCCGTGCTGCTGCGCTCTCTGGAGTCCCTGCAGGGCCAATCTGCAATGAGGGAGCTGAGAGCGGCAAGACGCAAAGAGGGAGCCCGGCAACTGAAGGACAAAGAGCTCTGCAACGGGCCCTCAAAGCTGTGCCAGGCTCTAAATATACCTCGCTGTTTTGACCGTAGAGACTTGGCTTCTGACCCAGAGGTGTGGCTTGAGGCCGATCAAAACACAAGTCCCCCAAAACCCCAGGATATAGTTTCAGCTCCACGCGTCGGTATCGAGGCCCATGGGGAATGGGCTAAGAAACCATGGCGCTTTTATCTGCGGGGGCACCCCTGTGTTAGTGTTGTGAATAAAGAAGCAGAGAGACGGTCTCTGTCTGGCAATGCAACAGACAATTCAGATCCATGAGATGTGCAGAGAAAGAAGAAGAAGATTAACCTAAAAACATGAGTTTTTAAGCTATTTTTCTGTGTTCCCTTTTTTAAAGTTGGAGACAATAAAATGTTAGACACTTTCTTTTGTACAGATACACTACATCCTATCGTAAAAGGAGAAAAAAGGGGATTTTTTTTTGTCATTCACTGTGTCTTACATATTATTTATGTCAAACTTATTTTCTCAGATTTATGTAATTTGAAGCCTATTTTTTGTACAGATGTTCATTTTATTTCTTATATGTGTACATAACTCAGACTTTACAAATGGAACATGGAAGGATGGATAATGGACAAATGATCATAAGCGAGAGAGGGAAAGGGAATAAAGACTGGAAATACATTTTTTTTCCATGCTTACCCAGACCTGGAAAATATTTAGATTTCAAACCTTTCTGAACCATAAAGCAACCCTCATCTTTAAGGTATTAGCAGTTCTGGGAGAATCAAAGCATTTGAACAAAATTCCAGTCTCAATTTTAATTGACAAAATTTTATTTCCCATTCTATAAGTTTATTTTTAAATGCAGTTTATTGAAGCAAAGTTGTACAGTAAGGTAAAAGATTAGACCTGACTGAGTTCATTTAAAAAAAAAAAAAAAAAAAAAAATCATGCATACAGTAGTCTGTTTCATGTAGCTCCATCTGTTTTCCAATAAGCATTCACATACGGGAAAACGTTCCTGCCAGTGATTTTTACAGATGTTTGGAAAGCTCACTTTCCATCAAACCTGAGCCTGTGAAAAAACAAGCTGTTTGATGTTTAGACTTTTCATCTTTTTTTCTCTGCAGTCTTTCCATCTCCACCTTTGGGATTCCTAAAAAGAGGTAGCTGGAGGCCTGGAACGATCAGTGCTTGGTGTGCACTTATGAAGCAGACACAGAGTATCTTATTCTGGATTTGGGAGATTGTATCAGTCTCCCAGTGCTTCCACTATTCACAGTGAACCCATAAGGCATGTCTGGCATGTATAAAATAATTTAAAATTGTAAACAAAGGTTTGGCTCAAAGATAATCTATATATTTTATAACTCTTCACACGTTAATCCCGTCATGTCTGTCTGCTGTAAATCCTCCTTGGTCATGATCACGTTTCAGGTTAACAGTAATAATTTCTAGTTGTTGGGCACTCATACAGTCTACTCCATGGGTGACTGAAAGATAGAAATAATAGGATCTTCGTGGTTTGTCACAATAAGGACGCTGCGGAACTTGTCGAACAGCGTCTTGAGCTGCGATCGCCTCATGTTCTCGTTGTACATAATTTCTTCCAGGTGGTGATGTCCCCGAAAATAGTGCAGCAGCCTAAAAAGCAGTCGACAAACCGCACACAATGAAATTAACTAATAGCAAGAGCTTTTTCTCAGTCAGCTGCAGTTTGTAGGCCCTTGTAAAAAGATATAAAGCATTAACGTTAATCATGACTACTGGTACTGAAATGCTCAGCTGAAGTTATCCCAACCATTTGAGTCTTTACAAACTAAATGACAACAACCCTGATGTCTACATTTCTCATGCAAGATATGAATAGATATAATCTTCACGGTATGGACTAAAGAAAAGCATGAGTTTGCAGTGAATCCACTAATTTATGAACAAAAGAATGTAAAAAAAAAAAAAAAAAAAAGGGTCTTTATATTTACACCTCACCTGCTTATAAACCTTTAAAACAAGCCTAATTACCTGGCAAACATTCGCAGATCCTCTGGATTTTGCGCAGCTGGGATGTTCAGTATAACCTGCCTCTCGTGCTCTGACAGGCTTGTAAGAAGCGTTTCTGTCATCCTTTTATTCAAAGGAGAGTCTCCGCCGGGCAGCAGCTCAGCGCTGGAATTCTCCATACTGGGACTGGTTAGAGTCATGTCATCACTGCTGGCTGCAAGCATGAATGAAGTGGACTGTCAATGATTCTATTTGACCTCTTATGTGTGAGAGCAGAGAAGGGAGAGGTGGTGGTGGGGTCTTACTTGGAGAACCAAAACTGAGAGCGCTTGGCGTGCTGAGACTGCGGCCTCCGACTCGAGCAGCCAGTGGAAGTTCTTCATCCTTCTGTGTCGGCTCATCTTCACTAGGTGGTATTAAAAGGCAAACATAAGTATGTAGCTGGATGAGCAGGCGGCGCTGGAGCATCCACACCACCATCTGGATCAGCTGGGCCTAGTGAGAGACAGAACATTTTTCAAATTAACTGTTGATAACATTTAATTTACAGCAAGATCCAAAATTTACCATGAAACCTCTGATTTTACTCATCGTTTGCTTTCAAATTTGCAAAAAAAACTATAAAGCTGCTTTCATTGGAAGAATATTTCTGTAAATACATTGTTTCACATTCAATTCTGAAGTGTTTATTTTGATGTAGAAAATGGATTGTACCAACAACACAATATAAAAATGTTTGTTGTGTCAGTTATCCTTCATCTCCATATAAAATATAAAACGATCTATATTCAGTGTTTCAAACCTGCAGTCTAAATAATGGCCAACAGAAGGCAGGCTTTGTAGAAGAAAATATTACAGTACAGCTTTAAAAATCCTGAAATGATTTGAATCAGGTGTGCTGGAACAGGAACATGTCTAAAACAAGCGAGAGAGTGTCACAAATAACATGGACATCACGAGGTAACAAACCATGTCCATTTATTAGTCTCCCTTAAGGGCAGGGGTATGTAGTTTCGTTAAAGGGTCATGCATGGTCCTTTTTATACCAAAATAAACAAAAATATTGATAATAAAAATTTTAAACCATACATTTTTTTTAAATGTATTTTTTTAGGATGCCTCCTAGACGCCTCCCTGATGAGGTGTTCCGGGCATGTCCCACTGGGAGGAGGCCCAGAGGAAGACCCAGGACATGCTGGAGGGACTATTTTTCTCAGCTGGCCTGGGAATGCTTTGGGATTCCCCTGGAGGAGCTGGCCTAAGTGTCTGGGGAGAGGGAGGTCTGGGTCTCCCTGCTTAGGCTGCTGCCCCCGCAACCCAACCCCAGATAAGCAGAAGATAATGGATGGATGGATTTTTTTTTAGCATTCATGTGTTTGCATCTTTATCATATATTTCAATTGCCATAAACAATTCACAGTATTTTAGCCATTTCAGCGATTATCTTACCTCCTGTGCAGGAGCTTCCAGAGGATTTCTGAATTCTGCTAGTGAGACCGGTAGTGAGAACTTGGCCAACATGGAGGGCAGATCATGATTAGAAAACTGCTGAGCAAACTGCTTAGCCAAAGGGGAGTATCTGGTTAGGGAGGAATAACAAACACTACTATTTAACACAGAGCTTTTACACTAACACAGTTCCTATATGCTATCTGCAAACTACAAATAAGCAATTCTTGTCAGTACCAATGTCAATGACAGTAACCAAGTGGGGTATCCAGAAATTCAAATTTACAAATACCGGGGATATGTAGCAATTTCGTGGAGAAGTGTCCGGCTATTATATGTTTGACCAAATCACACACTTACAGAGAGATGTTGGCATGAGGAGACAGCATATAGACGTTATTCTCACACAGAGGAAAGATGATGATCGCTTTGCCCCAATAAACCAAGTGAGCAGCAATTTGGAAGATCTGAGTGAGAAAAAAAAATAATAATCATCCATAATAATAGATCATAAAGTCTGATAAGAAATCCTGAAAACTAAAAGAGTAAAAATAAAAAGCGTTTGCATGAATAGTTTTGCATTCCATATATTCTCCACTAGATGGCAGTAAGTAGCTGAATATAATGCAATATAATGCAATGGCTGCATTTTCCATGAAATACATTTTGGACATAACTCACACATCATCTGAAGAGGGTTCTTTAAACCCAAGCGTTCCTTTAAGTTTCCATTGTGACATGGATTTTGAGCTAAATTCTGCAATACATCCTCTATTAATCCAAAAAAATGTGAAAAATGCAAAAGGATTTTAATCCCTACGTTGCTTTTAAATTAAAGACATGCTGTGAAATCTTAAAGCATGATATGAGAGCGATGTTGTGCACCTGCAGTAAGGCCAGGTCAGCGTCCTGGGCTAGCTGCTGTAGGTTTTTCACTGCTGAGCAAGTCTTTATCAGGCGCACCATTGCAGGTGAGCAGTCCAGAGGAAGCTGGCCCAACAGCGCCTTCTCACTTTCTAGCAGCAGCAGGGCATGATAAGGCCTGCAGGGTCACAGAAACCAAATTACTTTTCAACCCACAGAATCTCTTCTCAGGGAACAGGAAGGTCTGAAAAATCTTTACTTTTTACTTGACTTTTATTTTACCTTTAAAAGATAATAAAAGGAGACATGTTATTTAAAACAGAAAGTTTTTTTTAAACTGCCTATAGGTGGCAGTGTGGCCCACAGAAAATATTTCAACAGTAAAGAAACGTTGAGCCTAAAAAAAAAAAAAAAAAAAAAAAAAAAAAAAAAAAAAAAAAAAAAAAAAAAAAAAAAAAAAAAAAAAGTGGGGCACGCAATTTGACTATACCTGAAAAAGATTAGCTTCTAATAAAAAAACAAACAAACAAACAAACAAACAAACAAAAGAACTTTATTAGGGTCAGAAAAAAGGCAAGGTCATTTGTAAGCCAATAGTGCATGGATCAGCATGGATCAAAGGGATTTTTCATTTCTGCAGTGGCTGGTCAACTTATGGCATTTTCCTCAGATTATTGTCATAAAATAAAAACACCTTCAGCGGGGAGGGGGTTATTTTGAAATGTGTGGTGGTTTCTGAAGGGTATAATGAAAGCACCAGAAGAATTTTCAGCTTTATCTGACACAGAGCAGTTTTCCTGTGTAATTCACAACAAACAAATTTGTTCATGTGTACTGCTTGTAAAATAAAATATTG
Organism: Anableps anableps; assembly: GCA_014839685.1. NCBI lineage: Eukaryota > Metazoa > Chordata > Actinopteri > Cyprinodontiformes > Anablepidae > Anableps > Anableps anableps. The sequence continues at coordinate 21,374,966 of CM026083.1, read as the reverse complement.
TTTCTAATACAGAACACGGAATGTATGAAATAATAAATATACCTGATGGCCTTCAGACTGCGCTCTAATGCCTCTGGGGGGATATAGTTACCACCAACCCTGTGGATCTTATGAGGCAAGCAGAAGCTGACCTCCAGCCAGTTGTTAATATGTAGTCGTACCACACCTGTAGTGCAAAGGCTGAAAAATCATCAATATAATTAGCTTAATGAAAAAGGGGATTTGTTCAACAACTGGAAAAATTTAATAAAGCAAATACATTTATTTTGCTTCCCACCTGTCATAGGCCTCCTTCAAGTCCCTGGCTAGCTTACATTTTGGAAGAATTTGTCTAAATGGAGACTGCGGGGTTCCATCTGCTAACATCAGCAGAGAGGGAGCACAGTTATAACAAAGTATGAGATATGGAATAAAAAAAAAAAAAAAAAAAAAAAAAAAGAAACCAATTATACTTCAAAACTGGAAAGTCTGATTGACACAGAGCTTTAGAGAGGATGAGAGTACTAAAAGAATATCTCACTCTCAGTCATAGTGGTGATCTCGTCTTGCACGGAAAGCATCAGCTTGGCTTCTCTGGTCAGGTACTGGCAGCGCCGCTCCTCATGCTGAAGGGCTATAGCGATGCGCCGAGACAGGTTGTGCATGCAGCTGATTACTGATGGGTCAGCGTTTGCCTGAAGATGCAAACGACATGCAGGAAATGTTTTTTTCCCATGTTTGGAGTATTAATCAATTACAGCCTATTCTTATTGTCTTGCTTAGGTGACTGAAAAACATTTTCAGACTTAAAGGCCAATGAAAATAGAAAACAATACACATTAGAATATACAACTAAAAAGAAGCAATGGCAGAAATATTACAAAGGACTTTTATTTCTTTTATAGGTGTTTACAGCACTGTAAATTAAGCTGTGGGGCAGATATTATCGACAAAACATGATGGAGCAACTTTTCGCTCTCTACTGAGCCTTCTGGGGACTTGCAGAGAACCATGACTCAGCAGGGGCTGTAACTGGGTTGGGCCTTGTTGAGCAGCATGATTAAGCGAAATAAACTGCCCTCTTCTCCCTGAGTTCTCATGCTGTCACTGATAGCAAAGCGTTATCAAACACACACCCTTCCCAGTCAAGAATACAGATTAACAGAAAACTAACTTAACACGTCCCACCCACAGTCAGCTAAAACATTTTTTAAAAGAACTGATAGAAACATGAAAACATAAAAAGTCATATTATTATTATTTTCAATTGTACACACAATGACATTTTTAAAATCTAAATCTTTTAATAAATATTTTCTTACCCTTAGTGCAAAAACCACATTAAACAAGATCATTGTAGGCATTTCTCTCTTAGGCGAAGGATCTGTTTTGGAAACCTGAAATGATAAAAAGTCAAATCTTTATAAAAATGCAAAAAAAGATACAAAAGCTTTTCCACAAAAAATAAATGTCAATTTTTATTTTAAACTTCTCAAGTTTATTTGGGAGGAATTTTTAAACATGTTTTAAAATGATTACAACTGTTTTGTTTGTTAATCATATTTTCACCTAATTTATTTTTAGATTTAATGAATAACTTGTCTCAAAAGAGAAAAATCACAAAAAATAGAAAAAGACACAAAGAACAAATCAAATGTGTATTTTCAAACACAAAGCACAATTAGTGAAATCTAGTGTCCAAAGATACAAAGACAAACAGAAACATTTGTAAAATAATATAAATAAATAAAAAAAGCTTAACAATTTATCGCTGGATTTTAAAATAGTGAAAAGGGGTTTTTTGTGGCTATCATAAGGAACTGAAAACAGCCTGCCTTGGCTGTTGAAAAGTTACTGACTAAAACCTAGTTCATTTCAGGTGTTATTTTATCACATTAAAGTACATCAAAAGCTCTTCCAGTCATTTTTCAGATGTCAAAGTCCAAAACACTATCGGGAGTTTTCCATATGCACCAAACACAGACAGAAATCACAATAATGTCTGCACATAGGAGAGCTTTGTTCAGTAGGGGGAGCTGATAATATTGAGATCAATCTGCCAAATACTCAAAGCTTATTCACAGCAAAATGACCTACAATTCTCACCAAACTCCCATTTCATATTCAGTTTTTTTTTCTTTTTTTTTTTACAAATGTATTTCGGGCATTAAAAAAATAATCACACTGTGGTCTGAGAGTGAAGTGTAGGACAATAATGCAGAGAAATTTAAAAACTGTCTGATGGCCAACTACTGAAGCAAGGGAAGCAATTTACCAGCTATGACAGAGAGAAATAGGAAAGAAATTAAATCAGATTCTTTTTCTGTTTTTTTTCTTCTGTTTATTAGTATTTTTTATAGTAGTGTGGTGGTCATGTGATACTCAGTCGAATGTACTCTAACAAGCATGGAGCTACTAAATAAGTGAAAATAACAGAGTGGATCTAATTTGGGAAGAGTATAATTAAGACAACAATAATTACAGCAATTACAAGCACGGATGGGTCAAAGGACCGATAAACAGGAGCAGAAGCTGGGGATTCATCAGAATGATGAAACTTATATTCTGTATTTTATACAAATATTGACATTTTGAACTGTAACATTCATTTTGTAGTAAAGTTTAAATTAAGAGATTAACTGCTTTTATCTGATAAACAGTTTTTAACTGCAGTAATGTGGAGTTTGCTTAGATTTTAAAGCTCAAAAGGAGCAACATAGCGTTGCACATAGTTTAATATATATATATATATATATATATATATATATATATATATATATATATATATATATATATATATATATATATATATATATATATCTGAGGTTTTTTGGACTGCTGAAAACCTTTGACTCTGTGGGGGCTTCAGCCATCTTCTATGGTGTTGTCTGTTGGAGCAGCTTATCTACAGCTGAGGGGAAGCGGTTAGATGAGCTCATCAGGAAGGCCAGCTCTGTCAGAGGATGCCCCTTCGACCCAGTGCAGGTGGTGGGAGACAGACAGATTCTGGCTAAAATAACATCACTGATGGACAATGTCTTCCACCCCATGCATGAACCTGTTGCTGAACTTTAAAGCTCCTTCAGTGACAGATTGCTTCATCCTAGGTGCAGAAAGGAGTGTTATAGGAGATCCCTCCTCCCAGCAGCTGACTCTATAACCATCACTGCTCCCAACAAAATAAATAAATGTTTACAGACACGGTGGTATTTGAACACCTATTTGCTGTTCCACAGTTTTTATGGTCACCTATTGTAAATAGACAGTTGTCTTCTTAATCCTCAAATATACCTGCACATTTTGAACATTTTTTTAAATGAACCTACCCAGCTGCATATTTGTTTGGACTTCAGTATGCTATTTCTAATAACTGCAAAGTATTTATGTTGAAACTTTCCATTTACTGTACAGTATTTTTATTTTTATTCTTTATTCTGCTTTTATCCATTTTATATATCTGTGTGAACCTACTTGGAGCACATTTTTACTCATTTATGGGTTTATTGTCCTCAGAAGAATAAAAACATAAAACAAAAGTCAGAATTGTCAGGTCAGGCCTTAAAGAAAACTGGCAATGAGTGTAAGCCAGGATCAGCTCATCTCCATTAAAGGCAAAGAGTAAGTAGTTATAAACAGACTTAAAACTGCTTCTGGCAACCTGAGACATGTATCTTTATTAAAAGGTAACTTCTAAAGCATTATTGTAATCAGTGTCAGAAATAAAATCCCAATAAAAACATGTCCTGCAACTGTGAAACTCATACAGAGGACAAGACAAGAAAATAATGGGCACACGAGGTGCAGCTGAAGGCAGAAAGAGGATCTTTAGACATTTAAAACTGTGAAATCTAAACACTGAAATCAGCACAACACATACGACCCCAAATAAATAAACATTTGATAAGGTGATGAAGACAGGTAAAACGAAAGCAACAGATAAAGTGAGAAAGGTTGATTTAATTTTTTGCTTCACTGAGTGCATTTATCTTTTCCTACCTGGATGGAGGGGAGAATGCTGCAGAAGAGTAGGGTGACCCCACAAATCGAACATTGTCTATCTTCAGTTCAAACTTCTTTCCGCACATGTCGTTCTTGGTGGCCAGGATGGTGGCCAGGATGCTATCAGAAAACCTCGAGTAAGGAAGCACAGACTCAGTGAAAAACTTTGCAAAGTGGGAGCAGCTGAGACGAGTGAAAAAAAGTTCAGATTATCTGACTACAGTTTTCACATTCCTGTCTATAAGACGTATCTCACTATGATAATCCATTTAAATATAAAAATCTTATTTGGCTACTGTGAGGTAAAGAAAAGAAGCGGCCTCCTGGCAGAAAATAGTGAATGATATATGGATGAGAAATGTGACAAACTCATGCTGGTTTGACTGAAGTAACTCATGCTGCAATCAAAGGGGATAAAAATGAAGGTGTTAACTTACAGAAAAAAATTACAACTATGGACCTTTTCCACCACCACCATTTTAAAAAAACAATGACTTTTTTTTTTTTTTTCAAACTTTTGCAAATTGACTGAATTTCACCCTTATTTGATCGTCTACATGCTCTGAATTAGCAACATACATTTAAACCAAGGATTTTAATGCACGCACTGATTCATCTTCTGTATATCATTTACAGGAACTGCACAGAGATCAGGGTTGGAGATCGATACAGGGCACAAAAACAGGAAAGATGGGGTGAAATAAAAGGACAGGGGGTGATCTAAGGGAAGAAGAGGTGGTTCAGAATGATTCGGTCTTACCCTGCTACCAACTGTTCATCAGTTAGCGGACATTGCTCCCTGAAATGGGATTTGGGCCCCCCAAAAAACAGAAGAACAAAAAAAAAAAAAAAAAAAGCAAAACAAAAGGAAAGATGCAACACACAGTTGGCTAAATGCAGAAAATGGACATTAAAACAACCCAAAAAACATGTGATGTAAACATGCTGGTCTGCATGTTGAGTCAAGTATATTTCACATACATATAAATAGGTATGTAAAGTAATGACCACTGCAGTTGGACTGTTGAGTTTACATATAGAATGATCAAGTTTATGCTGTTACAGTTACTGTTGAATTTTGCCACATCAACATGTTTCTCACTCATCTTACTCTTTTCCATCATCATGTTCTGCCCATCACTCTGTGTGATCTTGGCCCCTAAAATCTCCATCATTTCTGGGTATCAATGGCAGTGAAGTAACACCCAAATGACCAAATATATTATCGCCATGCAAAGTCTGAATGCCTTGCACTTGAAATATAACAGCACACCAAATACTGCATCTAAGCAGTCTGACACTTCGATGTTAACTATGATTCAGTATATTGTTCAACTCTAGACTGAAGGGCAGAGAATTAAGATATGCATCTTCTTTTTCATTAAAGAGTTTCCTTAACTAATCATTATTATCTATTAAAGAAAAAAAAGAAAAAGAAAGAGTCTCTCAAGTACAGATATTAGTAGCCTACTAAGAAAGAAATCCATAACATAAATTTGAGGGAATAAAGCAATGCCCGTTGTCTATGGTTATATCTCCACAGACTGATAAAACAGTGTTCATTCCTGGCTGCTAAATATTTATCAAGATGTTCAAACCAACTAAAAATGACGAGCATCACCATCTGTAAGGTGACAGCACAATAAAAATGAATAAGACAGACAAGACTATAAAGGTTCTAGGTTGAGTCCTGTGATTAGCAAGCTCAGTCAAAAAACAGCTGAAAATGTACCATTTAGACTCATGAAGTAAAGAAATTACATTTTCAAGTTTACATTTTAAGATAAACATCCATAGAGTGGACATTTACTAGTCTTTTCTCCTTTTTTTATCAAGGGCAAAAAAGCATCACAGTGAAATAACATCGTCTTCGTGTCAGAATTGGACATATTTCCAAGGTTAATACATATATTTCAAACATTTTTTTGAATAAAAAACAATTTACCTCGAGTCACCATCCTGATCTTCAAGAACATCCCCCAGTTGTGTTCAGTGCATATGGATTACGCTGTTTTGCTGAAGGACAGATTTAAGTATTAGAGTTTACAGGGGAAAAAAAGCTTTAGATTCCCATCTTTTTTATAAGTCAAATGATAATTGCAGAAAAGTAACTAATGTAGCATTAACAGCCTAAAAAATGTGTCAAAAAAAACTTTACAAATCTTTTGTTGTATCAAATGCCAGATTGTTACTATAACTGTCACAAAACATGGAACAAAGATTTTTTTTAGCCATCTTTCCAACTCAAGTCAAAACCTGTTGTACTTTAAATGTTAATCAACGGCTGAATAAACTAACACATGATGTCATTGTATCAGAATGCTGCACAACCACAGAAAAAAACTACAAACAACTCATGATTCAGTAACTTGCACAATCATCTTTTTTTCATTGTTTGTATGACTTTCTCAGTCTCTCACATCTCTGATACTTGGGATATTTGTTTTTGCATAGATCACTTAAGTCATTAAGACCCCAAAACATTTCAATCTCGTCCAGGTCTGTGCAACTGAAACATCCAGGTTCAGGTTCCTTTGTGTTCAAGATCATTGTCCTGTAAGTGAAGCTGTCAGATTGGCTCAAATCTGACTGTACTTTGATGTAGGAGTTAATGGAGTTAAGGAGTTAATGGTTGAATTAATAATTTCAAGATGCCAAAGTCTGGTGACTATTAAACAAGCCCAGGGCATCACCCCTCCACCGCCATGCTTCCCAGTTATTTCAAGGTGTTTGAGCTGTGTTGTAAATTTTGTGTGGTGCTGTAAATCATGCCAAGACATCTCTACTCTAGATTAATCTGTCTAAAGAAGATTGTTCCAGTTCATCCAGAAGCCGTGCTGAAAAACCACAGTCAAGATGCCATTTTCTTTTTTTATAGCAGAAAGGCGGTCTCCTGGCAACCTTTTCAAACAGTCACCGCTTTTTCAGCCTTTTTCTGATTGTCCTGACATAAACTTTAACAGTTAACAATCACTCAAGAGGAGTCATTGCTCAAAGTCAGTTACTCGATGCAAAACGTTTTGCTAATATTAATAATAAATTGAACGTAATAGCATTGTTTTAGAATCAAACCGAAATGTATGTAACTGACTTTGAATCGGTATATATGATTGGACTGAATGGACCGTGCCTTGAAGTAACATTAGTTGTGAATTGACGCAATATAAATAAATATGAGTTGAATTAAACATTTAACAAACACAGTGCTGCAGTGTGAAGAACTGTTGCTTTGCAGCTAGACCGTCTTGAGCTCGGTGTAAATCAATAAACATAGTCATTGTCTGAGTTCAAGGTGAGGCAGCTCTTACCTGAGAGCGCAGACGGACATTCAGCAGCTCTTTGAAAAGGATACCGAAACAGAAGTTTGTTCCCTCTGCTTCCAGAGCTAACCAGGATGACGCTGATAGGACTGGTTTTATCCCCGGTTTTGTGCCTGTTGTTTTGTAACGGACTGTACAGAGAGTTTTTGTCATCTGGTGACTCGGCCGATGGGCTTAGCATCATGTTAGCATTCTAATTATGTTCGTCAGCTTGATTTAATTGAAGCTCCTATGGCCGCTTATGTTTGGAATAAAGAGGAAGAAAAAAATAAGAGTACAGAGAACACGTTACAATCAAGTTAGAAGCCTGCAAAAAAACCGTGTGAGTATCTTCGAGAGCTATTGTTGACATTGTTGTGTGTTACCTTAAGAAATGCCCGGCTGGAAACATTAACTCGGTTTTAAACTTCCAGCCTGCATCCAAAAGAGCAATAATTTGATTTTGCTTGCCAATATATAGTACTTATATCTGCTAACAAAATAATTTGAAAAACAAAACAAACAAACAAACAAAACAAAACAAAAAAAAAACAACGAATGAAAGATAAATATATGAATTCTAAACTACAGCCTGATGAAAATCAGCAACTCAGTTACACAGCAAACTAAAATAATACCCAATAAATTAATTAATTAATTAATTTTAGTACAGAAATGTCATGTTATGTATGGACTGTAGCAAATACTGCTGACTAGACAGTTGGCACTCTTTAAAGCAAACTCTGCTTCCTTAACACCTGAGCAGAGCATGCTGCATTGATGCAGTTATTAACACAAAATGAGCCACAACCAAGTATTAAGTCCATCTATACTATAGAGTACATAGACATACTCTCCTGCTTGCTAAAATATTTTGATAAAAAATCCTTTTACTATTTTTATCCATTAAAAATGGAATTTGGTGTTTTTACTGGCAGAAACAAATCAAAATTAACAAAAATAAAGGATTAATGTGTTTTAAATCTATATAATGTATGAGTTTTACCTTTTTAATTGCACTGATTTAATTAATAACATTGTCAATTATATTCCAATTTATTCAATTTAATCTGTCAACCAATGTATGAGGTATGCAAGGGCAGGATCAGTGTTTTTACACCAGATCGCGCTTTTTGCAGACATCATTTATTTCTAATTTTTCCAACTTTTTACAGAGATTCAGTCTATGAGTAAAGACTTCACAGAAAATTATTACTCCAATGGAAAGATTAATTACACTATATCGGCCATGTAGGTCAAGTGCCAGCTCTTGTAATATTTTTTTAGATGAAAAAAACATTTAGTATGATATTTTGATCATTTTCATGTGAAGTGTGGAAGGCTTTGTTTTGAAACATGGATAATTAGCTTTTTATACAATTTGAAGACGCTGCACTCACATTGACCTGCAGTATTTTTGGAAGATTATCTTTAATTTCAGTTTGCCACACCCTTTTACATCAAACTGCATGGTCTGTGGTCTGTAGGTTTTTTTTGTCCAGTCTGCTAAAAATGTTAAATTGTCATTGAGCAGTATATATTTCCATGATCACGTGAAGAAATTGTCCAAATATTTTTAACCTAGTGCGCTTTCTGAGACTGATGTGTGTTTTAGCAGGTAACTCTAGTGGTTCACAGACATAGTCCTACATTTTCTTACATAAAACATGTGGTTAAACTGAAATTGTTTTGTTTTTATCTTGTTTTGCTGCTGTATAGCCCAGGACAATCTTGTAAATGGGATTTTCTCTTCCTGGTTAAATGAAGGTTTCAAACAAACTAATTAATTATGGTCAACTTCCAAAGATAATTATTTCCTATTGAACTTGCATGTATAGACTACTGAACAAATATTTAAGAAATAAACAAACTGCAAAGCAATTCAATGAAATTGAAAGCTACTTTAAACAAACAATGATGAACAGAGGCATATAGGCTATGATTTTCAGCTTTTATTTGCAGTTTGCAACAGCTTCAAACCAGCAAATACTGCATTTTAGAAACTTCACAAAAACTGTTGCATGTTGAAGACTGTTGCATGTTTTATTTTTGCTTAGTGGTACTGTCTGCCCAGGGCGGAGACCACCACAGCCAGGAACTTCTGCCAGGCCTCCTGGAAACCAGGGGTGAAGACACTGGGACCAAATTTGGCAGCCACAACCACTGAGATGCACTCAGCAAGAGTCTGAAATGAGAAAAGCAGTACAATGATGGTGGCAAGGATGTTATAACTGGTAAAATAAAAACATTAAAACCTGTTTTTCATCAAGGAGCCTGAGAGTTAGCAACATACCCTGAAGTTATCAGGATCCACATGAAGCTTCTCAGAGTGCATAACGCTCAGTTTGGCATAGGCATTCTTGATGTTGTCCATGTTCTTCACAGCAGTTTCCAGTCCAGCCATCACAGTTTTTCCATGCTGAGCCACTTTGGTATTTCCAACAATGGCAGCATAGGTGGACAGGTTTCCGAATGATCCGAAATGTCTCTGGGTCCAGGGATACACAACTAAGAGCCTGATTTAAGGGACAAATTGTAAAGGTTAACACAAATTTCAACATGTGAAACTGAATTCAGTTGCAGGGACATGTTATCATATGATGTGAAGAATGTGTTATACCTGAAGATAGAAATGGATAAATGAATGAAAATGTTATGAAGGGTCACCTGATCAGAGCCTGGGGTCCAATCTCAGCCACATCGATCTGTCCCCACAGAGTCGTGATGGCCTTGCGCTCAGCATCTGTCCACTCGACCATGGTGATGAATTAAATTTGTCTTTACTCCACAGAAAATAATCTAAGACGCCTTGGGTCACAAACCTTTTGAGGATGATAATCTAAGAGCTTTTTATTAATTTCCCAGTGCCACTCCTCTCTGCTTAGGAGGCTTCTGATTGGACAAAAGTTAGTGCCATGTTGGGTTATACCCTTGACAACGTCGATATGATCACTGCTGGGCTTTCTGGAAAAGGCTGATAAGAAGAAAATAAATATAAATGTTTTATATAATCAAGGCTGACATTTTATTAAATTTGTTTTTTTTTTAAAACTTTTTCATGTGTTGCAGCTCCTTTAATAACATCCAAACAAGAATAACAACAAACTCTAGTAGAAGAGTAGATTCTATTGCTATTTAAATGACTGAAGTGCAACTATATCAGAAAATAATCTGTGTAATTTTAACTATAAAATGTATTGGAAATTCTGCCAGTGGCTACATGGAAAGGGTTATGTTTTAAAATTGAAACAACAGGTTATTTAATTTTGCTTCATATATCAAAAACCTAACCTACCTAATCTGAATATTCTATATAATATCATTTTGGAGCCAAGGCTGATTTGGACCTGTTCTGATCTTTTTCTGGCACAAAGCTATCCCAAAGTGTGGAGAGATCAGAGGTGAGGTTTTGTGCAGGTTGTATCTTTTCTTTTCTCATGAGATGTTAATCTTTTCTTTCCATGCCAACCATGGTCATCTACTCCATCTATACATTATGCAGAGAAAGAAAACACAAGAAAGACCAATTTGCTCTCATCAAGTATGAATGAATAAATTTTGGATAAACATTATTTTAGGAAGTCTATCAAATGTAGTTAAAAGTCTTCAGCTAATCTAAAACGCTGCAGCAAGAGCTCTGATGAAAATGAAAAAGACGCTATTTTAGCTTTCCTTCAATGGCTGTCTGTTAAATGGAATTATATATTATATATTATAGCGCTTTATCAAGTCCAGAGGACCCCAAAGCACTTCACACTACATTCAGTCATTCACCCATTCACACACACATTCACACACTGATGGTGGGAAGCTCCTACATTGTTGCCAACACTGCCCTGGGGCATTCTGGAGCAAGGCTGCCATATATCTGTGCCACTGGGCTCTTTGACCATCACCAGAAGGCAAGGCAGGTGAAGTGTCTTCCCTAATGGCACAATGACAGAGACAATCAGAGTGGGGGGTTCGAACCGGCAAACCACTGATTACGGTGGTACAAACTCCTATCACCATTGCCTCAAATCCAGAAGAGTATTTAAAAGTCTCCTTCTCACATATAAACCCCTTAATAATCAAGCTCCATCATACATCAGAGATGTAATTGTTCCTAACAGAGCACTTTGCTCTCAGGATGCAGTTTCACTGGCGGTTCCTAGAATTTCTAAAAGAAGAATAGGAGGCAGATCCTTTTGTTACCAGGCTCCTCTACTATGGAATCAGCTCCCAGTTTTAGTCCGTGAGGCAGACACCCAGACTACCTATAGGACTTGGGTTAAAACTTTACTTTTTGATAAAGCTTATAGTTAAAAACAGCAATATTTGCCCAGTCAAGTGAGGGAGTTGGGGGAGGTAGAGTGTACGGCCCAATCCGGCGGGGGAATACAGTCTGCAAAGATAGTTAAATGTGTCCCTCTCCTGCTATTAAGTTTTTTCTTTTCATTAGCATGAAAAGTACTCTTATATCAGTTCTTCTGTTTTTTTCTTTTGTTTATTCTGCTCTGTCTTCCCAACCCCCCAGTTGGTTGTAGCAGATGGTTGCTCATACTGAGCCAGGTTCTACTGGAGGTTTCTTCCTGTTAAAAGAGAGTTTCTCCTCTCCACTGTTGCTACATGCACGAGGGATTGCTGTAAAGTCAGTGATACAATGCAAGCGATTGTCGACTGTCACTGTGTGCTCGTCCAGAAGGAATTAATGCTGCAAGTCATTGACTTGATACAATCTGCTGGGTTTCTTTAGACAGAAAACTTTTTAAATTAATTTGAATAATAAACTGAACTTAATGCACTGATTGATAACTAGGATCAATTGGGTATTTTTTGGAAATTCTCCATTTATAATAGGTAATAAAAATCTATGTACTTTATGGGTTACTCAATATTTCAATAAATTAGTTTAATGTAGTGAGGAAAATGGAATCAACCAAAGAAGTGTAGAAAATTGTGTGAGATTCTGAGTCACTTTAACCACTATGTTAAATGATGACTTTCACATCTAGTTAAATATAATCTTAATAACTAAATCTTCTTCTATGGTTGAAGAGAGCATAATGAAACAAAAAGAGATAGATTTACAGAAAAAAATATTTCAGGGCTCTAATTTTAAAATTGGACAACAGAGAGCAGTTTGTAGCCAATTTGCCTTGCAGTGAAAAAGTCCTGGGTATAAATCACACTTTGGGTTATTTCTGCATTGAGTTTGCACATTCTACCCACATGCATGGGTTCTAGGTTCTCCTGTTTCCTTCCACAGTCCATCAAAAACCACAAGACTGTTAATTGGTTTCTGTAAACTGTCCTTAGGTATGTCCTTGTGTGGCCCTGTGATGGATTGGTGACCTGTTCAGGTTGTACCTTGCCTTTTGCCCCAAGACTGCTAGGGATAGGCACCAGCAGCCCTTAAAGGATAAGCAGGTATAGACAATGGATAATTCAGGCCTAGACACAAACCAGTGGACAATGTCTAAAACCTCACTATACATGACTTGTCAAAAACTGCTCATATATGATTGGTTGTACCAACTGTAAAGCTGAGAATTAATTACAAAATCCTGTTTAATATTAAAGTATATGCTTTTTAAATTACAGCAGTCTCAAACAATTAACCTATGTTTATCCCACTTATTCTCAGTCCAAAATGAGACTGTTCTTAAAGGAGTGTTTCAGTTTGTTTCTGACCAGTTTGAGTCAGTGTTCAGTCTACACTTAACAGTCAACAAAGGACGTATTTTAAATTGGATTTCTACTGACTTTCTCATTGGTACCTTGAAACAAAGATACAATGCAATCCCATTTCCCACAATACAATGACAAATACCAAAAACAACTCAGTTTGATTGACCCAAAAAATGTACTGCTGCACCAGCAAACAGATTCCCAATAGCTATTAGCTGAAAGCTTCACATATAAAGGAAGACATATCTCTCAAGAGACATAGAGAGTGTGGCCTAATTTGAGTGAAATTGATAAAAATCAGTTCATCAGGAACCTAGTCAGGTGTTAAGAAGTCTGATGAAGGTGGGCATAAACAATCTTCAGAAAGATCTTAAAATGGCTTTAAGTGTTGATCAAAACGATGACCTTATTTGGACTCTTTTGCACATCACTAAGGATTAATGTCAAAATTTTACTTCATTGTCTGTTTTTAGTGACATCTTCAAAAACTTAGTTTAATGACAAATCACACTATTGAATCATCTCTGTGAGATTTTGTTACACTGAATTTGATATTGAATTTAGACAATTTTTTTTAACGGTCATTACTGTGAACTGGATGCTCATAAAGCTGAAGATTGCTGGATCAGTAATAAGCTACATTCAAATAATATGTTAGCAAATACATTATAGTTACATTCATAAACACACTTTTTCATGACATATATTTGCAATATCAGGAATTATCTGCTCCCTCAGATAAAGTGTTGAATAAAGTAAACTATAATTCATTCATTCATGCCTCATTTCAAACAAACTTCAAATATGTTATTAATATGCTATTAACAAATAGCATTTTTCCTCACTATCTGTGTACAGAACAGAAAGTATGAGACATTAAAAGTTTATCAATGAAACAACCTGCTCCAATGGAAGCGATAAGCTGTTCACTTCACCGCCGCTCTGATAGTTCAGTAGTTTTGATGGGATAGTTATCGTTAAATTCAGATGACCGCACCCATTTATATCAAACTATACACTTCTAGAGAAGTCATATTAATCAGCAACAGTGTTTCTGCATTTGTAGCAATGTCCTTGAGTGAAGTGGGGAGTTTTTTTTTTATCGTTCCCCAATGAACTGTGAGGCCCTTTATGTCTAAAGGTAAAAGTACCCTATAAAATGAGATCTTTCAGCTGTGTGAGAAGGCCTTCTGAAGCTTCTTTTCATGCACTTACATATGCATATAAATCATTGTATATACTGACACTGGGGAAGCCATTAATGATGCAGACCATATTCTTCCTTGCATTTCTCAGCCTACCCATCACTGAATTTTAAATAAAGTTTATTATATTTTATTTAAAGGAACTGAATTCAACCGAATAGCATAACATACCCAAAAAAAGGCTTACAGGTTTAGTAGACAGGCAGTAGATCAGAAACACAGAAATTGTCCCTACAAAGAGCCTGAAATCTGTCACAATGACTTTCATACCTAAACTTTTTTTTATGTTTTTTTTGGTTTGCTTTGCTGAAAAAAGAGGAGCTAGAAAGGAACACTGCTACTTGAAATTTACATTCAAAATTACAAAGTCTCCAGAAAAGGTGACAAGCATTTTATTTCATAATTATATTGGTTATCAAAACTTGTTGAACAGTTCACCAGTTGCTGTAATAATATCTTCATCTGCTGTTTTAAAAATGTGCAATATATGAAAAAAAAAAACACAGCTTATTCCTTCTAAGATTTATCTAAATTAGGTAATGTCATATCTTGGTGTTGATTAAACACATTTGACATGGCTGTTGTTTCCTAGGGAGTGCTTTTTTCTATGAATAAAGCTAATTTGTTAAATGCTGTTATTTTTTCTTACTTTTCTTCAATTTCTTTTCTAAATTTCTTTAAATAAATTATATGAATAGTGTCAATTGAAATAGTCCTCATGATATGAGACATTTCATCTTCATGTTGTTTGTATTTTTCTTGGATATGAATTTAAAAAGGTAAAATGCAAAATATATTTTTTGAACTGAAATAAATATTTACAGAAATTTGGTCAAAGTCAGGGAGTGGCTATCTTTTATCTCAAGAATTAAAGAAACTTCTGGTAATTTCTGCCAAAGAGGTGGGGTCTAGACTTGATACAGGGCGTGGTGCATTTCAGCTTGATATAAAACAAAGTCAGTTATAAGTCTTTGCTACCAGCAATTTCATAGCAGAGCTTCTTTCTTTCAGCTGAAAAAAGACTCGGGAAAAGAAGGCAAAAATGAGTCTCTCTGGAAAGGACAAGACTGTGGTTAAGGCTTTTTGGGACAAAGTCTCCCCTAAAGCTGCTGAGATGGGGGGTGAGGCCCTGGGCAGGTGGGTTTTCTTTCTTGTGGTCTGTTTTGGTTTAGTTTTTAACAGTGCATGCTAAATGTTTTATTCTTTAATCCAGATCAACGCATTCTCATGTGTGTTTTCTAGGATGCTGACTGCATACCCGCAAACCAAGACCTACTTTGCACACTGGTCTGATCTGAGCCCCGACTCTGCACAGGTGAAGAAGCATGGTGCCACCATCATGGGAGCT
Source organism: Anableps anableps (assembly GCA_014839685.1). Classification (NCBI taxonomy): domain Eukaryota; kingdom Metazoa; phylum Chordata; class Actinopteri; order Cyprinodontiformes; family Anablepidae; genus Anableps; species Anableps anableps. Next base: position 21,359,466 of record CM026083.1, on the reverse strand, counting down.
ATTGGGGATGCCATCTCAAAGATCGATGACCTTACTGGCGCTCTGTCCAAACTCAGTGAGCTGCACGCTTTCAAGCTCCGAGTGGACCCCGCCAACTTCAGGGTGGGTAGAAGTTGTTAAATTAAAAGATAAAGGAACATCAGTATTTAAAATGGCTAATGGGCAACCAAAACCTGCTCATTTTTGCATTGTTTGTTTCTCATGCAACAGATCCTTGCTCACAACATCATCTTGGTACTTGCCATGTACTTCCCCGCTGACTTCACCCCTGAGGTCCATGTCTCTGTTGACAAGTTCCTGCAAAACCTGGCCTTGGCTCTGTCTGAGAAATACCGCTAAAATCCAGCAATTCAGGGGGATCGACTGCACGAAAAAATGCATGTCATCCAGGAGAAAAATTCAACACCACCTTTGAACTCAAAAGGTTGGCTGAATTAATTGAATAAATAATAATTGTCCATAAGAGCTGTGTCTTCTTTTTTTTTGGTTTTTTTTTTATCTTGTGCTTATCTCTAAAAGTGATGGTTTCCTAATCTTAACACAAAAGGGTAAAATACTAATTATTTCAAGTTGTAGGAATTAGAAATAACAAATTTAGAATAAATTATGTGAAGTGACACTAAATAAATTCAAAAACAAGTAAGAATGAATTGTTACATGTATTATAATGGTCCTCAAAAGTACTGCAGTGTGCAACCACTGCAGAACACACACACACACACACACACACACACACACACACACACACACATATATATATATATATATATATATATATATATATATATATATATATATATATATATATATATATATATATATATATATATATATATATAGGGAACTGTATATCCATGCATGACCACGTTATTCATGCACAACAAAAATAAATTTGAAGCCTCTTCGTCATGTCTTAGAAAAAAGGTGTGTGATGGTTCTCATGGCTATAAGGCTTATTCTCTTTAGGTAATGAAATTGGAAATTGTTTTAAAATGATCAAGAAAAAGCCTGCAGATCACAACTGCTATATATTAAGTAAAACATCACTTAAAAGGGGCTTTGCAGATAAAGGGAAAGACTATGCCAGTTGCACTGTACACGTAAAGTAGAGGCTCAATTCAAGCCACTTAGAGAAAGTTGCTGCCTTTAGTAATTTGAATTCATTCTCTGCACATAGTCTTTAACATTTAGCTTGCTGGTATGTCTGCATATCAGCAGTTCCTTATTCTCTGCTCTCATCCATGTCCAGTGACTGCCTTCTTATCAGGATGTGCTGGTACTTCAACATCTTATGCCAACCTTGATGAGTCAGTGGAAACCCTAGCTTGTAAAACATCACTTATACATTTGTTTGACCCCTTTCTTCTTTTTTCAACATTTTAAATAAGATACACATTTTACGGACCAATAATCAAAATTCGTGCTGTTTTATTTTGGCACATATTCACCTTTATAAGATGAAAAGTCTAACACAGCTTAAGAAGAATCAATTCATTAGAGATCAATAATGTTTTCTATAACAAAAAAAAATAAACTTGTCTTTAACCTTTAGCGGTATTGTAGTCAATCCAAAGCGAATCAGTCTGAATAACTTTAACTGATCAAAACTTAAAGACTATCCCAAAGCTAAAGTTTATTTTAACAAGAGAGTTAATTCTACAACAGTGTTTAATGAAATTAAGTGACTATAACTCTTTATAAAAAGTGTAATGAGTTGTGCTCTCACAGTTTTTACAATGTGAAGATGAGGATAATTGTGGATGTTACCCGCTTTTATTTTTGTTTGTCCGCTGGCAAAGAAAATAGATTGTTAAATGGATTTCTGTTTTCTTTTTCTTTCTTTCTTACTTTTGGTGAAAAATCAGTCCAAAGTCAAAGGACTTGGCAAACTCTACAGTGGACATCGTAGACAACCGTTTGTGGCACAACCTGGATTATCTGGAAAAACAAAGGTCAAAGGTTTGGTACATGTAAAATAAGATAAGATCCAATAAGATTTTTAAGAAGTGTGGCATTACATATGAAAGTAATTCTGTTTAAAAGACATGACTTTTCTTTTAACTCTATTTATAGCTTCTTATGCACACATTGTAGTCAAAAAAGCAGTCTAAGGTGTTGTTTATTAAATATTGCCAAACCTAGTAACCTATAGAATTGTGTGCAGACATACACAGTTTACACCTGCAGACCAGCGCTATGAATGAGATATTTACAACATAAAAAAAAATTGACAATCCAAATTTTTCTATATCCCACACTTTGGAACAGAAAAGGTTCACACTTTTAGAGGTACTTATTTTAAATGGATGCTCTTTAAATAGTTTAACTTGTCTATGGTAAATTCTTTGGACCTTTAGGTTGTTTATAAATGTATTCTAAAACTTCAAATTATGATCAGTTTCTTGTACAACTAATGTCAGTTAAAATGATAAACAGTTCTTTGAATATCTATGTTTTTGTGCCATGAGAAACAAATGGAAAGAGACATAGTTTTCCCTTAAAAATTAATGTTTTATTTAATCATTCATTTTTTGTGAGACATGAGGCTCTCTAGTGGTACTGCTTCCTCAGGGAGGCCACCACCACGGCCAAGAACTTCTGGAAAGCTCCATGGACTTCAGGGGTGAAGGCTGCACCCATCTGACCAGCCACAACAATGGTCAGGCAGTCTGCCAGGAGCTGCAACAGAACACAGCATGGGTGGTCAGAAAGCAACAACGTTAACAGTAGTGTTATAATCACTCATAGAGAACAGCTTTACATTGAAGTTGTCAGGGTCCACTTGCAGTTTCTCAGAGTGAAACATGCTCAGATCATTATATGTGGTCTTGATGTCGTCCATGTTCTTCACAGCTTTCTCCAGGCCTGCAAGGACAACCTTTCCGTGAGCTGCCACTTTGGGGTTGGATGTTATAGCAGCAGCATTGTAGAGGTTTCCAAAGCTGCCAAAGTACCTCTGAGTCCAGGGGTAGACAATCAGACACCTGAGGAGACATAAATATGAAATATTTTGTTTGCAGATATTTCCTTTTTTTATTTTTGCAGAAAAGCAAAGACTCACCTGGAGAAAGCTGCAGGGCCAACAACATCATAATCAATCTTGGAGAAGATGTCCTGGATAGTGGCTCGCTCGAAGTCTGTCCATTTGACCATTTTGGAGTTTTTGTTTGCTTGCTTCCTATGTCCAGTGTGGGTCAGCAGGCCCAGGAGATCCACCTTATAAACAGCCAGTTCTGCTCCTCCCAGAGTTATCAGATGGGTGGAGTTGAGCGAACCTTTCATCTTAGCTTCTTAATACCTTAATTGATGATAAAACACCAAATTACACAAATAGTGCATGATGCTGGAAAAAAGGTATTTGAGCGTGACAAGAATTTTTTGACTGAAGCACCAGCATTTTATCAGTGAAATAAGATCTGGGTCTGAACACATGAGATCAGTCATTGTTTCAGAGTTCAATAAGACTAACCTAATGCCTATGATCAAATCCTGATGGAAATTAAACAATTTTGCCATGCCATTTTCTATGATGATTTGTTTGCATCACACCATTTGCTCCAATTTGGATGCATTTATTGCATGATTTTAAGGCTCTCATATTCCTTCCTTTACCAATAAAAATATAATTAAATAAGTGAATGAATGAATGAATGAATGAATGAATGAATGAATGACGGTTAGATTGAAGGAGTGAGAAATTAATAGTAAGTAAATACAATTTAGCGTACAGGCATTGTAAAGATTCAACATTGGAGCCCAGGTCCAAAACAGTTTAGTTTTCGAATGACAGTTTGTAAGTAATTTATAATGAAAATAATAAAGAACATGTAGTAGCTAATTAATCCAGGACAGGTTTCACAGCTAATTTCAGCATGGGTCATAGTGCTCTGCTTCCCGGTGCACGCACACGAGGCCAGGCTCGCAATCTGAGGTTATCTGACATATGCGCGAATGATTTCAACATTGCGCAGGCTTTCCATTTTTTTTTTTGCGGTTCCTGTAACCGAGCTGCGTCGCCCATTGTAACCCTGTTAGATTATCACCGTGTAACCTTCAGGGGGAATCAATAAGACAGGCAAACGGCCCTGAACAGAAGTGCCGTTCTGGACATCTCCAGAATGAATATAGTGCCAATCCGCTCCAGCCTGTGCTTGGAGCACAGTTGCAGCTTTTTACCATACATGTATTTTTGATTCAACTCAGTTTACTTATATAGTGCAAATTCACAAAAAATATAGTCTCGAAGCATTTCATACACACAAAAAAATCTGTTTCATTTCAACCATACATATCCTCTTTGGTGAGATCTGCTATTCCAAAAAAAAAAAAAAAAAAAAAAAAAAAAAAAAAAAAAAAAAAAAAAAAAAAAAATCAAAGTTCACAGCTTTATTGCCTTGTTTAGAGACATCATACTCTTTCCATTCTGGTTTTAGAAAGGAATAACAAATAAATAAATAAATTAAATAAATAAATTGCTGTCATCTGCCAGAACATATTTAGAAACTATTTGTAGAATAAGAAATATTCATAAACATTTTAAATAGTTGTCTTTTGTTTTCTGAGATTCCTTGTGAACAAGTCTGAAAAATAAGTTATATAAAACGAAATTGTTATTTTATTTTGGTAGATTGAACTTCTAATATCTGCTGGCCAGTGTTTGGTCATTTGTGAAGTCAACAATTTCCAAATTGTGGTCACCTAATACTTGGGTCCACAGATTGACAGTTACTGTTCAGTTTTGTCCTTATCTCATATCTCAGCCGGTGCACCTCTGAGTACAGATAATCTCAGAGGTGACCAGGGTGTGTCCCTGTCCTGTTCCATCTATAAAACCTATGCTTGTGCTGAATGCCACATTCAAACTTGAGCTAAATCATCAGACAAGATGAGTCTCTCTGCCAAGGACAAGGCAACAGTGAAGACCTTCTGGGCCAAAGTATCTTCCAATGGTGCGGCCGTCGGCGCAGATGCTCTGTCCAGGTAAACACGACTCTAAAGTCATGAATAGCGGCTATATCTATATTTATTGCATGTGTATACAGTGTTTATGTTTCTTTTGTTTTATACAGGATGCTGGTGGTTTACCCACAGACCAAGACCTACTTCTCCCACTGGAAGGACCTGAGTCCCGGCTCGGCTCCGGTGCTGAAGCACGGAGCTACAGTGATGGGTGGAGTTGCTGATGCTGTGGCCAAAATCGACGATCTGTCAGCAGGTCTCCTTCGCCTCAGTGAACTGCATGCCTTCACTTTGAGAGTGGATCCCTCCAACTTCAAGGTAAAAAGAAGTGTGTTTTCTGCAGCTGGAGCTTTACACAAAAACAGGATTTTTTTTATATTTCCTTTTTCTCTACAGATTCTCTCCCACAACATCCTCGTGGTTTTGGCCATTATGTTCCCCACCGACTTCACTCCTGAGGTCCATGTGGCCATGGATAAGTTCCTGGCTGCTGTGGCCCGTGCACTGTCCGAGAAATACAGATGAACAGCAAACTACGGAAGTTGAGGGACAGGATGGTGCTTTTCTTTTTATCTGTTTTCAACCTTGATAGTAATAATAAAAAAATCAAATGAGTTAAATCTTCAATGTTGTTTGTGTGGTGCTGCTTGTTTTGTACAATCAGTTGTGTCAAGTTAAAAAAAACACTGAGGCTATCTTCATTCAATAACTGAAAATTGATTTTCAAATAACACATTCTAATGAACTTATATTTTCCTCTTTCTTCACTCAAGTTTGGTAAAACAAGTAGGGGTACTTGGATATCATGTCGATGTCAATTCCGTGGCGAAAGAAGGTGAAAGATTAAAGGCAGAGAGGCAGAAACTAAGCAACTTTAAACACAAGCGGTTCACATGCAAAAACATTCAGTACTCACAGTTTTGCAAATGTTTCCATCTTGGTCAAGTGAGTTAAAATCAGAATTCACAACTGAGAGATCCCTGGTTATATAATGATCTGAGAAATGACGTGACTGAATCGGCAAATTAAGCCTTGTTTTAGGCCACTGAGGTTTATGTTAAGTCTATGTTGTTGCACTCCAGACATACAAAATAGGCACGTTTTCAGGCATAATAACAGTATAACAAAAATGTCCATGAACAAAGAGGAAACCCCGATTGTCAAAGGAAAAGCTGATATGAGCTCAGAATGAGCAAATCCAGATTTTTCTCTCAGGTATAGGCAATCAGTAAATGCAGGGCGTCGGTGAAAACAAGCTTCAGCAGCTGCTTCATCCTGTCAACTGATCACTGGTCACAGAGAGGTAAAATCGAAGTGGTAAAAACGTATCATATTCCGACTTTATCGATATGGAAAACGGAAAATCAGATTTTATTTCTGGCGTTTGCGTACACGCGCACATACGTCGACACGACTCGTGCACGCACCTGTACGGTGTGAGCACATGAGCTTGAGAGCTGCGGGTTTATGAAACTCTAATTTTTTAATTATAACTTATAAATCAGGTTATGATTCCTACACAGGAAGTTTTTTTTTTTTTTTTCAGCAGCTGTTAGATTAGTGGCACAGGACATTAAAGAGGGCAGGATCTTTTTTTTTTTTTTGCTCACACAATATGCAGTAATGTAATTAGATCATTTCAAAGTGCAATATGAATGACCTTATTTATTTATACATGGAATTTTAATATATTTCTTAAATGCACGTTGCTTGTTTTTTTTGTGTTCATTTTATCTTATATTTATTCTCTATTTTTTCAAAAACTAACCTTTACTATTCTTAAGTTGGAGAAACACAATAATTCATATAAGCTTATACTATAATGTATCTGTACAAATGGTAATGATTTCTATTTTATTCTGTTCTCTTCTATTTGGTTATTAAAAAGACACAAACAGAATCAATCATAATTATGTAATTTCCCCTGAATAAAACCATTGTAAAGAATGGGATGTTTAAAAATCTACCAATATCCAGATTCATAAAGGCTGACAAATTTGAATGAGCAAATTTAGGGGAAATTTTTTAAAACCTGCCAATTTAAACATAATTTTAACAGCCTGAATGTGAAATTAATTTAAAATTAATTTCTTTAAATGTGTGCTCACAGGGGTTTGAAGTTTTCTTTTAATTCCTGAAAAGACTTTTCGGAGGAATAAAGAAGATTTTTGGAGTAAAACTCTCATTGGGTCATTTATTCTTATTTCAGCTTTTAGACATTGACAAAAGAATAAAAAAAAAAAAAATGGGAACCAGTTTCAGAGAAATGTGAAATAAGAGTCATGCAAACCATTTGTTTTAAGGATAAAAATAACAGATCCTCTTTCTCAAGTAATCATGGTAAGATTTTCTTAGTTTTTGTTATTTTTTTCCCCTCTGAGTAATGTTAACACAACATGAAGATTCAAAGAGATATGGTAACTTCGGTGATGAACTGATGCTAAACTGAAACTCATCTTGACCATTGAAACTTGAAAAAGACAGATTAATAAAACAGCCATTTCAATTGTATGAACTACTTTATTCAAACTCAAACTGAAGGGCAGAGTAAATAAACAGCATGTTTTCTGTTGTGCCCCTTTTGCTCCACTTTGCAATTCATCTGTACTTCGCAGACAGAGCCAGAGCCACAGCAGCCAGGAACTTGTCCATAGCCACATGGACCTCAGGGGTGAAGTCTCTGGGGAACATGATAGCCAAGGCAACAAAGATGTTGTAGGAGAGGACCTGTAAAGGGAGCAGATAATTATAAGTCTATCAGCAATGTAACTTAACATAACCTACATGAAATAAGTTTAAAGTGCTCTGATAAAGTTAAACATGCAGTTCAGGTCCTTCCAGTGGGTGCTGGTCCATTGGGTACACCACCAGCATGCTAAAAAAAAAGGAACAAAAAGAGAGAATTGTATTACATAAATAGAAAAACCTTTAAAATCTAGGGCCTGGAAAGAGCATCTGCGCTGATAGCTTCAGCATTGGCAGACACTTTGGCCCAGAAAGTTCTGACTGTGTCCTTGTCCTTAGCTGTAAGACTTATCTTTGTGCAGATATCTGCTTTTTTTTAGTCTGAACGTTCTGCAGGACTGTGAGGGCTTTTATCGATGAAACATGGACGTGGACACACCTAGGATCCACATAGAAGATATCTGCGTTTGACATTCACTAAGCTAGATAAAGACATAAATCAGTTTTTTCACACAGGCGGTGGACACCATGCTTGACGTAAGAGTGATGAGGGAGTGATAACGAATCCTAACGGTTTGCCTTTGCAACTTTTTTACAAAGCTATTCAAATATGAATAGAAATAAGTATGTGTGTGCTATCCAGCTTAATTTTACAGCTATATTTTATTGTTTAATCAGTTGTTGCATTTTTATATATAAAGTTTCTTTAGGTGCTTTGAAAGGCCCCAAAAAGATAAACCCATAAAATAAAATGCACCATTCTTGTAAAATTCTAAATGTGCTATTATTGTTGTTGTTGGATTAAGGGAACACAAACTGAAAGATTACATCAATGTGTGGAGAAACTAAAGTGTGGCCTGGGGGTCATTTGTGACCCGTGGACTGACTTTGACTGCAATTCTAGAATTAAACAAAATCAGCCCAATAGCAGCAGATTAGTTGTTTTTTTTAACCTTCTTACAATTCATCTTTTAATAACAACACATCTATCCTTGTCTTTAATTTCATAGTAAAAATGACTACATCCTGAATTCCCCCTTTGTGGGATAATAAAGGCTGTTTCTGTTCTATTCTATTCTATTCTATTCTATTCTATTCTATTCTATCTGTCCCGTTACTTTTACTTAAAAGGAGACTTTGGTGCACCCAAATCTTAGTTTAAAAAACCTGTTGAAATTAGCTAAATAAAACAAATATTTTTAAAGAAAGAGTGAACAAATAATGTTCTTATTACTGAGAAAACGCTATTTATTTATTTATTTATTTATTTATTTATTTATTTATTTATTTATTTATTTATTTAAATTGAGTCTAATAACTTTTTGAACTAGATGTCTTTATTTTATCAAGGCAAACATGCAAAGCCTTTTTAAAGTTTTAAATTTATGAGGATTTACACATCTCACAAAAAGTTGATAAACTCTTTTTGTTTAAGTAATAAATTGCATGAATAATTTATTGTTAAAAATTCCCAATATAAGTTTGTAAATTTAGTTTTTAAAAATGTATACATTTTGGATCTTGAGTAGTTTTGACTTGAAAATTTTTGACAAAAAGTTTGGACACCACTAATGTAGATGCTTGCTTATTAGGTAATTATTTGTCATACAGGGAAATAAAAACAACTCCCACAATTACTTCTATAAAACCAGAATTTTGATTTATTAAGAGCAATTGCGGGCCTTTAATTGTTTGCATTTCTTTTGCTTTGTGTGGAAGGAAACATGCATTCTTTTGAATTTCGTTTTATGAACCCAAAGAAGTTAGACAAACCCAAACTGCTTGTTACCTTTTCCCTCCACCTGCTCTTTTTATCATATTCAAACAGCAGGGCGGGAAAAACATTCCAGCCTTTATCCTGAAAACGCCCAGAGAAACAAATAGCTTATATTTTATTTAGGAGAACCAGATGATGTAGTCCTTCACAAATATGAATGAAAATATATCACATTATTCTAGTTTAGTTTAAAGTGGTCAGATAAATGGATTCTTTTAAAGAAGTAACCCATAGCAACATGTTAACAACATTTCATAGTGGAGCTTAATCTATGGTACTTCTTGAAAGCTTTCTCTAAACAGTTGAATTCTGTTTATAAAAACAGCAAATAAATCAGTCTTACTCTCAACTTAATTTGCTACATTTCTCAGTTAATTAGGGGGACTGAATCTGCCTATTGCTTACAAACTTAATTAGTTTTGTTTATATTATATTGTTATCATTTGTTGTGCCTCACTCTCATAAACAATTTAAGCTGTTACAAATCATAGAAAGTGAAAGTTGAACATCATATTATTCTACTCTAAATTTGCATTCTTTAACAGAGTCAGTTTGAGAGTCCTTCCTTGAAGATAGATATTTTTTTGTTATTCAAAAAATATACCTGTTTTAACTTAATTTAATTCAGTTGAATAAAATGTAATGAATTTGTCATTCTGAATAAAAACTGATGTGTAATTTAAAACATTATCTAAGTTTTATGACACCATTAACAGTATAGTGTTACTTTCCAGGGTGTTGTTTTTCAGCATTCTTACCAACAACAATCTACCAAATCTAGCCAGCTTTTCTCATGCTTCAGTTAGAATTTACTCCACAGTTTATTTCACCTTTTTCATTTTAGAAGATCAGCAAACAATATTCCACTAGCCCTTTGCTCAACTCCACCCATCTGATAACTCTGGGAGGAGCAGAGACTGACTGTTTATAAGTTGGATCGCCTGGGTCTGCCAACCCATACTGGAGAAAAAGGGAACGAGCAAACAAAAGAAGACAAAATGGTCAAATGGACAGACTTTGAGCGAGCCACTATCCAGGACATCTTCTCCAAGATTGATTATGATGTTGTTGGCCCTGCAGCTTTCTCCAGGTAAAAATAATAAATATTTTACCCAAAAACTGAATCATTTGTGGTTTAACTTTTTTAAAATGATCTTTTTTGTCTCCCTCCAGGTGTCTGATTGTCTACCCCTGGACTCAGAGGTACTTTGGCAGCTTTGGAAACCTCTACAATGCTGCTGCTATAACATCCAACCCCAAAGTGGCAGCTCACGGAAAGGTTGTCCTTGCTGGTCTGGAGAAAGCTGTGAAGAACATGGATGACATCAAGACCACATACAATGATCTGAGCGTGCTTCATTCTGAGAAACTGCAAGTGGACCCTGACAACTTCAATGTAAAGCTGTTCTCTATGAGTGATTATAACACTACTGTTAACGTTGTTGCTTTCTGACCACCCATGCTGTGTTCTGTTGCAGCTCCTGGCAGACTGCCTGACCATTGTTGTGGCTGGTCAGATGGGTGCAGCCTTCACCCCTGAAGTCCATGGAGCTTTCCAGAAGTTCTTGGCCGTGGTGGTGGCCTCCCTGAGGAAGCAGTACCACTAGAGAGCCTCAGTCAGGATGCTCTCATTCTCTGTTTCTTCTCATCTTGAGAAGGAGGAGGCTACTAATGATTAGACAAATAAATGAGCACATTTAACAAATTCTTTGGTTGTCTCATCAATATGTTTATAATCAATTTTCTTATTTAGGTTGTAAATGAAACCTAAATCAAATGTCAGGTCATGAAGAAATATTTAAAAAATTAAGCTAATCTTTTGATACTGAGTAAATAATTTCATCAGTTACAGTTGTTCTTGATTGCTTTGATTCAGTTGTCAACTCAGACTTTGCATTTTCAGAACAGTTAACACACAGGCCTAGACAACAGCTTCCATGGTCAAAGTGAAACATTTTGTTTGCAAAAGGCACCAATGAAAAACATTTAAAATATGAAACAAGAGAAAATATTGCCTTCAAACACAACTTGCAAAAGAAAACGTTGTTTCTTTTGGGAACTGCACAAAACAGTACTTGACACATACTGTATGGAAAAAATGTCAGCTATTATAGTCCAAAACGCCTCTGTTCTGTTCCAAATAAAGTTAAATGATTATCTATTGTGGCAGAAAAGATATGAAAATGCAGAACATCTGACAAATTGGATTTTTTTTTTCCACATTGTCTTCACTCATAATTTGACGCTTAATTGCAGGGTTACTAGAGAGAGTAGGACACAGCACTAAATTTGAGACAGTATCATTAAACTTGAATATAAGTTTAACGTCCTCCCAAATTAGAGTATTTTTAGTCTGAAAATTCCTAAACCATTTTTTTTCTTATTATACTGAACTTATTTGATCTCTAATAACAACAAATATGATTATCTTTAAATTCACCATCAGGAGAACTCCAAACATCAGTGAACTCACTATGATTAAACAATCCTTCCTGAGATACGTGTAAACCTGGTGCAAATCTGCAGAGAAAGTCTTAAGACTGTGCTGGTTGATAAAGCTTTCCCCCACCATTTGATAGTTTTTCACTGTAGATTAAAATCACAACATCATCAAATGAGAAACTTTTCTTTTGTTTGTCTCTATGAAGCAGGAGGCTGTGCAGTAAGCTCAAGAATTCAAAATGAGTATAAATGGATGGCTAGTTGCATATTTCTTCCTAAAAATAAGATTACAAAATTTCCAAAAAGAACAAATAAATTGTAGATATAGTTAGCAAAGCACATCATTACAACAATTATTAGGTTGAAAGAAAGAAAGAAAGAAAGAAAGAAAGAAAGAAAGAAAGAAAGAAGGAAAGAAAGAAAGAAAGAAAAAAAGAAATGTTTTGCTGATATTGTAAGTGTTGCAATAAACTAAAACTAAATTATAATAACAGCGATGGAATGTATATTTACATACAATAATTAAAGTTAATTTTAAAAATATGAACAACTCTTGAATTAATTTTAAACTGGATGAATAGAAACATAAAAATATGACTGGAAATTCAAATAAAACTATGTAAAGGTTCAGCACATTTGCATTAATATTAACATAAAATGAAACTAACCCATGTGAAATTATGGGATGAAAATGTTATATTTCACACTGAAATGGATTTCTGTTCATGTAAATTGTTTTTATTTAATGGACCTGTTCCTCTGTCAGACCCATGACAACAGCTGTGTGTACAGATACCACAAATGTGAGGATCGGAGGAGTGCCAAATGCAGTCTTAAAACACCACTGTGATCAAATGGTTTGATCAAATGTGCAATCTGATATATCAATTTGACCAATGCACAGCTCAGACTAAGCAGTTTTGTGATAAGACACTCCTATTAGAGCTAAATACTCACCTTAAAGTTGGCAGGATCTACTCTAAAAGTGAAAGCATGCAGCTCACTCAGGTTCAGGAGACCTGTAGTCAGGTCATCGATTTTTGCCACAGCATCAGCAACTCCACCCATCACTGTAGCTCCGTGCTTCTTCACCGGGGCAGAACCAGGATTCAGGTCCTTCCAGTGGGCAAAGTAGGTTTTGGTCTGTGGGTACACCACCAGCATCCTAAAAAATGTCACTGCATAAATAAATCTGGAAAAATATAGATCAGGTAACTTCAGCGACTTTGTGGTAATTATTACCTAGACAGAGCATCTGCGCCAATGTCTTCAGCCTTGTTGACCACTTTAGCCCAGAAGGCCTTGACTGTTCCCTTGTCCTGAGCAGTGAGACTCATCTTCTTGGTAGATTGGGTTGAATGCCATGATCAGCAAGAAGTGGAGGGGGAGATTTTATAGAAGACAAACAGGGCATGGCACAGACACTTCCAAGATATCACAGTTTGGAAGCTTTCCAAGCAAAATGTTGCAGCTTTGATGTGATAAGATGTAAACAAAATTGACACATAAGCTCTGAATAGCAGCTCACTGTAACCTCTAAAAATTACATAGGCTTCAACAGGTTTGATTTTAATGTGAAACCCTTGAACTTCTAATACAATAATAAAACACTACTTCTTTTTGTCTCACAGTGATAAAATTAAGAATTGAAACAAATTAAATTATGATTTTAAAACAGTTTACAGTATCCTCATTTAGTGAAGAGAGTCTTAAATATTTTGTGAACTTTAAATACTCACCGATTTATTGTTTTGGAGCACACATGTAAAAAAAAATCATATCACAAGATATGTAATCTGGTTTCAAAAGTCTCAAATATATTTTTATAAGATCTAAACAAATTAATGACAACAGAAAACTTGAACACACAAAAGCAGACAGCCGAGACATATTAATGTGATTTGGTTCATATATGAGAATAAATCTATAGTCTCTTATTAATGACAGTCCCAGGGAACTGATTTAAAATCTTGGCCAATTTTTAATTACTTCTTGGTTATCAGTCTATTGCAATGTTTTCTGATGTGGTAAACGCTGCAGGCACCAAATGTGGTTCTTGGCTTATCTGAACTTTAATGGGGTGGACCCGCAGGAAGGAGTGAGATAGTGTGCAGAGGTCTTGTTAACTGCAGCATAAGCTGCAGTTAAACATTTCACTTCCCGCCAGTTTAATTTAATTATATCATTTATTTATTTTAAAATTTTAGACAGTCTAATACAAAGTTTTAATTATTATTTTTTTGTTGTTGTTGGGGACAGAGTTTTTGCTATTTGATTATTCGTATTTCACAAACTACATTCAAACATTCAAACTACCTTTATTTAACACTACTTTTACTGTTACGATTACTGCTACTACTACTACTACTACTACTACTAATAATAATAATAATAATAATAATAATAATAATAATAATAATAATAATAATAATAATTGCTAATAACTATAATATAAAAAACATGGTAACAGTTATTTTGTCTAAACATTTTGAAGCAAAAATTTACATTCAAAACTCCGTTTAACACAGCTTTGAAATTTTGCAACGCCGTTTTGGTTCCCTCTTGTGGACAAACCCACGATCATAAAAACGTTTGGAAATTTGAAAGCTCTGAATTTTTTTGGTGACTCCTGTCATGAGACGTTTTTTTCTAAGAACTTCTTAAAATAAGCTTCTAAGTTAGACGCCTATATAGAATTATTTCTACTTCTATGTGAATCAGGGATATTTCTCGTTGCAATGTGTGATTCTACATTACTCATGACAGAAGACACATGGTGCTAACAAAAAAATAGCAGCTAGTTTATGTTTTGGCTTCCTATAAACATGGTTCCTATAAACTCTAATGTCCAATTTCACCGCAAAATTGGACATTAGAGTATGACTTTCTGACTGCATTTGGTGTACTGAATACTTAACACCTTAACAACATATATTTGATGCTGCAACATGTCACTTGCCAACATAAACCCCTGAGTTTATGCTGAATATGTTTTCTGCTACTGCACTGTGCAAACCACGTTGAGTTACTAATGATTCTGCAGTATTTTTGTAATAAAAGACATTATGTACAGGCTTGTGCAGTAAGGTAACAGATTATGATGGCTATCATAATCCGTGACCTGTGTGATATTGACTATTTGAGGGTCAAATATTTTGTGAAATGGATCCAGATTGTAGTGAGTAGGTGGCAGAACTCGTGCAAATTGTTGTACTGAACTCTGACATTATTTACAGGAAGGTACAGTAAGGTCACAGATTGTAGCCATCATAAACTGTGACCTGTGTGATCCTGAATATTTGGGGGTCACACGCTATAATACAAGAGAGCTGACTATAATGAGGAGGTGGCAGAAATATTAGAAACCGTTTTGAACCCCCTCCCCGCCCAACAAAGCGCTTGGAATCATTTATTAATCATTTACCGATTTATTAAACGCCTATAGTGGGTTTACATATTTAAACGACAGTATATGCATTCAATGCGATGGTCCGTCCAACACCGTTCAGCGTCAAATATTTAAAAAAAAATACATTATACTTTCTCCGTCAATGCGATGGTAATAATAAATCCGTGAAGTTTACAATCTCTTATGTAATTTATGTATCAGCGCTTACTCAGTTTAAATACTCTTCTTCTCCCTGGTCTTCAAGATGTACATGCAGAAAAATGCACGCTATCGCCCCCTGAGGTCACAGAATATGATGGGTCGCAGAATTTTGTGCAACACCTATTTCCAGGGGGGGGGGGGGGGGGGGAACATAATTCTCGCCCCGAGCTGTTCATGCTGGCTCGTGGCGATTCTCAGCATACATGTCTTCTGCCGGGGTCTGAGCGCCAAAGAACTTCAAGTCAAATAACACTTTCTAGCTGACTATTCTACAATCGTTGTGCAATAGTATATTTTTATATGTATTATTTTACTGTTGACATTTATGTTTTGTGGATGTAATTCCACTTGAACACTGAACATCCAGGGATCCCCAAAGTGTATCTGCTTCAGCCCCCGAGTCAGAAGGGGTGCGAAGAGGTCTATATACACTTCGCTGGTTTAAATAAAACAATAGAATAACAACAGTTAAGATACAGTAAACAGTATTGTCACACACTTTGCTCTATTCTAATGTATAACACTACCTGTAAGTATTGGTTTCATGAGTTTTGGAATTATTTTGTAATTATGTTATTTTTGAATTTAGTCTTTAAAAATCCAGTTCCAGAATTAGCTCACCCCTCTATTGTTTCTCTGCTTAATGACCTCGTTTTAATATATTAAATCTGACGATCACTTACTCAGCAGCTGAGTAGCGTTTTTATCAAACACTTGTTTACTCTTACTTGTGTAATTTATTGGACGACTAGTTTTTACTTGTGTCGATAACATATGTTGAAGTAGTGCTGCTGTTACTTAAGTTAGTTTTTTGTACTTTATTCACCTCTAGTATCTGATTTACCGAAATGTAAATATTAAAGTTCAACATTTCATGATGGTTTGTTGTATTCCTTTTTGCCTCCAGAGACCATAAAAATGTAAATCAATCATACGATGTTACTGTCTCCACAGCTTCTGCTGCAATCTAATTCAACTTAAGCAAATTTTCACACACTTGCACTGTTTTGCCATTCAGACATGGACAACATAGAAGCTTTTGTAAAAGCAAATTTTATTAACTGGTTGATTTCCTCCATGTTTAATTGGGTCTGCGTTTTATTTGTATTGACTGTTCATAGCCTCCACCACAGCAGACAGGAACTTCTGCCATGTTGCCTGGACTTGAGGGCTCAACTCAGCTTTGAGTTTGCATGCGATGGTAATGGTGATGCATTCGGCCAACAGCTGCGGTAAAAAAAATAAAATTAAATTTAAAAAAAAATTAATTAAAAAAAAAAATCAGACATCATGAATTTTGGTAGCCCTTAAAGCTGCAGTATGGCACTTTTACAAAAATGTGTTCGTTTGCATATTTGTTAAAACTGTCACATACTGTCAGTATGGTATGAGACAGATAAACTGTGAAAACATCGAGTAACATCCACCTCCTACCTGACCTGCTATTGGCATCTAAAGAAACACACCGTTCCAGACCTAAAACAACAAATCAGAGCATGGAGGAAAGTATTAGAGCTGTCAGTCAACTTTGTGTACTCTCTGCTAAATATTCAAATTGGGAAGAACAACTTACCGTTTGAGAAAAACTGCTTATCCTCCATCATCGGTAGCCATGCTAACTAGCCTTAGCTTTCGTGGCAAGCTATGTTGTGGTGGTGAATCAACTGTAACATAGCAGAGAGCAAGGGATTCCCCTTGCGTGTGTGAGCTGGTTACATGAGAGTGACTGACGCTCAAAGACTCTCCTTATGGCTCTGACTGGTTGTTTGTGACAGTGATGTTTCTGTAGTTTGTACTGGGATCACTGGGAGAAGGCAGAAGAGCTTGATATTTTTATCAAATTATCTGTCTTAGCCTTTATTATACTGTCACACCATAATGATAATTTTAACAAATATGTAAAAAAAAAAAAAACCAAAAAAAAAAACATATTTTTCATGACTGCAGCTTTAAAGCATCTATTCAATACTCTAGGAGTGCTCCAGTTCTCCACATTGGCAAAGCGCGTTGGGTCACTAGAACAAACACCCCTACTAGTAACTCAAGTGTCACTTGTCACTGGTTGAAATTTTATTACTTTTACTTCTTGACCACTGAACCAAACAGCAACATATTGAAGTAGTACGAGCAGATATCAAACGGATAAAAAAAAATTGCGAACAGTTCTTTATATCAAATAAATTCTCTAGGCTTTCCTTAAAGTAAATATTTGTTACTTGAACATCAGTATAGCCGCTTACTCTGAAGTTGTCCGGATCCACTTTGATGTTCTCGTAGTGCTGCCTGCTCAGAGAAGCGTAGATCCCTTTAAAGTTGTCCATGTTCTCCACGGCCGTGTCCAGAGCCGACAGCACGACCTTTCCTAGGGCGGCCAATTTGGGGTTGTTTAAAATCGCTGTGGTGGTGAAGATGTCCCCAAAATTACCGAAATACCGCTCAATCCAGGGGTAAACAATTAAAGCTCTGTTAATATGAGAAATGTGCAGCTGGTTATGAAGTATCTTGCACACCATTTTGAATATACAAATGGGTAAATATTCTAACAGAATGTTTGAAACCATTTTTGACAAACATTTCTAAGAGTATCCTTAACATGGATTGAACGGACAGCGCCTGGTGCTGAAATAGCAGGCGGGTGAGCCAACATGCAAATAAAGTCACCTCATTTTCTGTATTGCCTCAACCAAAACGAAAATATCTTCTGTTCGGGGGAAATTTTATACACGCAATAATCATACTGAACTGCTTTTAGTAAAATAAAAACGCTGACATAGGTAACATGATTTAGCTTTAAAATAGTACCCAAACAAGTCTTGCTGGGCCTTTGGATTCAAATTTAACAATTTAACTCTACCTTGCCCAAAGCTGTGCCCCGACCTCATTAATATCAACTTTTTCCCAAACTCCTCTAATAATGCGGCGCTCTTCTTCTGTCCATTTCACCATGGCGCCATGCAATCAATAAATCAATTATGGATGACCTGACACGATGTAATAAAATATTTTCAAGCGCAAATTATCTTCTGTCCTCCTCTGACAGTTGTAGCAAGTTTTCAACAGCTGCTCAAAACAGATTAAACCACAAACGTTAAATATCTCGATAATCAAGCCTGCCCCGCCCAAATAAAATTATGTCGATGTTATGGAGAGAAGTTTGTGTGTGGCTGAAATGTTTGAGGAGAAGTGAACAGTCAGATCTCATTTTAAATTAAATGTTAAAAGGATGACATAAACCAAATAAGTTTAATAAGATCAAAGAGAAAAACGTTGGGAATAAAGTTAAAATGGGAATATAAACATAATTAAAATTGCTTATTTCTAGCGTTGCAGTTTATAGTCTTTTTGGTATTCAGAGGAAAAAAGTTATTTTTATTATTATGTGGTCTGCAATTGCAAACCTTTACTCTTGCTGATATTTCAAGTTTTTATTTTTAAAAAGCATCATCTGGATTGGTCTTTACTTTATTTAACTTTCCTTCATTAATCATGAAAGAGCAAGCAAAGGCAGATAGGTTTTGAACTCTAAATCTATATAAATGCTTTTATCCAGGGAAAAGGTTGGTCTCCCTTTGATAATTTACTTTTAAAAAGTGTAAGTGAAAATCAGGTGAATAATCACAGACGCATACATATGATTTAGGTTTTTATTCATCTTTGGCAGCATTTAGTTGTTCAGAAATTGATGTCACGCTGCATCTTTTGAGTGGTCTGACACTTCAGACCCTTAGTGGTACTGTCTGCCCAGGGCGGAGACCACCACAGCCAGGAACTTCTGCCAGGCCTCTTGGAAACCAGCGGTGAAGACGTTGGGACCAAACTTGGCAGCCACGACCACTGTGATGCATTCAGCAAGAACCTGCAAACATATCCCAGAAAGAATAAGAATGGATAAACTTACACAAATTAAAACAAGTCTATGCATCTTGGTATGAGGGATGACTTACCCTAAAGTTGTCAGGATCCACATGGAGCTTCTCAGAGTGCATAACGCTCAGTTTGGCATAGGCGTTTTTGATGTTGTCCATGTTCTTCACAGCAATTTCAAGACCACCCATCACAGTTTTTCCATGCTGAGCCACTTTGGGATTTCCAGCAATGGCCGCAGGGGTGGAAAGGTCACCAAAAGCTGTAAAGTACCTCTGGGTCCATGGAAACACAACCAGAAGCCTGAAAACACAAAATTTTACAATGAAAATCCCAATCCACAGAAGATAAGAGGTTATAATTTTGTGGAATGAAATTTGTTCATAGGTTACCTGGACAGGGCCTGGGGGCCAATTTCACCCACATCAATGTTTGACCACAGGGTGCCAATGGCGTTGCGTTCGGCGTCTGTCCACTCGACCATGGTGATGGTGTAAAAGCCTCTTCTGACTTTTTGCAAAAAAGAGTTTGGTGATCAAAGGTGCAAGACTGTTAGATATGTTTAGGAGGCCAGCATTTATTCATAGCCCCATGATCCGTCCCCCAACAAGACGGGCTATGATTGGACGAGGTGCCCTTGCCAATAAAATGACGTCTGTGACATTTGGCTTCAATTAATGCCAATACTTGTTGCGTCATTGGTTTCAACAACTTTCTTTACCTAAAGATGATTTGAATTTTTCTTCATTATTGTAAATTCTTTTCTGTTAACATGGTTCAGAGAGGTCTCTCTTTTTGGAGATTAAAATCGAGAGTTTCTGACCCTCATTATTTTGTGGTACATGATCTTTGCAAAAAAAAAAAAAAAAAAAAAAAAAAAAAAAATTAACCATTACATGTTGTTTGATAAGAAAGAAAACAAGTGCAAAGAGTTAAACATTTTGTCTGGTGTTAGTATTGTGTAGTTTATCCAATAAGTCTGTTAGATAAGTAGAAAAACAGAAGGGTTATACAGGTCAGCGCCTTGATGTTATTCCTGTAATTTACGTACAAACTACATGAAATGCAAGGAGTGGTAGATTTTATCAAGCAAAATTGGCAGTGTTATTTGGCAGTTTCGTTATCAAACCGTTTGCATGGATTTGATGCTGAGGCGTGGTGCATTTAGGTTTGATATAAAGACGCAGTGAGACATTCCCCAAAGTAGTTTTTTGATCAACATTTTTCTTGCTGACAAACGAAAGGCAGTAATGAGTCTCTCCAGCAAAGACAAGGCCTTGGTGAAGGCTTTCTGGGGCAAAGTCGAAGGAAAGGCTGGCGAAATGGGAGGTGAAGCATTGGGCAGGTAAACAGGAAGTCACACAATCCCTTTCAAAAATATGTCTTTGCTGTTTGTTTTAATCCTTATTTCTATTCCTTATAGGATGCTTGTTGCCTACCCACAAACCAAGACCTACTTCTCACACTGGGGAGATCTGAGCCCTCAATCCGCCAAAGTGAAGAAGCATGGTGCCACTATCATGGGAGCCTTGGGAAAAGCTGTCAAAGGCATCGACGATCTCACTAATACTCTGAGCGCCCTCAGTGAGCTTCATGCCTTCAAGCTCCGGGTGGATCCTTCCAACTTTAAGGTATGTTTCAAACTGCAAGCACAGTTTTTTTTCTTCCTAATTTGCTCATATGAAAATAGGACATTAAAGCAGGCCATACGTTCATTTTAAGTCATGCATTTAGTTTATGCTCCAATATATTCTAAATTATTTTGTGTAACCTGCAGATCTTGAGTCACAACATCGTCTTGGTCTTCGCCTTGTACTTCCCTGCTGACTTCACTCCTGAGGTTCACCTTTCTGTGGAAAAGTTCCTGCAGAATGTGGCCTGGGCTCTATCTGAGAAATACCGCTAAAGTCACACCAGGCAAAGGCATTGATTGTGAACAAGGAGCTTACCATCCAACAATATCAACAACCTTTTAGACATGTGGAGGCATGTTTTAAATAAAACATAGATCTAAAGATGTTCAACTCTCCTTTTTTTCTCTTCTGTCATTTACTATGTTTATCTTGTCAATGTAAAATAAATTGGGGCTGTAAATATGCTGCAAAGTTCAAGGTATTTTCACAGACTAAGTTAAAAAATGACTTTAAAGTCCATGTAAACAAGCAATAAATGTGTGTTCTGAGTTTGTTACACCACAGAAATGTGTTATTAATCACCCAGCCAAATTAAAACGATTAAAAACACTGCTAAGCATATAAAATTAGGTCTCAAAAGTAATAAAAATCATCATTTTTTTTCTGCTTTGAAATGCCGTGGGCGTGTGTGCTGGAGGCGCTGAAACCACGCCCACGCGCAGGAACTTGTGCAGGTTTCCATTGTAGCATTTATCTATTTAATTTCTTATATCATAACCATGTTTATTATTACACAATGGGACGAAATGGGAAACAATTACAGAAACTCTCGTTGTTTGATCATCAGCACAAAATCCTGAAACTACCAGAGATGAAACTGACGGATCACAGCTCCACATTTTCTTCCTCCGCACCTAGCTAATAGCTGGATAGGAGCCGGCTAATCTCTGGATGCAGTCCTAAAGGAGTATGTCTCACCCTCTATAACACCTCCTCTTCTTCCCCACATAACCTCCATTTCTGCGTTCTGTGTTGTTCCTAAAGTTTGAGAATGTTTGTGGTTCTACCCACATGTAAACTGCGCATCGCAGCCGTTTGAGGAGCTGAAATATTTCCACACATTTCCGCGGCGCTTTGGACTGATCACAGATCAATGAAGGACCGTAACGCTACTCTGTGCTTTATTTCGCATATAAAGGCAACAGGTGGAAGAATTAGAGGCTCCTACCTATGGTGCCAGTTTACTTACTTTAAACTGTGTTTATGTTAAAGATAATTATTTATATGTAGATTGGATTCAGTGTGAACATCAGCTCTAGACTATAAATATTCGTTGTGGGAGGGCTTGATATTTACGTTTCCATCTGCACTCCACTAGTCTTCTCAGATGTCCAAGTAGCAGAAAACCATTTATTTCATGAATATTATAACGCACATAGCTGCTAAAAACCACTGTGAAGGATACAAGTAGCAGCTTTGTGCACATAAAAGATTACCTGTGGAATAAGAGTGTGTGTTTTCTGATGGACTCCACTACATGCATTAAAGTTCGCCGATACATGTTCAAGTCCCAGGCCGTTCACCCTTGCCGCATGTCTATTCCCTCTCTCACAACTCGCTTTCCTGTATGACCGCTGTCAAATAAAGGACAACAAAAAACCAAAAGAAAAGAATAGTTCACAGTAAATAAATAAAATTGGCATAATTAGGAAAAAAACACAAAGTAAAAGGAAACCCCCTTCATCGATACTTAATGTTTCCCCTACACAGTACAATCAATAAAACAGCGCACATACTGGTCAATGAGAAACAATATTAATAGAAACACAGCAATTCATACAACGTTTTTAAACTGTGCTCTTTAATATTCACAAAGAATAGGCACATCATTGTTCATTTTTAAAAATCTTTTAATAAATAAATAAAATGAGTGTATGAGTAAATACACAGTGGAGCCGCTGGGGGCACTGTTACCTTGCTGTAAGAAGGTCCAGGGTTCAAATCCCAGCCTGGGGTCTTTCTGCATGGAGTTCGCATGTTCTCCCTGTGCATGCATGGCTTCTTTCTGGGTACTCTGGCTTCCTCCCACAGTCCAAAAAACATGACTGTTGGTTAATTGGTCTCTCTAAAGTCCGTGTCCTTAGGTGTGTGTTTGTGTTGCCCTGCGATGGACTGGTGATGCCAGGTTATACCCTGCCTATCGCCTGATGACTGCTGGAGATAGTCAGCGGCCCCCTTGCCACACTGCAGGGATAAGCATTCTAGATAATAAATAAGCTTTAAGACTTTGGGAGTAATTTAAGCATGGAACAAATTTTCTGTGGTACTGTCTCATTTGCTTCTTTGAACAAACATTTTGGCCAGGGGTGTCCAATCTTTGGCCCAGAGGCCATTTGGGGCCAGCCAAATGATTTTCTCTCAATCATAATTCAAAACCTATACTTGGGTATAGGTACACCTGTCAGTTTCATAACCAGACTTACACAATAGGTCCTAAACACATATGCAAATGTTGTTTTGCTGTCCTTTGCTGCTTATAAATGAACACATCTCAAATAATTGCTTCACTTAGTTTATGTGGAAAAATATTGTGTAAAAAAATTTGTGCAATTTTAAGGTGATCCATGACTTTCAGTTTTTGTAATAAATGTAAAAACACAAAAGTACAAAAGGCAAAATAAAAGATTCTACTTAACTATGATGGTAGTAACTGCATGTTTTAGGCAAAAAATATTAAGCAGCTGAATCCCCTAAATCCCCTTGAATCCCCCTATGCATTCTTCAAAAATGTAGAACTTTCCTGATTTTATATATATATATATATATATATATATATATATATATATATATATATATATATATATATATATATATATATATATGGAGAATTAAAGTTATAAACAAGAAATAAATAAAAGAAAGCTGCAGCAAAAAACAAAAACTAAATGTTATGAATCCCAATTTAAAGTTGTCAACACTTTCTGCATATTTTCCAAGAGTTTTGGGGCTTTAATCAGTTCCAGCTGAGATGCGCAGATGGTTCCATCTGTTTAGTTCTGGTCCTGGAAACACATTGTCTATTTAGGTGGGTATAGAAACTGTCTTTAATCCCCGTCCTTTTCTTCTAGCTTATTTAGGCAAATTTTGGACCTACTAAATAGTAAACGTGTGGCCATCCATCTATTATTTCATCCATTCGTCCGTCTATCCATCCAACCCTAACCCCTAATCCTCGATAGGTTGTCAATCCATCGCGGGAGTAAAAACATGAATCCTATCTGTTAAATGAAGCAGGGATAGTCCGCCCTCTGCTGGAAATGTTTAAAAGACGCTGGACTCGATTTAATCTTTTTCATGACTGTTAAAAAAAACAAAAAAAAACAAAAACAAAAAAAAAAAAAAAAAAAACAGGCACACCAAAGATCGTTAAAAGTTAGACTGGTCTTTACATTGATAGTCAATTTAACACGGTGTGCTGGAGCTATCCAAGGTGCTGGATGAAGTTCAGTAACAAATAACATGAAGAGCAGCACCTCGGAGAGCGCCAAGGTATTAAATGGCCTCGTGAAGGCTTTAATTACAATAAAATGCAAATCCAAAAAAAAAAAAAAACAAAAAAAAAATATATATATATATATATATATATATATATATATATATATATATATATATATATATATATATATATATATATATATATATCACCTTAATAGACGGTAGCCTATGTTATGTGGTTCTGGTTGCAGCAAGTTTAGTTTTTTCAATATAAAAGCAAAGTACTAAATTCTTTGAATGCAGATCTCCAACTGAAAAATCATCGAAATTATTTATTTCAGGAATTCAACAAGAAACTTCACAAGAAGTGAACTGCAAGAGTTAGCGCATCAAGAGACACTTCACTGTCACTTTCTTTGTGTTAAGCCCAGAGGTTAGTAGTAATTAGTTACATTTACTCACATTTATTTGAGTAACATTTTGTAGTTTTGGTGCACTGTACTCTTTACCTTTACTTGTGTAATATAATTATGAAGTAATGCTACTCTTACTTCAGTAACATTCCTGGCTTCTCTACCTACCAAGAGTAACTTCACTGAATGAAAAACATTTTTTAGATGGATATAATTCTTTTTTTTTTAAAGGGAATACACTGGTGGTCGTCTCAATGTAATGAGACAAGCAACTTTCAAAAAGTTTTTATTTTGTGTCTTTTAGGAAATATAGTTCCAGAACTCTTGAGGATCATCTAGATGTTTTTTATTTGCTAAATGTGAGAAATGTGTTTCAGTTCTTCTGCTCAGGAGTGATTCCCCCCTTTTAACATCTTCCAAGTCGGTGATGCACTATTGGAATGATATTGGTTGGCCGACCACTCATGGAAATACTCCCCATTGCTCCATCCTTTCTGTTCATGAATAATGTCTCTGGACATGTTGGAGGCTGTTTTTAACCTGTTCTTATCTGATCTTTCTTTAAACTGAGGTATACTGTGTTGCTTTTTGAGATCTTTTAGCCTACTTCATGCTGTCAGAAAGAAACATAAAAACATGGTTAATCAGAGTTAATTCATTATTTAACATTGAGGGTAATTAGTTTTTCACACAGCACCGAGATGTTAGGATAGCTTCTGTTTCTTACTAAAGAAAGTCATCATTTCAAAACTTATGTTGCACTTTTTAAAACACTGCATGAATTTCACTTTTTCAATTAAATCACTGAAATTAACTTTTAATTATATTCAAATTTATTTAGAGATACCTGTGTACAGTTTTTGATTTTTTTCTTTTTTTGCAGCAGTGTTTGTTTTTGTTTTGTCCTATCCTTTGTCACATCTCTCCTTGTAGGTTCCAGTAGGTCCGATTTGTAGGTATATGAAAAGCCTTTACAAAACTAAGTCTGCAACGTCTTGTTTCTCAAAAACTGTAGAAAAAACATTTTGTCCCCCTAGACTTTAAAGCTGTAACATATTCATTTTACATTTTTAGTGTTTAAATACATCTGAATATTGCTGGCTGACAACGTTACCAATGTTTTAATTTATTCTTTTACATGCTCATGAGAACTGATAAAGTGTGGGCCTTGATTTTTTTTTTTTAAATCTCAGTTGCTGTGAAACAGATTCATTGAATTTTAAAAGCTTTTCTGTGAAAACAGAACACAAACCATCAGTAAATGACCAGAAGTCAACATTTCGTGTTTTTCCATCTAAGCATTTATTGATCTCACAAGGTGAGTTCGGGTGTCTGGATATTTTTTTTCCAGGTGTTCATCTGTACTTCTCGGACAGAGCCAGAGCCACAGCAGCCAGGAACTTGTCCATAGCCACATGGACCTCAGGGGTGAAGTCACTTGGGAAGGTGATGCCCAAGACCACAAGGATGTTGTGGGCGAGAACCTGTGAAAAGCAGGTGATGAGACAGAGCTTGAATTTGACATAAGTAACACTGATAGAAAACAAGGACCAATGCACAGGTCAGGCTAAGCAGTTTTGTGATAAGACACTCCAATTAGAGCTAAATATTCACCTTAAAGTTAGCAGGATCAACTCTAAGAGTGAAAGCATGCAGCTCACTCAGGTTCAGGAGACCTGTAGTCAGGTCATCGATTTTTGCCACAGCATCAGCAACTCCACCCATCACTGTAGCTCCGTGCTTCTTCACTGAGGCAGAACCAGGATTCAGGTCCTTCCAGTGTGCAAAGTAAGTCTTGGTCTGTGGGTACACCACCAGCATCCTGAGTGGAAAAAAAACAAAAAAAAAACACAAAAAAAAAAGTGGGTGGGTAAATTTTGAATAATAAGCTGTTGAAATTCAAAGATTGTGTGTTACATTTACCTGCCAAGAGCATCTGCTCCAATAGCTGCTGCCTTGGGAGCGATCTTTTTCCAGAAGGCCTTCACTGTGTTCTTATCCTTGGCAGTAAGACTAGTCATTTTGGCTGTTTAAATAACCAGCTAACTAACTAACTAACTAACTAACTAACTAACTAACTAACTAACTAACTAACTAACGAACTAACTAACTGTGAGAGTTATATGCCTGAGAGACAGCGCAGACACACCCAGCAGGCAGCACCTCCCCTGAAACAGCCAATGAGAAGCGGTCCGAGTCATCCTAATCAACTGTTTTTTGTGAGATAAAAATCTTTCCATTTTTCTGAAACTTCTGTGAATTAAAAAATATTATTCACACTTACTTAGTCCTTTATACCAAGACATTCTAAAATAAAAATACAAATCACACACTGCCATCAATTTGAAATTTTGTTCACATATACATAAAAGTTTTACTTCATGTAAAAATGGATTTTTAATGCTTTAAAGAAGCTCAGATCTGAATGTTTTTTATATAAACACACAAAAACAAAACAAAAACAGACGAGGTAAGTCAGGGCAGTCTATCTGGAAGAAACAGATTCAAGCTCAGAAGTTTAGAACTCTAAAAGTCTAAAAAGTCTAAAAATGGGAAGTTTACTGTTGGAATTAGAGAGGTTTACATGAATGTTTCATGTGTCTCAGAAAGTGTTTCAGAAAGATCCACTGACATGTTACAGCCTCAAATTTGAATGCATTCTGTAAGGATTTCATTTGATAGACTAACACAAAGTAGCTCATTATATGGTGTGGAATGAAAATGATACAATATTTTTGAATGTTTTACCAATACAAATCTGTAAAACGTGGCATGTATCTGTCTGCTGTACCCTTTAAGTAGAAGACAGTAATTTAATCTGATTTTATGGTCAAGCACATAAAATCTCCAACAGGTACATTGTAGCGTTGGTTGTTGCATCTAATTTGGGAAACTGTTTAAGCCATAGGAATACTTTTCCAAGACATTACATAAAGGATCAGAGAATCAAGCTGAACATGTTTCTATGTTTAGTCATGATAAAAGCTCTGCCCCCGGAGATGGGCACACCCCTTTATCATTGTACCAAATGTTTATCACATCACCTTCTAATTTGTCCAACCTACTCTATCAGCTGCAGCCTTCTGGTGTGGGGAGAATGGATTTGCTTTAAAAGTTGCCGCTTCAGTTGGATCTTTGAACACAGCAGCTAAAGACCAAAATACAAACAGCTTGCAAAAATGGTTCAGTGGACTGATTTCGAGCGTGCCACCATACAGGACATCTTTTCCAAAATTGACTATGACATTGTGGGGCCTGCAGCTCTTTCCAGGTACAACAACTATCTCATTTGATATAAACCTTATAAAGACCATTTCAGTGTAATTATCAACTACTTCTTGTCTTATTGCTGCACTCTAACCTCTGGAATGTTTCCTCAGGTGTCTGATTGTTTACCCCTGGACTCAGAGGTACTTTGGCAGCTTTGGAAACCTCTACAATGCTGCTGCTATAACATCCAACCCCAAAGTGGCAGCTCACGGAAAGGTTGTCCTTGCTGGTCTGGAGAAAGCTGTGAAGAACATGGATGACATCAAGACCACATACTCTGACCTGAGTGTGCTGCATTCTGAGAAACTCCATGTGGATCCCGACAACTTCAATGTAATGAAGAATAATGCATGACTACTTATTATTTAGTGCATTTTCAGCGTTCTCCTTGTTTCAGCGTTGTCATTTGATGATTGGTTGATGTTTTGCAGCTCCTGGCAGACTGCCTGACCATCGTGGTTGCTTCACAGATGGGCAAAGCTTTCAGCGGTGACGTCCAGGCAGCTTTCCAGAAGTTCGTAGCTGTGGTTGTGGCCTCCTTGAGAAAGCAGTACCACTAGAGAGCTTTAGCAGAAGACCTGGATTGCTGCTCCTTTACAGACAAATTGTTTTGGTCTGAAAAAATAAAACAATAAAAATATTAGCACACGGAATTATTTTTGTCTTTTTTAAACCTTTTAATGTTTAATAATTTACTGCAATGCATAAAATTATATTCAACACAAGCATGAATAAAAGAACTGTTGTAGACCGACAGGACAATTGAATAAAGCTTCTTCAAAATTACCAGAGTCCTTCAGAGGTGGTTGCCATGGGGAAGTTTAAGACATTTCTAGTGGAACAAGAGAAAATTGCACTCTGTAAGTGTAACACTCTTAAACTGCTTATGCTGATTGTCAGTTGATTTTCTTCAGATATCATGTACTTTATTAATATTCTAATGCCTTTCTGGGACAGTCTCTCTTTAAAACCAACTATGATCTCAATAATATCATTTTATTTGAGGGCACCTTCCAAAAACCCAAGGTCACCTTACAAAAACAGACATAAAACAACAAAAAGTAAAACAGAATCAATAAACAGATATATAAAGCAAGTCTGTAAACAAGATACGACACTTTATCCATATTAAAGTGAAGATGCCAGTTTGAACATGTGTGTTTTCAGCTGTGATTTAAAAGAGGGAAGAGAGTCTATATTCCTAATGACAGGGTAAGGGAGTTCCAGAGCCGAGGAGCACAGCGACTGAAGGCTCTGTTCCCCATGGTGACAAGATGGGCAGAAAGAACAATAAGATGAGTGGTAGACAAGGATCTGAGGGAGCGGGGAGCAATAGCAATGTGAGGCAGATCACATTAATAAAGAGGGGCAAGATTATGGATGCACTTGAACTTGGGAATTAATGATATTAATAATTATAGCATAAGTGGACTAAAATTAATTTTTGGTAGATGGTGCGTGAACTCTTCTACAGAGGATATCTAAAAATCTAACTAATTCTTTCCAAGCTTTAACTTTCTGGTGAATGTTTTGAGATGTCATCCTAGTGATTGCAACTTCTTTCTTCATGGTGCCATCTATTTTGAGAGGAACATCTGATCCCGTCCCCCCCATACATCACAGCTGGATTGAGATTATCAGGCTTTCAAGCTTCATCATTTTTCCTGCATATGTGATGGTTGTCACTCCACCCAACATTTCAGTTTCATGTTTTATTAAACCACAGGTCATGTCTATGTATTTTCATTTCCTAATTGCATTTGCAAACTGTAAGCTTTCTTTTTGATTATTTAAATTGATTTTGAAGTGCTGCATTCTTTTTTTTAATCATTTAAAAGCTTTTGGCTTGTTTTCTTGTGAATGATGACACCCTCTCACCCTCTCAGAGAGTTTAAAGGTTGTTTGCTTTTGGACCAAGGTTGATAAGCACATTTCACAACAAAAACACATTTATCTGTGGGCCACAGAATGTGTCTCACCTTCTAAGTGTTTTGGAGATGGAGATTCACAATCTACCTCTACTTGGACATAATTATTTCAACAGATGAACATATGAAAACATTCAAACATCTGGGAATTGCTCTCAAAGATGAACCATACTTGTTGAGTGCCACTGTTCTCTTCATGATATCTTGTTGGGTTTCTAAAGCAGTGTGTTTGAGATGTTGCCTTAATATACATGCACTGGTGCACCTCTATTTTAATAAAATATGACTTAGCAGGATAGAAGCTGGCAGCCATGGCAAATATCTGAGGTTTCTCAAAATGTTTAAATATATAGTAATCTAAGCGTATGCAAATTTCTTACTCAGGAGAAAATGATGAAACAAGTCTATCAAAAAATCTCTCTTTGATCATACATTAAAAACAGAAATAACTTTGATAATCCTTACTGATCTAAAAGTGTTGTCTGATTCAACATCAAACAATGGGTTAAAAAGGTTATGTGTCTTTTTACACTTTGCATATTAAAAAAGAGTTCCTTTGTTTTGGTAATTTTTTTAAAAAGGCAAACATTTCTCACAGTGTCCTATATTTCAAGTAACGGGCTAAATTTACTCAATTTCTTCATTTTAACCTAAATGAAACCTAATATGAACAATCTGAATAAATACAATATGAACAATTGAATTCAATTCAGTTCAATTCAGTGTATTTATATAGTGCAAATTCACAACAAATGGGTGGCCTCTACTTGCTTCAGGCCCCTTAAAGGCGTGGAAGGCCAAAGAGCAGTAAAATTGTTGTCATGGCGAGAAATGTGCCAGCTTAACAAGTGCATCTCAAACACTTAGGATATTATCAAAAAGTTAATTTACATCAGTAATTCTAAAACAGGAACTCATATAATATTTAGATTCACCACACACAGTGGTCAATAATATAATTAAAGTGCTTGTCTTTGAAAATTTTGATAATTGTGGCTTACAACTAATGAAAACCCAAAATTCAATTCTCAAAAATTAGAATATTATTCAAGACCAACAAAAATAATGCAGTCTGTTGCATTAACCCCTTTTCTTCTACCAAACCTTTCCCCTCCATTCAAATTTCAATTAATATTCTTGGATACAGCACATCGTGAACTGCTAGCTTTTTAAGAATGGCTTCTTGCTTTTTGACTGAACTCCAGTCCTTTATCTTCTTAGCCCAGGTGAGAAACTTTGATGTTATCCCTGGTTAAAGAGTGGCTTAACACCAGGACTGCAACAGCTGTACCCTACGTCCTGTGTACAACTCAAAGAAATAGGTTATTAGGTCCATGCGTAAAACTGAGTTTTCCTTTTTCTGTATGCCAAGATCATGACGAATAACAGAAACGTTTGTAATGAATCTATTTAATATGATACTTTCATTTGTTTGTAATTGAATCACTGAAATTAAATCCATTTTTAATTACATTTTACATTTATTTAGGGCGGCGCCCTTTGTGGCTGCAGCCTCAGGCACCTGTCTACCTTGGATGGGCTGTACTGAAATGTAATTTCCCCTCTGGAGGTCTAATAAAGGTATTCTTCTTCTTCTACTTGTGCTGTTTTTGTAAACAATCTCAATAACAAACAAAGTATATTTTTAATAGTTGTGACTTTAAGATATATCAGCTTATCCTTTTGTTCCTGATTACATATAATTAACCAAAGTTGTTGCTAAGATTGCACTAAGGATTATATATTGAGCCTAATGACTAATTAAAACATATTGTGAAATTTTGCAAAGTTTTCATCTATTATTTGAGTTCTATGGTATGTTACTCAGATGAACAGCCTTTATTGTACTATAAACACAAACAGTTAATCGGCATTGTTATAAATATGAAATGTAAAACATTTAAAATGCACCTTTACTGCTTTTATCCCAATTTCCAGATCTGAAAAATGAAAACCTCTCCAGCTGACATAAAGACTTTTGCAAACAGCACACACAGAAAAAAGAACCAGATATCCATTTTTGAGGCTTTTTATTTTCATCTATTTATTTATCACATCAAGAGAGGAGTGATGTATCTTCATCTCCTTTCCAGACGTTCATCTGTATTTCTCGGACAGAGCCAGAGCCACAGCAGCCAGGAACTTATCCATAGACACATGGACCTCAGGAGTGAAGTCGTTGGGGAAGGAAATGGCCAAGACCACAAGGAGGTTGTGGGCAAGAACCTGCAAAGTGAACATAATGAGAGTTATGATCTGTTTATCTGATCAACCTTGCTCCCCATCAAATGTGATAGAGGTAGAGAAAAGGGAATGATTGTGAAGCTTCACCTTGAAGTTGGCAGGATCCACTCTCAGAGTGAAGGCATGCAGCTCGCTGAGGCTGAGGAGACCAGCAGTCAGATTGTCAATTTTGCTCACAGCTTCAGCTACTCCACCCATCACTGTAGCTCCGTGCTTCAACACGGGAGCAGAGCCAGGACTCAGGTCCTTCCAGTGGGTGAAGTAGGTCTTGGTCTGTGGGTATACCACCAGCATCCTGAATGAAAAAAACAAAACAAAACAAAACAAAACAAAAAAAAAAAAAAAATGAGAGTGGATGGGTAAATTTAAAACAGTGAGCAGCTGAAATTTGAAGGTTTGGGTCACACTTACCTGCCAAAAGCATCTGCTCCAATATCTGCTGCCTTGGGAGAGATCTTCGCCCAGAAGGCCTTGACAGTGTCCTTGTCCTTGGCAGTAAGACTAGTCATTTTGGCAGTGTTAGCTGAGTACCATGCTAAGTCTTGATCATGAGGCT
Organism: Anableps anableps; assembly: GCA_014839685.1. Lineage (NCBI taxonomy): Eukaryota > Metazoa > Chordata > Actinopteri > Cyprinodontiformes > Anablepidae > Anableps > Anableps anableps. Next base: position 21,326,589 of record CM026083.1, on the reverse strand, counting down.
TTTATGGCTGCGAAAGAGGGTTGGCATACCCAGCACCGCCCCTAAGATAGGCGATAAGAGGCGGTCCAATAGATAAATGTCATTCAGGATGAGATAAACAAAATCGTCATCCAGTCATCCAGTAAAAGTTTTCAACTCCACCAACTGATCTCACTGTTCCAATTAAAAAATAGTGGTTAGATATACCATCTAGAATTATACTCCTTTGAATTAATCTAAATTTATGTGACATGAAAGATTTTTTATTGTGATTTTTGAAATTGTTAATTAAATGATTAGAATAAAAGACATTTAGTTTTTAGGTAATATGCATCGAAAATTCAAATAATGACCCTGGATCAGATTTTAGTAAAGTGTTAAATATATTTTTTTTATGTTTTCAGATTTTACATTTAAAAAAGTGTACAGTTCATGTCATAATGCCTGTAATTATTTGCGGTTATACGGTTATAGATAGAGGTTCCCCTCTTAAAAACAATAATGAAACAACAAAGATGGAGAAGATCCAAGCAGATTTGAAATCCAGACTATGCAATCAGGTAATATTATTAGATTTTTCTGGAAACATTCCAAGATGCGCAGTTTGGTTATTTTCTGCATCCTCCTGCCAAAATGTAAGTCAGAGACTTATCTAATCAACTACACTGCAGTTGGAGGGCTGGATCCACATGTGGTGAAAAGATAAGTCTTATTGCTAGTTTAGCTGATAAGGTTGTGCTTTGAGCTCCCTGTTATAGTCCATGCCTAAGAAACATCATGGAAACGTGTACCTTGTATATGAATATGTTAACCAGAACAAAAAGCATCAAGCTGCCTGGAGATGGCCTCATGTTCTTTACCTTTAACATGCTTGTGTATAATTTTCTTTCTAATCTCCTAGGATAACTCTCTCCTTCACTTCCTAGGGTCTGTGTTCAGTGTGGTACACACCAGGTCACCAAATAGCTCAGTGAATACTTGTTACCCTCTAAATAGGCAGAATGACTGGTTACAAACTTGAAGACACCTGTAATACTAATCAGAGGACACATTTAGTTATGTCCCTATAGCCAAATTATTTTACTTTTATTTTCCAGAGGTAGAGTATCATTTTTGTCCGAGCCTTTGTCCTTAGTTTATTCTTTTTTTTTAAATGATACCGTTGAACCACAACTAAAAAGCAAATGTCTGATTTTCACTGGTTAATTTTCAATATCTTTTTTTAATTCATTAATACTTTGGTCAGTTTCAAATTGTTTCAGTGACCATTGTGGGTTTTTGGTCATTAACAGAGACATTAGACATAAGGAACTTGTGTCTGTTCTGATTTTGCTTGATCTCAGTGTTGCTTTTTACACAGTTGATCAGAATAGTCTCTTAAAAAGGCTTGAACATGTTATTGATATCAAAGGAACAGCACTAGGCTGGATTACATTTCATCTGTCCGACATATTGACGGATGTTTTTTCATGTGAACGATAAACCTTATAACTTCAGGGTTACTTGTGGAGTACCACAAGGTTCTGTGCTTGGACCACTTCTGTGCTTCCAATTGGCAAAATCATCTGGCAGCATGGGGTACATTTTCACTGTTATTCTGATGATACTCAACTATCCATAAATTTTGATGAATCCAGTCTGTTAGGTAGCCTACAGGTATGTTTTGAAGACATGAAAACCTGCATGACTCTAAACTTTCTGCTTTTAAATTTTGACAAGTTGTTTTCTTGGGACTAAAACCTCTGAAAAAGAAATTATATTAAATTGGCCTTCAATAAATAAGAAAAGAACCTCTGTGTTATTTTTGACCAGAACATGTCATTCAAATTCCATGTTAAACAGGTTTTTTTTTTTTATTTCCCTGATTCATCTCTGGAATATTGCTATAATTAGAAATTTCCTGTCCAGGAGTGATGCTGAAAGTCAGGAAGTCCACAAAACATAGTTAAAAACCTCCAGCTGATCCAAAACACTGCAGCACAAGCTCGAATGAAAATCAAAAAGAGAGGTCATATTTCTCCTGTTTTAACCTTCCTTCTCACATTTTTCCTTCTCACATATAAAACCCTGAACAATCAAGCTCCAACATACATCAGTGATCAGACTGTTCCATTTATAACAGACCACTTCGCTCTCAGACTGCAGATTTACAGGCGGTTCCTAGAAATTTTAAAAGTAGAATATAAGGTAAATCTTTTAGCTATCAGGCTCTTCTCCTGTGGAACCAGCTCCCAGTTTTAGTCTGTGAGGCAGACACCCCATCTATCTTTAGGACTTGGCTTAAAACTTTCCTTTTTGATAAAGCTTATAGTTAAAAAAGCAATGTTTTCCCAGTTGAGTAGGGAAATAAAAGGGAGCAGAGTGTATGGCCCCGGCGGGGGGAATACAGTCCTGAAAGACGGTTCTCCCTGGCTCTGCCTCTCTCATGCCTCATTCTAAGGGGTTAGGTTATCCTGAGTTATCGCTATAGTTATACTGCTATAGGCGTAGGCTGCTGGAGGACAAACTGACCACTTTTCCTCACTGAGCTTCTTTCTTCTACTCCTACTCTTCAGATTGCATTATTTGCTATTATTTCAACTGTTAACTTTATGTAAAAAAAATTCTCCTTTTTTGGGGGGGCAGGGAGGCATCAGTTGAGGTAAAGCTATTGCCAACAACCTCTCTTGCTATTATCTTTTTTACTTTTCATTGACATACAAAATGCTCCTAGATCAGCTCTTCTGTTTTTTGTTTTGTTTTGTTTTGTTTTTGTGTAGCTATTCTGTCTTCCCAAACTCCCAGTCGGTTGTGGTAGATGGCTGCTTGTACTGAGCCAGGTTCTGCTGGAGCTTTCTTCCTGCTAAAGGGAAATTTTTCCTCTCCACTGTTGCCACATGCTTGTTCGGTGTGAGGGATTGCTGTAAAGTCAACAACATTGCAAACGATTATCTACTGTGCTACATGCTCATCCAGGAGAAATGAATGCTGCAAGTTAATGGCTTGATAGTCTACTGGCTTTCCTTAGAAATCTTTAAACTAATTTGAATAATTATCTGAACCTAATGCACTATTTGATAACAAGGATCAAATGGAATATATGTTTGATTGAAATTAAATGACATTTGCTATGAATTCGTGCTATATGAATAAACTAAATTGAACTGAATTCATTTATTTACACAGGGTAAAACTTATGGATTAAAAAATATATATATATAAACACCCCCACCGATATTTAGATAGATGTTTTTTGACAAGTTGGAACCTGATCACAGACTTTTTGTGGTCTTTAATGGGCTTCTTCCACAATTCTGGTTGGACAACCCACCTCTGTTCTTATCAAAATGGGTACATTTCATTTAAATTGGTTTGTTTCCTTTAAGAGATTTAACTTCTAAGCATAGTCACAAAAATCCAAAAAACATTAGAGTTGTGTATTTTGTTATTACTATATTTCAATAAATAATCAACACTTTCTCATGATTGGTTCATGAAAACTTTTGACAGGAACTGTATACTGTATATTATATATTTTATAACATTTTACATAACAACAAAACTGCTTTGTGATTTTCTTTTTTATGTTTTTACAAATTAACAAATAAAAGTTTTCACTGATAACAAATTATTTATCCTTTAATCTTACAATATACTTTATTTTGAAACCAAAAATTATTTTCAAATAAAATATTTTGATTACCACTATCCTTCATTTTCAATTTATAATGCACTGATTCAGAGTAAGAGGTAGACTTTTTAGAGGATAAGGACCATGTCTTTTTAAAACACAGTGAACAAAAGGCATAGGTCAATTCATTTTACATAATTATGTAGAATAAATGTTACCCTAAAACAAGTTTAATGGATATGTGATTGTTAAGCCTATAATTAAACAAAATTGCTTTTTTTTATACTTGAAAAACTTATACTTAGATTGGTTTCTTATAGCGAAAGAGGTGAAACTTTGGGAAAAAAAGCAAAATACAAAACAAAAAAGACTAGAAAATTAAAGATTGGCTGTAACTGTGCTTTTAACAAGACAGCATGAATAAAAATAATAGCTGACATGTGTTTTATTGACCTGAAGCCTTTTTTTTTTTTGCTTCAAACTTTAACTGTTATGATGTAAACTCACTTGCTATGGATCTGGCAGTGTCTTATCTCATCAGCTCCTCCCAATGACAAGCAGCTGTCTAAAGCCAACAGCTGCTACTCCCACAGTGTTTTTCTCAGAGATTATGACTAGTGCAAATTTACCACAGATGACTTCATTGTTGTTTAAGAAAAGGGGTCAAATGGACACATAGTCATCCCATGGCTAAAGAGTCAGTTATTTTGATGGAAACCTGTTTAAAACCGTGATGCAAAGTTTCAGTTAACTTATGTTATTATTCTAAATTAGAGATCTTATATTACGCATCAAGTTTTGGTTTAGCTTTGTGCTATAGTGTCAGGTTTTCAAGAAAACAAAATAACAAAGCCTAGTTAATAGGGTTCCTACAGAATTGTGATTATAAAATTTTATACTTTTCCAGACCCCAATTTCAAGACTCTTTTTTTGGCTATTTTAATACCATTTGAGCACAAAGCATTTACTGTGAATTGTTTAATAGTAGATATATTTTTAGGTTCTGCAAATCACAGACAACACACAACTGAAACTGGCTGTCCACTTTCCAAGTATGTTTTATTGCTATTTCACTGCTCTATTTTTGGCATCTGGACTAACTTATACCAGCTCTATTTTTAAAAAAAAATTGAGAGCTCTTGTGTTTACCAAATAAGGATTGGGGTATCCTACAAGAAAGTAAATTCTTAAAAGCATAATTTTTGTTTTAGAGAACTTTGGTATCTTTATTTTGTTAATAAAACTTCCAAGAAATAGCTGTTTTGATGTTTTGTTTAACATTAACAAAGACAGTTGTTTAATATTTTAACCAGAACACAGAGCCAATTCAACCTAATTTTGAAGTTGTCTAAAATCTAAAAAGTGTTGAAATCAATCAATTTTTATTTTTGAATGTGTGTGTGTATGTGTGTGTGTTTGTGTATTCAGATAGTAAGTCAAAAACCAAAACACTGAGGAGTAAACTATTAAAGGCAGGATGTGATGTCACAAATCAAAGATAAGGAATGTCATATAAATCTATACTAATGTTAAAATCACTGCATTTATTAAGCATAGTTAGATTCTGTCCTTTAGAATTTTTTAAATACCTTTTTTCATTATTCCAAACTTAACCTGGAAATGGGTTAAATAACATTCCAGACTTTTCAGGGCTGTGTAGGAACCTGGAAATAAGTTATTGCTATTATCATATAACACATCTCTGATCTTTTAATTTTATTTAATTTTTTTCTGACTCCAACTTGTCAGAATTACCTGTAGACTCTGTAATGACATACGTACATACAATTGTTGAACAGCTAGAGGAATAAAAAAAAAAAAGAAACTTTGAGTTTTATTTCCCCTTACATAGCCACTGAATAAAGCTCTTTATTTAAAACATAATATATATATATATATATATATATATATATATATATATATATATATATATATATATATATATATATATATAAATAACTCACAAATTCTGAAGATGCTGAATTTAAAATAAAATAATTTTGAGTGTTCATATGAAACTCAAAGTGTGGTAACACTTGATTAGTAGTAAGTCCTAATGTTGCTTTTCTTCCATAACAGGATCTTGAAACAAATGGTTCAGCAACGGACTGCACAGCGGCTCCCTCCAGTGGAACCTCTAAAACATGCAGATGTGAGAGAAAGCATAAACAGTACCACTCATCTTTTCTTTTTTTCATACTACAGCCACAACTACGATATATTTGAGTTTAATTTTATAGACTAGTACTGTGAAATAGAAGGGAAATGCTACTTGCTTTTTACCATCATTTGCTTCTGCTTGAATCTATTCTCAGCTGCAAGTATTTTTGGGTATGTGTATACCAGCTTCAACATATACAGACTGCAGCTTTTCCAAATTCTTATCAGCAAAAGTTGTCAGTTTTGCTAGGTCAAATACTTAAATGCAATAAATGGTCCACTCTCTTCATATGCTCATTCAGGAGGAAGAATTGCTGCAAAGTCAGTGACTTGATGCAATTGCCTCGAGTTTCTCAGACGGAAAAACTTCAAACTAATTGGCTTGATAAACTGAACTTAAATGGATTGTCCTATATCTAGGATCAAACTGGAAGGTAAGTAAGTGAATTTCTCTATCTCATTGGACTGAATTGACTATATATTTACATATTGAAATTGCTCAAGACTGCTCTGTATTTAGCTCCATCCATCTTCCTAATAACCACTAGTGTTTTCTAGCTAGTATTTAAGGCCTTCACAGAACAGCTGTATTTATACTGAGAAAATGGGCTGATTACACATGCACACCATACTTTTTAGACTTTTATTTGTAAAAATGTTGAAACCAGGTCTCATTTTTCCAAATTATCACTATGCACCACTTTGTGTTGGTCTATTGCTCAAAGCCCCCCAAAACACACAACATTTTGTGGTTGCAATGTGAGAAAATACTCCCAACCTTGAATAAATAGAAGACAAGCATGTGTTCCACATTTATTAAGTAGTTGTTTTTCAAAATGCACATATTACAGAGGACAGAGTTTATAATTTACATAAACCAGCAGAGAAAAACAACAGAGCTGTGCTACTGCATACAATTGGAGTGAGGTTAAAAATTCTATATGTATAAAAAAGATAGATACTTAAATTAAAAACTCCAAAGTGTATCAAAAATTCTTCACTAAAAAGTGGATATGAAAAAAGGCGAAAAAATCTTTAAAAAGTAAAAGACATTTTGACATCAACAGCCTATGCACTTTTGTTGAGTTAGTCTTTAGGCATAACCATTCTGAGTTTGTGTTGACATATATTATTTCAGTATTTATATCTTACAAGACACACTTTTAAAACTCAGCACACTCACTTCCTGTTTCCCTGACAAGACCTACAAGCTTCTCTAGTGCTTTCAGTCACTGTTCAACCCAGTTAATCTTACAAAAACACGTTGCATAAACAGATACAATCTAATCTCTTGTTACCACCACTGAGGATATCTTTCAGACTATAAATAAAAAAGACAATGTATTACACACCGTCTTAAAGTTGATGGAAGAGACAAATCTTTTGGTATAATTTGCCAATGCATAAAATTTTGTATCCATATTCTGGCAAGTTTCCCCAACTGCCTGGGAAATAAAATCAAAATCATTAGAGGTCCTGAATAAGGTCAGAATAAAAAAATTAATAGAAAAATACTCTGGTGTAAATAAATCCTGTGTATAAATATTGACATAAAGTGGAGGTGGTGTCTTTTGTGTTATTATTTAGTAGCACCAATGCGCTAGTTGATGCAAGGACACTTATTTGTGACAGGGCTGGCTTTTGTTATTCCAAATGGCAGTAATGGTCACACATAATGATGCTACTGCAGAACAGCTTTTTTACATGTGTGTATTGTCCCTAATAACATTTAAAATGAGACAGATTGTGAATAAAATTAATCACAATAATCAGGATAATGAGATTTGGTTAACAGTTTTGACTTGTGCCACCACAAACAGTGTACGGAACTGAAATGTTACAATGTTAGACTGATTAAACTAAATGTTCACTTTGTTATACATACTGTATACTCCCCACCCTATTAAAAGACAAGCAAAAACAGCACAAAACTAACATATGACAATGGTTTAAGCTGTCATGGTATTATATGCACAATGCAATGTACCTAAAACATTCAGGGTGAAACTGACACAAACAAACACATTGTTTTTCTAAATTACATGGATGGAGAAACGTGAGTGGATTAGCCGTGGAGCTGCTGTGAGATGCAGGAGTGTGGTTTATTTTGGTTCACCAGATGGAGGAGAGGAACCTAAGAGAGGAGACTTAGGTGACACCTAAAAAAAAAAAGCAAACAACAGATAAGTAAAATTAATCAACCCATAAACAGAAGCAGAGAATTTTACATTTTCCGAGAGCCAGAGCTTGTAAGAGATTTGGTGTCCTTAAAACATACATTTAGATGTGCAACATTTAAAATCCTAAAACACCATGTAAAATTAATGCTGCTCCTAATGTAAATTCTGACTTCAACCCCAAGCGCAACCATTTGTGAATGTTCAAATTTTACTTTTCCTTAGCATACAAAGAGGAACAGACTTGCAGTGATGAAAGAACTGGACAGACCTAAGACACTGGGTTTCATTTTGCTTATTTTATTGTATCTCTAGCTTAGGACCTAGCTCCCTGGCAGCATGTTTGACGGTTTGCGTGGGATGTTTCTGTTCTGATATACTGAGTTTGGTTTTCACCAAAGACAGGACTTTATTTAGATGCAGTTTTTCAGACTTAAAGAACTGAAAATAAATGTTTACACCCTTTAAAGATTTCTGTACAGGAGCAACTTCTGTTTTTGCTTTTTTTAAATCACTCTTAAATCTGAAAAATATGTTGTTTTTAAATGATACTTTATTTTAAAGGTGAGAAAAAACCTATTTAAACCAACCTCATCCTGAAGGAAAACAAAACAAACAAACAAACAAAAACAGAGAACATTTTTAAGGAGCAAAAATGGTTTTCAGAGCACTTTAAGTTGTGGTGCTGTATTCTTAGTAGAAAGCAAGCAAACCAAACTATTCTTGGTTAGTCTTTCTTTAATGTTACTTTCCTGAAAATGAGTATTTAACATGCAATATATAACCTTTGGGTTTTTGTAATTTATCTGAGTGTGACACAATTCTATTACAATGAACCCCAAATTGTTTGGAAAATTATTTGCCTTACCTAACCCTTCATAGATTGATGGGCAGCAACAATTTATTTTCTGAGCTAAGCTTCTATAAGTTTATTGCTCATGTCTTTCCATCTTGGCATTGTATTCACACACTTTTACCTTAAAGACCACTAAACTACCGCAAATTCCTCCTTTAATAAGAAAAAAGTAACTAAAACAATCTGAGAAAATACATTTCAAATTTAAATAAACCGCACCTGCATCAGCTTATATGTGCTCCAGGTGATAGTTTTTGCTCATGCTTTATTTCATCTACCTTTTTCTCTGCAACAACAGGATTTTCCTGCCAAACACGTTAAGTTTTAAATTTACATTCTTTTGGAACCATTTGAAAAAAAAAAAGTCATTTTACTAGTTAATGGTGTTTGATAACAGCCTGTTACCAGCCTAATTCAGTACTCACAGGCGAAGGAGGCTTGGCAAAGTTAAGGTGAGCATACAGAAGGACAGCAATGTCGTTTTGACTGGCCTCCAGGGCAATGGACAGAGCAGTGCTGCCATCCTGCATGACAATGAGATGATAACTAGTTAGATGGCAGCAAACAGTGGGATAGGAGGTAGAGTAGCTTTGCTTACATTATCGGTGAGTGTTGCATCACAGCCTGGGACAGAGAGTAGCTGACGAACAATGTCCACGTGACCGTGTTCACAGGCACACATGAGGGCAGTGGAACCATCATCATCACGGATGTTGACCTGAGCTCCACAGGACAAAAGTGCCCGAACCATATCCCCTCGTCCGTGACTCACTGCGAGCATCAGCGCTGTCTGACCAGCCTGCAAACAAACATGTGGATCCAGAGACCATGATAAGTCATTGAAAGTTATCTGTAAATCATATTTGACTTGCATTAGGGTTTTTGCAGCCATCGAGATGCAGTAAAATGTAAGCAGCAGCAGAGGGCGCACCTGGCTGGCTCGAGCGTTGACATCCCCTGTGCGAAGCAGCTGCAGGACAGTCTGGAGGTCACCATCAGAGTGAAAGGCAGCCAGAGCTGTCAACATGATGGCTGTGTAGCCTGCCTTGTTCTGCTTATCAGCATTGCACAGGCCTGTCAGGTAAAGAGGGCAATCAATGTGGCAGATGATAGAGCAGGAGCAGAAAAAAAAAATGACATCATATAACATGTAAAAGACAGAATAATCATTGAGATGCAAGGCACATAATATGTCTTGGTAATAATTATAATACAATACAATAATAGCTAATACAATTGTGTTTCAATAAAAGTGCACACAAAGCCACGTTACCCCATTTCACACATTGTGATAGAAGGGGGAGGGTCTGTGAGTACAGAATATCTCAACTGCTCTCACCAGTGTCCAGCAGAAGTTTGACCACAGGGAAATTGGAGTGAGAGACAGTGTAGTGTAGCGCTGTGTTGCCATTGCCATCTGCCATGTTAATTACAAATTCCAGCAGCTGAGGGGAGATGGAGGCAAAGGTGTCCATGTAGGCCTTGACAACCGCTGTGTTGGCTGCTTTGTGACAGGACACACGCAGCCACTCCTGTAGGACGACGGTGTAGGCTGTCCTCTGTGATCAGAGACAATGAGGACGCTTAAGGGAAATAAACATTTAACAGACTGCTGGATGAATACAAAGGCATGACTGTCATGAATTCAAAAGTGAAAGAAAAAGGCCCTGTTTGAGATTTTAGCTGTGGAAAAAATAAATATAAAATGGATGCTTAGCTGTTGTTTAGCTTAGTATAGAGTGCCTTGCAAAATGATTCATTCTTGAACCTTTTTACATTTTATCACATTACAACCACAAACTTCGATATATTTTAATTGACAAATCCAATAGTGCCCATTTGTTGTAGGAGCCCTTTTGTCTGATACCCCTAAATACAATTAAATGCAACCATTTGCCATCATTAGAAGTAACGTTGTAGTGAAGTTTAAAGCAGGGTTAGGTTCTATAAAAAAAAAAAAAAAAAAAAAAAAAAAAAAAAAAGCTTTGAATAACTCCCAAAGATCCACAGCTCCTGTGGGACACTATGTTTAGCAGATAGCTATTAATCATGAATGACACAAATCTGGCCTTTATAGAGGAGTAGCAAAAGGAAAGCCTTACTGTACGGAAAACTTTGCAAGTCTCATCTGCAGTTAGCAACAAGCCATGTAACAAACAACAAACATGTAGAAAAGCTGCTCTGGTCAGATTAGACCAAATTTAGAAATGTTGGCCTACATGCAAAAAGCTATCTGGCAGAAAACGAACACTGCTTAAGGGATGTTAGTTAGAGCTGATGGGGTGAAGATAAGTACAAACCAATTCTGCCCCCCAAAAAAACAAAACAAAAAACAAACAAACAAACAAAAAACACCACAACAGAACCTGCAGAAGGACCCACCCCACCCTGCCAGCCAAGAAAAAAAGAAAGAAAGAAAACTTAAACCCAAAGCCAAAATGCACTGATTAAGGTCTAAGCATATTCACGTATATTGCCAGGTCTAAATCCAATTGAGAATTTTTGAGAAGACTTAAAAAGTCGTGTTCATAGCAGCTGTCCATCCATTATGACTTGAGATTGAGCATTTTTACTAAAGAAGAATAGTCTGGTCTATAAAATATTGACTTAGAGGGCATGAATACAAGTAGAGGCCAGAGATTTTGATTTCTATTAATGAAAAAAAAATTGAAACTTTGCATAATTTTCTTTTTACTCTACATTTCTATTTTGTGTTATTCTATCACATTAAAACCCAATTAAAATACATTAAAGTTTGCGGTTGTAATGCAACAAGTTGTGAAAAAAGCTCAAGGGGTATGAAAGCTTTTGCAAAACACTGCAGAATTAAATCTAACAAAGCATGTGATCCCATTGTTTCAAGAAAAAGAAACTATTGTCAATTTCTAAGATTTCCAAGAAGTAGATAATGACTGAATGAGTTTGGAGACATACTGCTGCTTGTTGGCTGAAAGCATTGGGCTCCCCGAGGGCTTTCTGCAGAGTACACAGAGCTGACATCAGATTTTCACTCAGCTCCAGCCTGCACAGACAACAGACAAAACGGAACAATCAGACAGAATCCCAGGTGACAGTTTGTCCTTAAAGTGTGTCTACATTTACCTGACTGGTTTAGAAGAGTCATGTTTGATGCTCTCAGGTGCTGCTTTGGACTCTGGCTGACAGGAGGTGGTAGATATTTCTGACTGAGTGGTAACTTCAGCAGATTTAGTAATACACGTTGAAGAACACTTAATGGCGTTCGTTGCAGATTTGGTGTTAGGTGATGTGGAAGTGATCTCCTGGATGACGCTGTGCTTATCTGATAACTGGTCCACAGGGAAGGCAGAATCCTTGGCTGAAGGTGTTGAGGTGGAATTTGTCGTTGAGGTGTGTGAGGCACATTTTCTCTCCACAGAGTCTGTCGCTGGTGACTGAGGAGCATTTTCTGACAGTTTTGTGTCCACAGTTCCAGGCTGGCTGGAGCTGTGCTGCAAGTGGGCTATAGCTGGTATTTTTATGGCAGTTTGTTGAGGTACGCTGGTGCTTCCTTCCTGGAGCGTGGAAGTCTTGTTAACAGGTATGTGCTGGAGCTGACTGCTGGACTCTGGAAGTTTTTCTCTTGCTTCATGATATTCACTAGAGTCGCTCCCATCGTCTGAGCTCTCGCTGCTGCTATCATCTGAAGAGGTGGACTCATAGCTGGAAGACAATGTGCCTTTTATTCCTCTGAAATATTAATTAGTTCATGAAATGTAATAGAAAGTTTTGCCTTTGCTTTATTTCTTAGAATCTATTTCCTTTTACAGCATCACTTTGGTTCTAATGATCGCAGTGCTCAGTGGATAAAAATGGCTCATTGCTGCTTTGCTGTAATAGCCACTTACCCTCCATTGACTCCAATGAACTGCAAGTTTTTCTTTGTAGAGGGAGAGCCTGGTTCACCTTCTGCTTTCCGCTTCATAATTGATCTCAGTGAGGACTGGGGAGATGAGGCTAAAAAAAGACACCATCAATCAAATGTACAGTGACAACATGATGTTTGCAGAACAAGTAAGCACACTTAAATTAACTCAATACACACACCTGCATTAGATAATCCCTGGTGAGACTCTTCTTTGGTTTGCACCAAACTGATCTGATCACCAGATGCTACAACGATGGCAGGATTACTGACAGGTACAGAGGTGGACAATCCACTTTTCAGGACATCACGAATCTGCTTGGAGCTGACTGCAATCGGCAGCTCAACAGGAGCTTTTAAGACATGGGAAGAACTTCAATAAGTAAAGGATTACTGGAAAGAAAAAAACCGTAATGAACATATAATCTGATTCAATCCATTCTAACAGGATTTGATTTGATTCTGTACCATCTGTTTTTATTTCACTATCCAGTTTTTTCTTTTTTGTGGAAAATGCTTACAAGGTTCTGCATATTCTTGTATAAATAAATGTTTGGTTAAAGATAAGAAACTGGGAAGCTAAGCATTATTTGGTCTAAAGCAGTTTCTTCAAGAGAAAGTTCTTAAATGGTTCTAAACAAACAGATTATTAACTGTACTAAAGATTATTAACTGATTATCACTTACTGTTTGCAGACATTATTCAGAATGCAAACTGGTATTTATGAATTCTTAGCAGTATTTATGAACATTTTTCAAAAGGAAGCATTACAAACCATTCTTGAACAGATAGATGAATGCCAAATGGCAATAATAAAAAAGACTAAATCCAACTCTAACTAGGTTGGGTTGGTTTCTATTAAATTTATCACAAGCCTTCATTGTAAAAGATTACAGCCCTAGAACAGCAAAGAGTTGATGCTAAGTTAGCACCAGGGCTGGAGTTGGTAGTTTTAAGTCTAAAGAGAATGAACTGATGGTAATAAGTGAGCATTGGCTGTGAAGTAGCACTGGAACTGCTTTGGTGGAAATCCCCTTAGTCTTTCGACCTACTTCGTCATCTGAACACAAACCTTCGGTTTGTCCTTTGTGGTGACCCTCTGCAACTCCACCCGCTGGCTGAGGTGATGGAGAGCTGCAGGTCTCTGCTCGGAGCAGGGTGCCCACCTCCACCACAGTAGGTTTTTCCAATGTGTACACCTGGATCCCCACAGTTCTCTGTTCCCTCTGTTGTGGCTGCTGTGTGAAGCTGACCAGAGTGTGCAGGCTGCTGCCTTGCGGTTCCTGCCACCCAATGCTGGTTGCCATTACCGGATGTTCTGCCTGAGGGGCTCTTGGCAGCTGTGCAGCCTGCAGCTCCTGCAGTGTCCGCTTTAGCTTGCCCTCAAGCTGACCAACTTGATCTTTGAGCACCTCTGCCTCAGGGAGAAGCCCCAGATCCTTCTCTCGAACCCAGACCCCCACATCACGACTGCCCCTAGAACCCTCTGGTCCAACTCCAATGGTGCGCACTTCTCGCTTAGCATCTGGTCGGGCTCCACCCACAATCACTGTGTCTTCGATTTCACAGCCTGAATCTTTCTTAGAGACTTCAGTTGGAGACAATGACTCTGTTGTCTTGTTGGTGCTGTTGGCTCCTGTGCCTACCTCCTCCTCAGGAATGTCGATGTAGAGCTCCCCACGGGTTCGTCCTCGACTAAAACCCAGAGTGTGTCCAAGAAACTTTTGGCTTTTTAGCTGAACGCTGAGCTGCCTTTTCTCCTCCTGCAACACAGAGATTTTAACTTGGAGCACAGGGATAGTCTTCACCTGCTCCTCCAGCTCCTTTATCTTCCTGAGGGCTGCAGCCATCTGCTCTCTGACATGTTGCAAATGTGCAGGGGTCGGAGTCACTGGTGTGGACAGGCCCGAGCTTATAGGGGTAAAGGCCCCACCTCCACCATGTGCCCGGTTGAAGCTGTGCGCACTGCTAAGGGAGGTGTTGGATCCTGCCATACTATTGTTCATGCTGCCAAGGTTGGAGAATCTCCTCCCTTCTTTCTCCTCCTCCAGCTTCCTGCGAGCATCTAAAAGGGTCTTCTCCACCCGAGCAGTACTAAAGCTGGGTCTCTGTGATGTGTGGTAGCCTGGGGCACAGTAGGAATAAGAGGAATGCCTGCTCTCCATACTCGCATTGGAGCACAGAGACTCTGTGGAGGTCCACCAGGAGCCAGTGTAGCCATAGCCCCGAGGCAGGGAGCCATAGCGTGGCCGGCGCTGTATAGGCACCTTTTTAATAGTGTTCCCCTTTTCTATGTCGTTAACATATTTGAGGAAGTCTAAGTCCAGACGGTAGCCATAGGGGGTCTCCACTGAGTAAGGTGCCTCCTGTTCTTTGGTGTGCAGTGTCGGAGGAGCAGGCGAGTTGAGTTTTCCTGCAAGGGAAGGAAATCAACGTTAAACAAACGGAAATCTTTGTCTAATCTTGGGCTCAGACTTTGAAAACTAGAATAGTCTCTGGAGTCCTGCGCATTAGTGTATGTACTCTGTAAAATTCACCTAATTAGATACCAAAGGGATTGTAGTTAAATCCATTCTCATTTTAAACAAAGGAAGAAGTGCATATATGGTCCTAAATACCTGTCAAAATTAAAAAATTAAGAGGAAAATAAATAAATGAATCAATAAAGTAATTATTGAACCAGCAAATGCATCAAAGAGTTTTAGACAATTTGACTCTGACACCAAGGCTTAATCCATTATTAAATGATTTTAGGAAAACTAAAAATAAATAAGATAATAAGAAAATAAGATAAGATGAAAAGAAAAATAATTGAAAATAAAATGATAAAATAAGGGATTATGACAGATAAATAACTGCAGATAAAAATAAAATACAAATATGAATTTAGGCTGATTTTTTGCTAAGCTTTAATTGGAATGATGATTACTTTACTGTACACTAAAATAAACTACATGGAAATGCAATAAATCCTCAAAATAAATATGAATATGTAAGTTCAAATAACTTTTAAGTTTCTAACTGTGACTTTGTTTTTTTGTAGTTCTCTAACTAAATCAGACAAATCAGTTACCAGGTCAGTAAGGGGTTACATTAGCTCTGGTGTCCGCTCAAACCTTTCTACAGCATTGCTAATGGTCTAAGTCAGACAAATAGGAAAATCTTGTATCAGCTATCTTTCATAAGCTACTAATACTCACCAGGAAAGATGAAGTGATAAAACTCTCCTTTTGAAAAATCCTTTTTAAAAATATGATTATTTCAATACCACATAATCCAAAATCTTACATTAATCTAATTTTTTTCTGGATTCTTTAAATAACAATTTAAGGTCATAGCATATATCTAGTCTTTATTGTTATTATTATCAATAAATATAAAACAAACCTGGGAAACCTGGGTCCATGTGCAGCACCTGAGCCATGACGAACCAGGAGCTGCTTTTCAGTCACACACAAACTCTCACCTGTTAGAAGACAGACAGGTTTCAATTAATAATGAGCAGACTGAATGTTTCCTGGGTTAAAAATAAAAAAATTGAAGTAATTATTTAAAAGGCTGTTCGGAAGGAGGGGGCTGCACATCACACACTGTATAGTTTCTTTTATTACATTGCACAACTTTCTCAGCCTCTGATTTTACTCGTTTATTCTCTCAAATACAGCTGATTGTGTATTTGCTTCTGTTCTTAGCAGCCTGAGAAGAGCTACAGGGGGAAAGTTTCCTGGCAGCTGAATCCAACACAGAGATTTGCCAGTAACAGCCTTATTAGGAATCATCTGCGCATACCAACTTTGTCTCTCAGTTTAGGGTTTGCCTTTTAGTCTCTGCTTCTTCTCACCCCCACTATTTTTTTTTCATCTTCAACATCAGTTCTTTTCTTTATCTCTTTCTTAGAGTCAGCTGATGATCAGGGGTTTTTGGGACTGATCATTTTCTTTGTTTTTCTCCACCTTTCCTTGAGTCTACTTAAATGTATCAGTTAATTCAAAGGGTATGAATTTGATTTCTGAAAAAAAAAAACCAAAAGATTTCCTTTTTGCCTTTAACACACTGGGAGCGACACCACAGAGTCCCCCTCAAGCCAGTCATGTATAGTTTGTATCTTCTTGGAAAAGATTAACTTTCTAGGTCATCACTTTGTGGGAACGAGTATGTTTAAGCCAGCTACAGCACAGTTTAACATCATTTCATTACTACGGCTCCAAGAAGCTAAGATCAAACGTTTTAGCCAAAACAAGCCAAACTCTGCTGTATTTCTTAAGGCACACTCAATTTGATTCAGTATAGGGTTGTTTCTCTTCTCCTCTTCCCTCCCTTTGTCTGTCTTGTGACCATAACTGGTGCTTGCTCGTTTGTGAAAAGTAGGGCACTTGGAAACACTGACTGAGCAGACTTGGTATTTTTGAAGTGCTGTGTTCAGTTAAATTTCTCTGTGTAATTCTCCTAATCTGTACTCCTTCATCACCCATACATACTGAAATGGCAGCATAATATGGAGATGAGACAATGCAGTATAATATGCATTCATGCACACAGCAGCAATGTGATATTGGCCGTGAATCAAGAATCAATGTTTTTTTTTATCTCACAAGGAATTAAACAAATGCCCGAGATGGGCATGGGCTGGTAACTAGTGTCAATATCAAGCTTTTAAAAAGCTGTGGTTTGAAATCCGTTCAAATCTAAAATACTGCTCCTATAAAGTGTTTTCGATAAGATGCCAGAGGAAGTTCTAGAATGTCAAGTTTTTTCTCTGGCTGTATTATTAGAGTAGTGATGCATTCACCCCTTGCTGTGCCCCTACACTTTTTCCATACTTACAAGAAAAATATATATATATATATGTGGCTGTTTGGAAAAATATCGGGTCAGAAAAAGCATGGCTTGGAACTTAAAGGAGTTCCATTCAACACTATTATTGGGGTGAT
The DNA here is from genome assembly GCA_014839685.1 of Anableps anableps. Taxonomy (NCBI): domain Eukaryota; kingdom Metazoa; phylum Chordata; class Actinopteri; order Cyprinodontiformes; family Anablepidae; genus Anableps; species Anableps anableps. Next base: position 21,308,992 of record CM026083.1, on the reverse strand, counting down.
GCTGTTTTAAAACCACTGTTGTCAAGGAGGAACCCACATGTCTGATAAGCAGTCAAAAGTATACTGCATTTGAGCCGGTAGCCCAACTAATTAATCCACCAATATAAGATTCTTATGTCTGCGTTACTCTATAAAGAGATGAATGAGAAAAGAGGAATTGGCAATTTTGATGACTGACCTGCCAGAAACAAGCAAACAAAAAGTCTTATTTCCGGTCAGTGAATGCTTCATACATAAGCTCAAGCAGGTCGACAATACTCTGCAGTGTGGATGTTTTCACTGAGAGATGATGTTAAAAAATGTCAGAGAAGGCTGAAAAGCTCTTAGAAGCTAATGTTTTTTTTCTACAGGGCCATGTCAGCTGATCATTCATGGCACTACCTTCAAACAGGGGGTGAGATCTCACCAGATGAGAAGAAGGAGAATGTATCACAGCAACATTGCCCTGTTTTAAATAAATAGTGAAAATCCTTTTTAACTGCAGAGCTGTGTAACACAGACTGCTCTCATTCTCACTCTATGGGATGCCCTCTCTGTTAATACTTTAAACAATTATGACAGAAAGGCTGCTTAAAGCTCCTTCATAGTTACAATAAATGAATGAATGATTTACCAATCACTTAACTTGTAAATATTGAGTTGGAGGCAGTTACTATTCCTTTTGAATGGACATTGTCCATAAATATCATGGAGAGAATTTTTCTAACTAACATTTTATATTAAAAGCAGTCGGGATGACGATACTTTTCTGTTTTCAAAAACAATTAGAATAAATTATACATTTCTTTCAATATGTTAGTATCAACGCGGTGGTAAAAATATTTTCAAAAACATTTATTCCCTTAAAAATCTCTTAGCAGCCAATGCTTAATCCTAGATTTAAATTGTTACTCAGCCTTACATAAACATTCTTCATACTGTGGGAGTTTATGGAGAAAAAAAGATGGATTAATAATGTTAAAATTATATAATGACAGAAAGAAGAAGAATTTGAGCTGTCTCTTTGAGGTTTTATTTTAAGTCTGTTTATCTCCAGCACAAGTGTGAAACTGATTATGCGCTGCACTTGTAGTGTGGTGTCAGTACGGCCAAATGTGTGAGAAAGTGACACAGTGACTGTGACAGAGTGTGAGAGTTTGTGGGCAGGAGGGTGGAGGACAGAAAAGGGGAAAGTTGATGAGATATAATTAGAGCCGGCAGTTTAGCCACCAAACATCCCATCCAGACACAAAAGCTGACGTCCGCTAAATTTGTCCCGATTCCAAAACCCTTTTTCTCCCCCTTTTCCCTTCAAGTTACTCTGCTTCAAAATTTCCCTTCACTCCTTTACTACTCTGGAAGCTCTTCCTCCCACATCATCCTCCCCAAATGCCCACACCACTAGGCCTCCACATCTGTTTTTACATCAGTGGCGAATGGGAGTGCTTCATATGTGTCTCCATGTGTGCGTGTATTCCCATGAGCATCATAGCACTCCTGACCTTCTTCCCGTTTTCAGCTCTCAAACATCAACCGTTCTTCAGATGCCGCTCCCTGACCATCCTGACTCTAACCCCCATTAAATCCATACCAAAGGAAGCTCACACCGCCTGGTCTACTCCCTCCATTCCCTGCTATTAAGATTAAGCTTGCCCTCTGGGGCTAAGATGCAGGTCATCCAGCACAAATTGCATATCTGTGGTATGTCCTGTAAGATGTCACGAGACTAACCGCATTACACTACGACTTCATCACTCTCCTGTGCAAACCGTTTTGTGCTTCATACTTTTTTTAAAAACTAAACTCTTGCATCCCATCTGGGAATTTAAAGACAGGCTTTGATTTACAGCATGCATAAACATTCTTGTCTCTTTGGTGTGTCAGAGGACTGAGACCACCCTCAGGAGTCATTTAACATACCAGGCAACGTTTTGAAGTCAGCTCTACCAAGTTAAACAGACTCATTGGCTCATTATATTAATACTGTTGCTATTGCAAAAGCTTAAAAAGTGGTATTGCTGCTAAAGAAATACCTCTGGACCAAGGATTGTGGATTTTTCCATTGCATTACTACTCTCGAGTTTTATTGTGGCGGCTATTTTGCTGAAGCTTTGGAAATGGGTTTTGACTTAGGGAAAAAAAAGAGGGTTTTTTGTGCTCCATACCAGCTGCTTGCGCTGTGAGGATGGGATGTATCCTCCCCAGCCCAGGATCCTCGCTCTTCCTCCCTTCTCTCTCCCTTAACAGTCAACACCTGTGGGAAATATGAACAGAGGAAACCTGAACTTTCTCATTCTATAATTTACTGTAGCAGTCTGAAGACTGAAAAGCCAAAAATAAGGGCAATATCTTGACTTCGTCATCAGGAAACATAAGCCAAACCCCATTTAAGTGTGCAGCTCTGTTGACCCAGACAAAAACAGACTTACAGCAGGTTACAAAACAGCATCAACACACCACAACACTTGAAACACAGGCTGGGGGGGGGGAGGGCATCCTAAAACATTCCAGTGGTTTGACTGACAACTCGGATGCAGGAGCTGCTCAGACCTCGTGATCCGTATTTAAGCCCCCCCGACCCTGTTCTGAACTTCTGCTCCGGGTAATCTAATCAATTCAAGGCTACATGCGGGAGTTGCCTTCCCATGTGATTGGGCAATGTGTGCTGTTTTCTTGTGACTAACACTCCCAAATCCCGTGGCACAGACACACACCCTCAAGTTTAGTGGGAACAGCCATCACCTATGCAACCCAGACTGATTTCATGAGGCTTTTAATGCATTCCCTTTATGGAGACTTAACCACTGCATGAGTGTTCAGTGGATAAACTACATGATGCCTGCACATTCTCAGCTAAGATTCAGGCCAGTGTTTAAGTGTGGTCGACATTTTGTCTGCAGGGCCTGAGAATTACCAAAGGGTGACCTTTGCATAATATCATAACAGAGCCTGTGGTTGTTCAGTCCATTGTTTAATGGTGTTGACATGCCAGTACCACTGAGGGGTGGAGGGGGCTGGGGGTGGGAAGGTAGTGGGAGAAACAGACCCGGAACGACAGCCAAATCACAAAGAGCCATTCATTCGGCTGCTAGTTCCACAGCTGGTTCTAATAGAAAGCAAGGAGGGGCATCTCAGAGACAGAGAGGCTGAGAGAAACTGCATGTGCATGAGTGTGCGGCTAGGAAATTTGCCTCAAAACAAACAAACAGTTGACGAAGTGCTGCTATAAAACCCACACGCTGAAAGTAAGTGGAAATAAAAGAAACAGAACGTGCACCGAAGGGATGGATGTCAGGAACTGATTTGGTCAGGTACAAAAAGCATTTGTAGAACTCTCCCACTTTGAGATCAACAACAGACTACTGTGTGCAGATGATTTTGTTATAAAAACCTGCTTTGGAATAAGATGAAATACAAAGTGCTACAGAGGAGACTGACAAAACTCCCACGCGTCCCATGAAAACAGACAGATCCCCCAACACGTCAGCACTGTCTGAGGCCTGAAACTCCCACAGATCACCCAACACAGCTGTAACTATTAAGTTGATTTATTCAGGTAAAGAGCATTAATTATATAAAAACCAAATGATTTATCAGTTTTTAATTTACTGAGAAAAAAAAACAAAACAAACAAACAAAAAAAAACAATCAGCAATAGTCTGCCAAGAAAAAAGGCACATATTTCATTCATTAGCTCAGCTAAGTAAAAAAGCCTTTTATCAGTTTGTGTCCTGGTGTCATCATATCAGGCTAATTTATGTTGCAAAACAGAGATAATAGGTTGAGATCTGATGAAGAAAAGGGTTACAGGAAGGGGATTTTCATCTTTGTATTCCCCAAGGACACAAAAACAACCTAGTCACTTCCTCCCAACCCAGGAGAAAGAGTAACAAGGAGAGCAAAAATGAGCAAAGAAAAAAAAAAAACAAACCAAGAGAGGGAGAAATCTGCTTAGAGCAGAGCAGAATGTGAGTAAAGATGAAGGGGGAGAAGACTGGGAATGTATAGGAAGGAAAGCTTCTTAAATCAGAGGAGAATGGGAGTTCTCCACCAGAGCGAATCCCACTGAAACTTCTGCTGCTTTTGATTTAAACATAACATCAGAAAGATCACAAAAGGACTAAAATGACTCCTCACAAAGAGTAAACAAAACTTTCTCATTGTCTTTAAAGGTTATGCCAAGAAGAAAACCATCATTTGCATGTTCTACGCACCAAAAATAGACTGACGACAGAACAACCCAACATGCAACACAATACAACAAAAAAAAAACAAAACAAAAAAAAAAAAAAAAAAAAAAAACAGCTTTTCCGCAGACTAAAAAAAAAAAACCCACAAAGAAGACACCCATCATAGACATTCACAAAAAGTTATATAAAGGTCAATAAAAAGGCTCTGCTCCAGAGATAAAACTAAGCTGTCCTGAGAGTCTGAAAAATCAGAAACAAATTACAACAAATCTCTGTCACTGCATAAAAAAGTGGCTAAACTGAGCACGTCACTGCCCGACACAAAGCGCCTTTGCCAAACTGCGCTGAAGCCAGATGATCTCATATTATGGTGGTAATACAATGTGTTCCACTCCTTTTGGAGGGACATGCTCTCTACTGGAGCCTTTAAATTCAGGACAGTGAAATCCTAACCCAAAGGGATGTCTATTTAGAAAATAAATAAATAAATAAATAAATAAAATAAAGGCCTGTTTTTCACATTAAGTAACAGTGGTGTGGAGGAGCAGACAGTAACTGAGCTGAAGCCGACTGGTGGCGGCTACAGAGCGAAGCCAAAAGGAGGGGCTGGCCAGCTCACATTACCCCTGGAACAGGAGCAGAGCAAATACCCGCTGCTCTAGCTTATTGGTCATTGTGCTGACCTCCAGCAGGAAACTGAGCAAGGGTGGGGCTGAGCGGCAAGGAGCAGCACCGGAAAAAAGATACACACTAAAAAAAAAGAAGAAAAAAAAAATGCTTTTTGGAGAAACTTTCTGAGTAAGTTGTAGAAGGGGAGGTGTGTGTGTGTGAGGGGGTTAAGTCTCATGCAAGACAATGAAGCAGACTGTGGAGGTCTTTTGCAGGTGGAGAACGACAAACTCCAGACGGCAGTAAGACAAGGTGGAGAGAGGGTCAAAGCAAAGTTAGGGTTAAAAGATCACGTCGGTGTGTGTTGCAGCACAGAGAGGAGAAGATATAACCCTACTGCGGTTTGGTTAAGTTGTTTCCTCTCATGAATCTTATCAATTACTTCCTGATTTAAGAAGAAGCACTGATGAAAATGCTCTGTAGGTATAAGCACAATAAAAACATCTTCCATGCTGATTATTCCAACATCTTTAAGTCATTTACTGGACAGAGGAGTCCAGCTGGCTTATCTGAGTCATCAAGGTATTAGGTGAGATCTGTCAGATTATTCAGGAAGATAATGAATTACTCTTTCCAGGATCTGAAAGCAAGATTTAGACCATATGTTCACTGTAAGCATCTCTCCACTGGTATCATTAATCATCTGCGTTATGTTGGAGCATTATCTTTGCTGTCTTTTCTGCAGCGGTCCTTGTTGAATGCTTATCCTGTAGCTTATAAACTAGTCCAGCCCCTCTCAGTCATAAAAGTTAGGTAGTGACAGTCATGTTGGAAAACAGCACACGAGATGAATGCAGCATGTAAATGTGCACTGATATATTTCAATCTTGGAGTAAGAAAAACAAAAGTCTTTAGAGTAGGTCAAGTAATTTGCAAGAACGAGGAAAGTTAGACGTTTTCCAGAAAAGTTTGGAGATTTTAGGGTTATTTTTCAGGACTTTGGGTCAAAATAGGGTAAACAGACAAAACTAAGCTGTTTATAAACAGAAAAAAAGACCATTAAGAGCAAGGCTTTCCATAAAACTTAGAGAAGTCAATCTGTAATAAAGCCACAAGACGGTGACAAACCCGCCTAAGAGGTGTAATTTCATTAGTCTCAGCAAAGCATTTAAATGCCCAGCGTGTGGCCTGCTGTGCAAATGGGGTTTAGAGCTCTGCATTCCACCACGGCACCCCTGGGCCTGAATGCTGTAATGAGCCAACCACATTCCAAAACCTGGTGAGGGGAACCCCGGCCGTGGATGGACCTGACCAAAATATTCTCGAAATTGTGACCTGAACAAATCAGGAAGAGAAAACTTTCTCTAGATCTCAAGATACACGAGTCTCAGCCTTCACTGGAGAGCAAAAAGAAATCTGTTTAATGAGTTGCATTATTAAGACCTAAACAACTTCTCTTTCCATGTGACATGCCAAAAATGAAGTCAGAGGCCAAGTCTGAGTGCCATGCAGCTGCCACAAGAAATTCCCTGTTATATGATTACATACAGTGAGTCATTATACAACAGCGGGACAGTGGAGTACTGTATGATGGAGTGTAACAGGCCGATGAGTACTCCCCCCACATCCTGCCAAGACCTTCATGTCCTCCATTATAACAACATATGACATGTTTTCTGACCAATCCGGATAAAATGCCACATAGTTTCTATTCTGAAGTGTGATGTCAAATAAAGGCCTGGAAGTCAACAGCTTTGCACTCTTAAAAAAAAAAAAAAAAAAAAAAAAAAAAAAAAAAAATACAATACTTTACTATTTGAGAATATAGGATTTCCTTAGGAAATCATTAATTATGTCTGTCAAGGTGATACCAGTTAATTATAAAGTTGAGTCACCAGAGTGCTTGAGGAGAAAAAGCAGAAGTGTATTCCTACAAATGCAGACAACGGGAGTTATTTTACACTCCACCTGTCCTGCTTCATCCATAAAACCTCATCCCAGTGTCTGCCGACCAGCAAATCTGAGAGCCAAAAGTAAGGAGAGGAAAGAAAAAAAAAAAAAAAAAAAAAAAAAAAAAAAAAAAAAAAAAAAAAAAAAAAAAAAAACACATCTGGAAGTAATGAGAAGTCGCGGGATGCCTGGGACCCACCCTCTCCCCAGAGTACTCCAGGCGCAATCCACTGTTTTTAATCTCCTAATGAAATTAAACATTTTGAAATTCTGCGACACACTTTTGGCAAGAAAAAAAGTTTTGTAATCCTGATGGTTTCTAATTTTTTTTCTATTTTGAAAAAAAAAATGTCTTCAGTGGTTAAATTAAAAAAAAATAAATAAATAAACAAAAGTTTCTTTATCATTTAGCTTTCTCACAACGTATGAAACAGCTTTAATCGATAAACGGAGGTAAGGGCTGTGAAGTAAAAATTGTTCTATATGAGCCTGCATCCAAAAATATCCAGACCATGAATTTTGGGCTGCTGTAGAAAACGCACATATCTTCTACAAATAGAGAAGATTGACCCACAATAAATACATAATCGTCTATTTCAAAGGACCGACGCAAATTAGACCCTACGGGTATTGTATTATTAGAGAGGTAATTAAATATATTTTGGATTAAAAAAAAAAAAAAAAAAAAAAAAAAAAAAAAAAAAAAATTGCAGCGCGTCTGATGATGCTCCAAACAAACAAAAACGGGGCAAACGACTCCGAGACTCTCGTTTCACATTCCTCTAAAGGTAAGACATAAACAGAGATGTAAAATGATAAAAACCCACCTTGTCTCAATTCTGTGAATTATTATAGACATAACACTGCAGTTAGGACTTTTTTTTAGTGCATTAATAGCCCGTCACTTCGGAGAAAGGACCTCGGCGGAATGGGCTGAGCCGACGCTTCACAAAGAAAGTCTTCAAAAGGTGCGTCGTCTGAAGTGCCCCAAAACGTTTAAGAAAAGAGATGCGAAGCAATGATTCAAACAGGGGAAATGAAACTTATTTACAGCTCTTACCTGCCCCCTCTCTGGTAATCCTTTCAACCCTCTCGGCCCAGGAGCGCTCACTGTCAGAGACAAAAACACCGCAGCCAAGATGCTCAGACCCTCCTCCCTCCCTGCTGCTCCTCTTAAAGGGCCAGCAGCCCCCAGGACAGAAGCAGGCTTTGCTCGCTTACAGTAGGGCAATCTGATAGATTTGACACATGAAATAAAACAATGCAAACACCTTCAACAGCTTTAAAATTGATTTCAGGGCTCCTTAGAGACCTTTAGGGGAAAAAGTGCCCTGTATTTCAATAATAAATACAGAAGTGAGCAACTCTTGAGAGCGGAAATAACAGCTTACCAAATCAAACAACAAAAAATGTCATTTTAAGTTTGTGCAGTAACCTAATGCTGTCTATTGAAACTCTTACCTTGTAACAAAAACGTTTAAAAAGTGGTAAGCCCACATTTTGACTTGTTTAAGTGCTATGTATGGCTAACCCAGAGGTCCAAAGAGAACCTAAAATTATTCAGCACAGGTCCAAAAACTTCTCACTGCAAAGACCATGGAAAGCAGTTTAATGGTTCATAAAACGGTTCTGCTTATGACACTATTCCATTTTGGGGTTGCAGTTTCAAATGGTATGTCTCCTTTGCTCTGTGTCTTGTTAGCTCATTATTTTTGTCATTATTGCTGTCATTTCCTTTGTTTACCCATCTCCCCTTTTCTTTCCCCTCTCCCTCCTCTGACTATTATAAATGTTGTAGCCTGTCCAGTTTGCCAGCAGAACTTGATCATTAAACTCAGCTATGCAATAGAAAAAAAAACTCTCCCCTTTTGCAGTGTCTGCCCTAACACTGAAAGGCAACCTGACCCACCATACTGTTTCTAAGCTCCCAGGACAGGATATATAATAAGCTCTAAAAGCTGTATTCATTGGTATACATTTAATCCATCAAATATATTTGTTATCAGCCCCACACCCACCAGAAAAAAATAAAAAGAAACGCTAAATAGTTGTGAAAGAAGAAATATTTAATAGAATACAGCCTAAATAAATACAAAAGTAACTGGTAAAAAAGCAGTTGTAAATAAAAGCACAGAATGTTTGGTTATTACAGTGTATGTGCCACAGGTTGTTTACAATAGTGCAATTTTAAAGATACAGTAGTAATAAATGGCTACAAAATTATATTTAAAAAAACAATCTTTAACAAGCAGTGGTGAACTCATACAAACACAGAGTACTTTCTAACAGCAGATCCCAAAGTCAGGAGAGAGCGTCCCCACACAGGTAAAACTTATCCAGTTATCACACTGCAGGTTGATAGCAGATGCAACAGTTTGAACATATTTATGCAGATGAAGGAGATGATCCAGCTAAAGACAGAACTTCAGTGATAAAACACTGCATATGACTGCAGTACAGAGGAATTAGCACTTAAAAGAAAAAGAAAAAAAATCCCACACATTTAAACACCCCCTTTGGACTTTTTCTTTTTTTATAAGAAGTGAGACCTGAGCTTGCATGGAAAGAGGCCAGCACCTCTCTATAATAAATTCTTAGAGAGAGAGGAGCTGATAAATGTGACAACTTCAGGACGAAAGATAGTCACTTAATTTGGTCCACTTACAACAAAAGAAAATTCACAGTGAGGTAACTTTTTTTTTTTTTTTTTTTGTTTAAAACTCTGGCAGTGATTACTACCAGAGCTGGTACAAAATAACCTCTAACAAATTAAAAAAGGCCTGACAAAAAACAGGCCACCGACAGCCTCTTCAAAGCAAAACCGATAAAAGTTTAAACAAATTCAGAAACATAATGCTTGGTTGCTTAAGTTTGGAAAAACCACTACAGCCAGATCAGCTCAGACATATTACTTTGGGTTTGGAAGATTACTTTAGACAGCTTTCTTTAAACTCAGGCCTCTTAAAGGACCTCACACCAAATGACAATGTTTACCATGCAGATAACCTTCGAGTATAAACAGCTGAGATTTGTTCCTACAGTGGTGTGAGACTTGCAAGTGATGGGGGGTGGGGGTGGGGTTAAGGAATGACTGGGAGGCCGGGCATATGGATAGGGATAAAATAACGAGCAAGACGAGGAATGATGGTGTGTGTGTGTGTGTGTGTGTGTATGTGTGTGACACGGTGACAGTTGGCGTGCGATGCAGGGGGTGAGAGGGGACAGATGGGAGGGGATGGTGCTAATTTCCAGGGCTTGCTGGTTTGTGTTGTTATACAGTTTTCTGCACCTCAACAGTCGATTTTGCGGAAACTCGACCTGCTGTAGGAGTTCCTGCAAAACAGACAACGAAGAGGAGAGTGCTACTGAAATCAGGTAAAAAGGAGGCAAATTTATATTTAACAGTCATCCAGGTAATACAGGCCATTTTGGTCTCATTTTAAAATTTTAAACAAATATCTGGGATAAATGTTTTCAAGCACCTTCTTTTTGTTTTCATTTTACATTCAATGAGCCTGACTGACTGAGTTTGGGCTTGAATTTTTCTCTTTTTTTTTTTCTTTTTTTTTTTTTTTAAATCAGAGCACCACCTTTATAAGGAGCTAAAAATTCTTTGCATGTTCATACATTTGTATATATGTGAGGTTTTACAGTTTCTGCAAAAGTATTCATACCCCTTGAATGTTTTCACGTCATGTTACAACCACCACTTTCAATCTTATTTATTTTGTTGTATTATTCCCCAAGCTAGAACATTGTACTCTTTATTATTAATAGAGGAGAATAAGAATATACCTAGATTTATTTTTGTACAGTTGCCAAAGTTATACAAAGTCATAGCTCTGTTAAGCCATCCGTTCCCTCAGCTTTCAGCAGTACACACAGTGTTCTGTGCTTGGATCAGTTCTTTTTACTACATATATCCTTCCAGTTGGTAAAGTCATCAGCTAGCATGGAATAAATTTACACTGCTATGCTAATGATACTCAGCTGTATTTATCCAAAAATCCTGATGAAGCCAATCAGTTCTGTAGACTACAGACATATCTGGAAGACATAAACAAACATAAACATAAAAACCTGGATGACTGAATTTTTGGCTTTAAAATCCTGAAGGTTTCAAGGATTTCTTTCTTTCACTTCTGGAATATTGCCAAAATTGTAGTAAACGTCCATCTTCTCATCAGTTTGTTGACAATTTTTTATTTATTAGATCTAAACTGCATTTAACCAGGGACTCCCTTGAGATAACATCTCTTTCAGACCTAGCCAAGAGGGCACGACACTCCACGTCTTTTTAATGCTCTCTAAACCTCTGAGGCCTTCAAAGTACTGTTTGATTCACGCCGAGGTCCAATTACACACAGCTAGACTGTATTCACTAATTAGGTGACCTCTGGAGTTTTCAGTGGACTTTTTAAAGGGGTATCAGAGTAAAGGGGTGTGAAACCAAATGAACTTCCCACTTTTTAAATTTAAAAAAAAAAAAAAAAAAAAAAAAAAAAAAAAAAAAAAAAAAAAAAAAAAAAAAACTACTTAACATGTTTCTTCCCCTTCACAAAATCCAATGCATTGTGTTTATCTACCACATAACATCCCAATATTGTACGATAAAGTTTGTGAATGCAACACGATAAAATGGGAAAAGTTAAGGCGGTATGAACATTTTTGCAAGCAACAATAATTGTGAGGAAATTTGGTTTCATGTTGCTCCATTCTTACAGTTCAAGAAGCAGCATGAGCTCATTCTGTGAACCCCCACGCATCTGTTAATGTCTCAAATTACCGATGTGTTTGCATAGTCTGAACTGGCAGGGGTCTGTACAGCTGGGGGATTTTGCGGGTGATGAGAGGACCCAGAGCTTCTTTTAGTTTGTGGTAGTTCCTCTCCAGCTCTCGGTGATACTCTCTCTGGTCTGGTCCAATCAGGGCCTTATTCTTCCTCAGGGCGTCCTCACACCTGCATCACAAATAGCAGAGGAGAAGCAGACAGCTGGGATTTATTTTTCTTGGTTACACAGCGGTCTGAGCCTGAGGTGTGGAGTGTGTTGTCACCTCTTGGTGAAGTCTTTAAAGCAAAGCCGCAGTTTGTTGTGATGGCGAAACAGCTTTGGGTCCTCTGGAATGTCGGAGAGAAAGACCTGCGCCACCTCAAGGGGACCCTGTGAGGGGGAGAAACTGTTACATATTGGCTGAGGAATGTTTAAAGACTGAACCAGACTTCAGCCCGGATTTAAAGCAGCTTAATGCTTCAGAGGAGGTTGACTTTTTGACATTTTAAACGTAATATGGTTATAAATCTTTTTAATATCAGGCACCTGGTGACAGTGGTTCCCACACACCCCTGCAACACCATTTGAAGCATCTTAGGGTCTGCAGGGTCTTGATTTGTGGCAAAGGCGAGCTCCTGCGTCTTCTTCTGCATGTCTTCAATTGCCACCTCCATTGGAACAAGGATAATCTGGAAAAACAACAAAAAACTAAATAGAAGCAAGCTTTGCAATATGCAGCATCTGTTCCGTTATCCTGCGGACATCTACCTCCTCCTTGTGGATGACGTTTGACGCGTGTCTTTATGTAAGGGAAGGCGTGAGACGTTTGTCAGGAATGGTTTTGCGTTTGTACTGCTCATGCAGGTCAACCATGTGCCCCGGCCGTCCAGCGTGAAGGGAGTACAGTACATGAAGGTGGCGAAGGGTTGTAGTTCTTGTCAAAATAGGTTGATTCTTTCTTTCAGCTCGTATTGGTCAAAGTAAGGCTCGACGTAGGTGATCTGGAGGATAGGCCTGTAAAAGCAAAAACTCAGAACATTATTTTTTTCCGAAATTACCTACTTTTTTTATTAATCACAATTGCATGTGTTTAGGTTACCTTGTTGGGATCCATTTTACTTTTGTCCACTGGATTAGAGTCCTTGATAATTTCAACCACATCGTCCCCAAACCTTTCTGAGTAGAACTCCTGCACAATGAAGAGTTTCATCTTAAAGTTTCTCATAAATCTCTAGAGACACTTTTATTAGGATAGTGATAAATCAGCTTGCCTCGAGCCTGTGGGAGATTTCAGCTAATTTGGTGATTGAAGGCTCCTTGTAAACAAACTCTTGCTCATCTAAATCTCCAAAGTGGCAACCATAGAAACCAACTCGGAAGTAGGTCCCAAACATTCTCTATAGACTGCAAGACAAGATTTAAAAAAAAAAAAAACACTAAGACAATTCAATTCATCTAGAAGTGGAAAAGCAAAAATAAAGAATTGATAATTAGTAAAGGCAGTCAATGTGACATATGAGATAGGGGTTAATCTCAGATGTCACATGAAGCAAAAAGAATACAAACTGAAAGCTGATAATGGTAGAGTTCATCTAAATTAAATGATGAATGTAGTTTGTCAACCTCAACCAGTACAAGCCGTCCACACGGGAGTTCAAAAACAAGTAACAGGAAGGAGGAAAAGATTGTGAATGCAAAAAAATTAAAATTACTATGTGTGTTGTTTAATTTACTGTAATTAATCACTGAAATGAATGAGTTACCTCCCATCCTGAACTCTAGAAACATTAAAAAGTGGGGAAAAAAAAAAAAACAACATAAGTTATAGGATGAAGTGCATTTTTCTTGTTTGGAGGATTTTTTGAAACCAACAGTCAACTAACTTGGTTGCAGACTTTGTTGAAGGCCTCCTGTAGCTTCCCATGGACAGTCGCCAGCTTTTTGAAGTCTCGGTTGGCTTCATGGATGGGTAACAGAATCTTGTACACTTCGTTTATAGCTTCATACATGGCAGCCTGTGGTTGGAAGATAGTGCATCATAACTTTTGTTTATTTCAACCACGCTAGTACTGTAAGCTTGTCTTGTCTGACCCCATGTAGCCTGTCACCATGGAGTCGGAGAATGAGTCGCACCATGTTAAAAGAGGCAGCTGCTTGCTCCAGGAGGCCCACCAGGCCAGCCTCACTGAAATACTTCCCAGCACAAATGCCTTCCTCCTCAGGAGACAGAACGTCATCTGAAACCGCTGACTCCTCTAACACATTAGATGAAATATTCTGAGAAAACATAGAAGAGTCAGATCGGGCATTTGTCCAGATACAGGGCCTTGAAAAGTATTCAAATTAATTTTTGACAAAATTGAATGAATTTTTCCAGATTTTGTTGTGTAAGAACCACAAACTTAGATGTATTTTGGAATGCACATTTTTCAACTTTTTTATTTGGTTCCTTTTACTCTAAGACCCCTTGATAAAATCCAATGCAGCCAGTTTCCTTCAGAAGTCACTAGTAAATAGAGTTCAACTGTGTTTAATTAAATCTCAGTATAAATGATGAATAAAACTGTACATCATTCTTAACAAACCATCCCTACACAAACAAATTGTAAGGGCAATATCATGCTTTGGCATGCTTTTGTTAAACAGGAACAGAGAAGTCTGTCAGAGATGAGGGAAAGATGAAAGGAACTAAATAAAGGGCAGTCCTGGAAGAAAATCTCTTAGAGGCTGCAAAAGACTTGAGATACCTTTCAGCAGAACAGTGACCCTTAAACATACAGTCATAGTTAGAATGGAAAAGATTCAATCTAAACATATAAATGTGTTAGAATGGCCCAATCAAAGTCCAGACCAAAAGTTCAATTGAGAATCTGTCGCAGTGCTTAAAAATAGATGTTTACAGATGCTCTCCAACAAATATGACTGAGTTTGAGCTCTAAAGGAAAGAAAAACAGGCAAAAAAATTAAGTCTTTGGGTTTGCAAATCTAGTAAAGAAACACCTCAAAAGACTTGCAAGAGCAACAGTAGCAAAACGTGGTTCAACAAAGTATAGACTCAGCCATGCCTAATACAAACACACACCACACTTTTCAGATTTTTATTTGCAGAAAATTTTGAAAACTATGATCATTTACCTTTCACTTCATAGTTATATGTGATTTGTGTTGGTTTATCACATTTAATCCCAGTAAGATGCATTGTAGTTTGTGGTTCTGACACAATAAAGTTCCAGAGATGTGAAAAATGTCCCCAGGCTCTGTACGCTATAAAGTGCATTTGTGATTTAAGTAGTTTCCACTTACCTGAAATGTTACACAACCAATCGGCAGGTAGCGGCAATCCTCCAACATGTTGAGGTACTCTGCTACAAGTGCTGCACTGTGGATGAGGCAGTGGGCCGCCTCAGCGTGGTTCCCTCTTTCAGAGTGTTTTCCTGCCATGTTCTGCAGCCATGTGAGGCGCAGGTCAGGCGAGTTCTGGTAGCCTTTGGCAATCCTAAAACAGAAAATAAAGGAAAGATTTTTTTTTTCTACTCTTTTCTTTTCTTTTTTTTTTTTCTTCACCACTTCCATTCCTGGATGTCTCAATACCTGTACATCAGGTCAATGAGCATTTCAGGATCCTCCTGATGCTCCTTCATTTTCACAGTGTCAGTAAGAATCATGTGCAGGTTGAACACCAGATCCTGAACCTGTAGTTTTGAAACGACATCCACCATTTTCATCATGCCCTTTCTATTTGAATACACTTTAAAAAGAGGGTTACGTGCAAACTACCTGCTCTGGGAAAGGTGTGTCACGCAGCTCTAGGTCCTCCTCAGCATATGTCAAGATTGTCTTTAGTGACCGACGAAGATGCTCTTCATTGAAGTTCTGTGACGTTCCCACCAAAGAGGACAGAGACATGGTGACCTGCATCTTTACTCGTGCAAAGTTCTGATGCAAGACCAGAGAAAAAGAGGAAAGCTGTTAATTACATCATTACAGGCTAAATGCAAAAGAAATAGCAGAAGAAAGCCATAAAAATGTATTTCTGTTTTACTGACAATGAAAAGCATTTGAGAGGTTGAATTAAAACAGTGTTAAACCTACATTTCCAATCTCAAAGTTCTGCCTCATGAGGAGGTAAAGAGAGGCGGAAGCATGGCTTCTGACAGACCCAACACTGCTGCTGCAGTGACGAAGGAGACGCAAACAAAGGTCTGCGCAAAGCTCAGTGTCCTCTTCAAAGAGCATCTCTGGAAACTGCACAAAAATACCGATGCGGTTAACACAATTTACTATTTATACTGAGGTAACAGATGAAGCATTGTAAATGATCTAATAAGCTCAAAATAAATAAGAAAAATGCAGGTAATACATTTGTGTCCTCTTAAAGTAGTTTAATTTGAAACCTTTCAGTTCTTAAAAAGAACTGTTAACCAACAGCATATTTGCAGACACTGCTCTCACCTTGAAAACCAGAGCTCTCTGTGTAGTAAAGCAATGCTGCAGAAAGAGGGCGCTCTGGTTGCCTGCCATGCTGTGAAGAATCACTCTCAGGACTCCACCGAGAACACTCTCCTTCAGTTCAGATGCAACCACAGTCTGAAGGACAGAGACACGACACACTGAAGCAGAAGAACTTAAAAAAAAAAAAAACACATGAAAAAAAAAAAAAAAAAAAAAAAAAAAAAAAAAAAAAAAAAAAAAAAAAAAAAAAAACAAAAAAAAAAACCACATTTATTTATATTTTTTGAAGTTTCACCTTTACTACAATTTCCAGTGTGTCCAGTACTATGAGAGACACCTCAGTAGCTAAGTTTCCATCCACCACAGACTCCTGCTCCATCTCAGCCTTACTCCTGGAAGAGTTTATTTAATATTTATTACTGTATCACATAAGAAAACATACATTTATATGAAAATGGAGCAGATTACTGTGCATTAATTTCATCACTGTAATCAACATACTTGTCAACTCTGTCTGTATTTTGTCTCCAGTGAGTAACATTCTTTTTCCACCTGACATTTTCCTGGCTGCCATAAGGACTCCTTTCTGTTAAAAACAACAACAACAAATAAATGGCGAATATGTTTGATTTTAACAGCTGTAGACAAATAATGAAATATTATGTTCTCGTGCTCCTCACCTCTGCAGCGGCGGACCATCTCTTGACGGGCTCCTATAGTTCCCAGAATGGCTTCCTCCAATCTGGCTTTCATATCCTGAGACTTTTTAAATGTCAGGCTGTTTATTCTTTCCAGTGCTTTCCTTCCCTACAAAAAAATAAATAGCTAGAAAATGTCATAAGCGCAGTAAAAAGAAAAACAATAAAAGATATTTAAAGAGTAAAGTGCCAAAAAAAAAAAAAAAAAAAAAAAAAAAAAAATCAAAGAAAGATATCAGAAAATCTAATAAAGACAAATCTAATAAAAATGACAGTTCCTCAATTTACGTGTTTTGTATAAATCAGCATTATGGTTATGCTAATGCAGACAGTCAAATACACACCACCAGTAAAAAAAAAAAACTAAGTTAATTGACTAAAAGACACAGAGATAAACACACAAACAGCTGCCAGATAACCTCACACACTTATCTGAATGTATTATCAAGAAAACAGTGTTTCTATATTTGTACACTATACTATACTAAGTTGTTGTCCAACCGGAGCCAGCACATTAACAAATCTCTCCACTGACTGTTCTCTGCATTATCATCCATTGTTTTTCTTACTGTTTCCGCGTATCAGGACGCAGAATAGTGACGCTTGTCGAGTATAAATGGCGTACAGGTCGGATGAATGCAACCTGGCTGTACAGACACAGGTCACATTTGAAAAGATTAAATATGTATCGGCTTGATCCAAGTGGCCTGGGCCACATTTGTAAAAATCGGATCTGTGTTGTTCAGTCTGTCAGATACAGGTTGCATAAAAGCAAAAAAAAAAAAAAAAAATTCGGATTTGGGTCACTTCAGGCTGCAGTGTGAACGTAGCCTTATCCATTATAATCCATTATAATTTAAATTGGGTATAGGCATTCACGACAATGAAGATCCAGCTAACTGGTGCAGAAATAGAATAGAATTCCACTTCTATGTATTAAATAGTAATGAAATGCTTCCAAACAACAGAAGGTGATCCTTTTTATTACTTTACCTTGTATTCAAAACAGGACACACAGAGATGAAGTAGATCCAGCAAGCGGTTGATTTGCAATACAGACAAATCAGACACCCAACGCTCCAGGAGAGACGCATCTGCGTTCTTCAGCACCCACAGGAAGCACACCAGCAGAGTCCGGCTGCACTCGGCAGAAAGAGAGCTGGACTGACGCCCAGCCTGTTAGAGAACAGACGAAAAGAGAAACTCAGAAACAAATCTTGGGATCTGCTTCAGAACAGAACAAAATGACAAAAATAAAGAGTGAAGGAACTGCCTCCTACGCAGAGGCCGATCTGTGACCCGTCAGTCTGCAGGGCCCAGGAGAGCAGTCTGACCCTTGCCACTATCACTTACCACAGAGGGAAGTGCAAATGTGTTGGCTTTGGCATGCGGTAAAGGGGAGCCAGCGATCGCCATGGCAACAGACTGACTGATAACGTTGCCACTGTCTGGGTCAGTATCTTCAAAGTAGGCAGAGGCATGGCGAGCACGAGCAGGCGAGGAGTCTAAAATAAGAAAAGGACTCAGGTATGCTGTGTTTCATAAATAAGTTTTTTTTTTTTTTTTTAATGGAGCACAAAATATTCCACTGACCACAGAAATCATGGAGCTGATGCAGCGACTCCATGACAATGGGCAGCAGGGGCAGGTAGAGCTGAGCAACATGCGCTCTAACCTGAGGGTCCTTGTAACGAGGGTCTGCATCATGGCTGCACAGCAGCGAGTGAACAGCACTGATGGCCTTTTTATGAAGGAAGAAAACCCTGCAGGGAACAAGTGTTCATCAGCCATCTTTGTTTTATTCTTCACCCAAAGCCTCAAGGTTTCTGTGCATTTCAAGTTAATCATTAACCCGATAAGTGAAACTTTTTTTCTCTGTCAAAAACAATGCCAAATACAAAAGTATTCGTACCACTTAAAAAGTTCTCACATTTGGTCACATTAGAACCTCGAACGTCTATGTGACTGAGAGTGGAAAGGAAAATATTGCAACTACTAAAATATGGCGATCCATTTAGTCAGATCAGGGAAGGAGCACGTTAATCAGAGCAGCCCATGGTAACTCTGAAGGAGCTACAGAGGCCCACAGATCAGCTGGGGCTCCTTTACTTTTGCAAGGCACTGCATATACAGCTATTAATAACCTACCCTTCACCATCAGGATCAAGAATTAGAGCGAGTTCAGTGAGCAGCAGGCCAGACAGGAAGTGTTGCTGGCGAAAAGGGACCGACAGCTCAAACATGGTGGCTACACTCTGGTCTTGCACCATATTTGAAAATGCTGAACTCTGTAAAACAGAACAGATATTAAAATGACAATATAATGTTCATACAGTTGTGTAAACTGGTCATTTTGTAAACAGAAAAACAAAAACATGATTTTTTTTTTCAGAAGATCAAAATTTGTGAGCCTATTCCAGTACCTGTGAAGTGGTGGATGAGGTAGAAGGAGAGGGGGATGCTGGAGGACTCAGAGTTGAGCAGGGCAAGTTGAGGATGACATAATGCTCATGGCTGCAGACAATACGCATAAAGTCCATCCTTAAGGCATTCAGAGAGCTGGGATTCTGAGTTGTGTGGAGCTTGTTAGCGATCTGTTAAACACACCAATTTATTAAATGCAAGAAGTTGAAAAGAGAGAGCAGAAGCAGGTAGTCTGAAGCTAAAGGAAAATGACGAGGAGATCAATTTGCACCTGTTTGTAGTAGGAGCGAATGAGGTTGAACACAAAGCCCCGGTCCATCAGAGACAGCAGATCATTAAGGAAGAAGGCCAGACTGTTATTTAACCTCTCCACAAGCTCCACATCCTGAGAGGGTGGGAGGGATTTCAAAGAAGGGAAAGGGAAGATCAATAACAAGAGGAGAGTATACAGAAGCATTTCAACATGAGTTTCATCAAAAAGTTATTTTATTTCAGGAATTCAATGCAAACACTGAAAGTCATTATTTAGATTGATTACATATAGAGTGAGACATTTCAAACATAATTTGGATGAATATGGCTTATAAAGAAAGAAAATCCCAAATTCCCTTCTCAGAAAATTTAAATATATTACATAAGATCAATAAAAAGGGTTTTACAGAATTATTAATCCACTGAGAAGTATGTCCATGTACTGTGCACTCTGTGGTCGGGGCTGAATTAACTGCATCAATGTGGTGTGGCGTCGAACTAAACAGCCTGTTGCTCTGCTGAGGTGTTGAAGTTTGGTGTCTCTCATCTTATTCTGCACAATGCTGCATAGATTCTCTGGAAGGTTTAGACAGTTTTCCAGAAGAGGGAAGCATGAAATGCTGTAAAATTTTCTGGCCCACTGTGTTGCAGTCCAGTCCTTTTTTTCCTTTGTGTCATCGTTGGTTCAGAAGTGGCTTAACACAAAAAAAGTGGCCGTTGAAGCCCCTGTCCTGAATACGTCTGTGTGTGGTGCCTCTTCCCTTATACTCTTGTAAGGGATTTGCTTCATTATGTTTTCTTTGCACATATTTACCTTGTGGTGTCTGCCGGCAATGTCTGCACTGATAGCACACACAAGTGCTGCAATGTCATCAACAAAGCGGTCTGGGAACCGCTGACGCCTGGCAACATCCAGTTTAGAGGTCAGGAATAAGTGATGAGCCATACTCTTGGTCTGCAGAAGGATAAGGAAATGAACACTTAATCACTAAATAAAAATACATTTCCTGATTTGAAAGCTATAATTTAACTGTGTTTGCTTCAGATGTACAGGAATTATATGGTCATATAAAAATCACTGTGAATTCATAGAAAACACTGACCATCAACTGGAAGAAGAACCAAGCCTGTTGCAGTGCTGCTTCCCTCACTGTGCTGGTGCTGACCACCCACTGTAACGCCAGCTCCTCATGGAGCAACTAAACACGAACCAACACAGTAGGTTTTAGCTTACAAGAGGAAGAGCATTGAAGTGTTGCTTTCATTTCTTTATAAAGATATTAATATTTTTTAAATGGCTAAAAGCTAGACAGGTACTACTGTACATCTAAAACACAAATAACAAAAAGAAAAACAATAATATGCACTCTAAAAATAAAGAGTAACTCAAAATACTCTGATCTTCCAGTACATGGATAAAATATAATATAAGAAACAGAATAATTGGGTATGTATTAGGGAAGAATGCCAGTGTTTTGTTACAGTTTGTTATAGTAGACTCTGCCACTTTTGTTTTACCTTCTTTGTAATCGGTCTTGTGGGAACAGTTAACAAGGCCACGCTGTCCAGAAAGGCAGACATGCGATTGGAGCTGTGGTCGCTTGCCTGACATGAGGTGATGGTGAGGTGAACACAGAGATGAGGACAGTGATGTGAAAATGGATGAATGAGAATGGGTGGGTGGAGGGAGTGATTCGAGGAACTCTGATGAGGCTGAAAGGAATCTAGGAGCTCCAATCAGAGCTTCTGTCAATTAGGCGTCACACGAACGGCTTGTTAGTACAGCAGGGAGAAAATGTGTTTGAAATGATCATGGAAATGAAGTCAATGACAAAAAAAAAAAAAAGGTAGGATGAGGTTTGCAAAGAATGAGTCCATGCAGAGACGAATACAACCTCAGAGAAATGGGATGAGGAAAAAACCGACAGGAGCTGATCAGAGGCTGTGAGAGATGAAGGTGAAGATGAGGAGGAGAAGGAGGAAGGAAGGAAGGAAGGATTTGGCACCTGCTTGAGCTCGCAGCTGGAGTTGGGGTTCCGGCGTAGCACAGATCTGGAGCCCCCAGGGGCATAAGCAGAGTTTACCCAGGAGTGGGAGCGGTCAATGCCCTGCCATAAGCACCCGATGAAACACACACACACAAACACACACAAAGTGTGGCAAGAGGCAAGGACACAGTGAGCAGAGGGAGGCTAATTATCACACAGGATTTTATTTGAGGTTGAAAAATCAGGAAGAAACAAAAATTAAACTCAAAGGGGAAAAAGGAAAAAAGGTAGAAGAGAAAAGCAGGTTGGGAGGGAACAAAGCACTGGAGGAGCTAACAGAAACAAAAGACAAGGGCAAGAAAAACAAACTGTAATAACTAAGCAGTGATCAACTGCTGGAACAGTTGACAGTCGATTTGAATTTAATGAATCTGCTGTGAAGAGTCAAGACACTACAATTAAATCAATTAATAATTATGAAAAATTATAAAAATGGCACAGAGGGTGTAATAAAAATGTAAAACAAAACTATAACAGAATATGGAGAAATATAAACTCACCTTGCTTCCTATGATCCTTTGGACTTCTTCATCAGGGGAAATTGGTGTGCTAGCCAGGTCAGGATTGGAATTGCTAATGCTTTTTGAACGGGACAGTTGCAGGCTGCTGGGACGGCCTGTTGCCCTGGATAAGGTAGCATACTGCACAGGCATCTCATAGGGGTGGGTGGCTGTTTTTCAGAAGGAAAAATAAAGGCACACAGAAATAAACATAAACATACTGAACATGTTTCTGCAACGTCCCATAAACAGGCTGTGTGGCAGCTCACCTGCCGGAGGCATTATAGGATCAGCGGTGGGCAGGCGGAAGACGTAATGAACGTAAGATGCTAGCAGGTTGTTGCGGCCGTGCTGGTCTTGGTTTCCCTCCAGGTTTTTGTGGATTTGGTTAACCAACAACGCCATGGCTTCAAAGGCAGCCCGGCCAAGGTTCACTAAAGGTCATTTGGGAAAAAAACTAAATAAACCACAGCTATAAATCACAAACAATATGGAGCAAAAGTGCTTGATTCCTCTATATTTACCTTCAAACTTTCAAATGATATTTTAAACTTGTTCATAAACAATTTCCATGTTTAAAAAAAAAAAAAAAAAAACAAAACTTTAAGACTTTATTTATTTAAAGAATTTTCATTGTTTTAGAAAAAAGTTGTTCCTTTCTGAATTTAAATCACATAACTCTGTAATATGAATCATAGAGTCATAAAATGATCTTAAACTCAATAGATCAACCAGTTTAAACATAACAAAACTTTAACGATAATAACAATATATTCATTTTAAACTGGAAATTTAACAGTCTCTCCTAAAGACACAATTTGCCTCCATTTCCTAAGTTTAATCTATGAAAAATACCAAAGATAAAGTCTGGCAAATTTTAAACTCTATTTTTAACATGAAGAAGTCAATTTCAAAAGTGAGCTGTTAAATGTAGTGCACACCAACACATCAGATGTGCCCTTTTCACCTATAATAGTTGTTTTTCTCCAGGTCTCTTTAAAAACTCAGTCATTATGGTCAAAAGATGTTTTGTCTGAATTCTTGTCAATATATGTCAAAGTCTTTTGTAGAAATGATCAAATGATGATAATTTAGAAATTCAGATTTTTACATATCCTTAATGGACTTTAAATATTCATGAATGTGCTAAGCTCTAAACTGTAAACATTTATTTTTGCTTTATAACTGAATAATTACATGTTTGAAACTTTGAAAGCGAAAACAGCCCTCGCCATGAGATTGTATTTTGGCTACAGTAAAAGTCTCTAAACACGTTTGGGCCTCTCTTTAGTGTGAAGCAAGTGTTAAAAATATGCAACTGATGACTCAGTCAGTTTTGGCTCTGATAAATGTTTCAGTCTATGCTATGCTAGTCTATTTTTGTGTAACCTTCCTTCAAAACTTTAGTTTTGTTTTTTCTCCACAAGAGACCAGATGAACTCTTGATGAATGCTAGACTTTAATTAGAATTTTGAAAATTCATCCTGTAATTATAAAACTTACATTTCCAGCATGTAGAAGAGTTGTAAAGTAGAATTAGCCTTGTCGCCTTCATCGTTAATCATTAGATTTGATTGTTTTTGTGTTTATCAATAAGTGGGCCTGAGCTAATGAATCTTATTTTGATAATTAATTTCTTCAACTTATTAGCTTTGGTTAATTTCTCCTATACTTTTAAGTTGAAATGTAATTATCTTTGGTTTTGATAGGTAGTAAAATTGGTTCATTTAATTTTATTCAACATAGCTTAATGATACAAAATGAATGAGAATTTAGCATACAGAGGAATTATTTGGTGCTTATTTATTTTTTAACAGACTAATTCATCTTGGTTTTAAGCCTGAGAGTTTGTCTGTCCTCCTCTTATCCTCTGTTTTTTAATTTTTAAGTTCACAGTAAAATATGCTGTTATGGTCAGTAGTGACAAAACAGGAGAAAAAAGTCAAAGTTTAAAGAAAAACTTTAAAAATCTTTGAAAAACCTGGAAAAACTATTGATTAAGACCAATTTAGAACAGTACAAGGAACAATGGATCTTGGAAGGAAGTATATCTAAATGATACACAGGAATTTATTAAAAATTAATCCACAATTTTACCCCTTTTAATAAATATCACATCCGTTCTCCTGGATTATAACTACTAAAAAGAAGAAGCCACTCACCAATTTGGCCTGCAATGACTGGCGGGTACACGATTAGCTGAATGAGCTTGTTGAGCAGCTGATGCAAAAATCTGACACAAGTATCCAGCTGAGCCCCTCTCAGTGCGGCTATGCTGGCCTTCAGCTCCCCTTCCATGTTGGCTTCAGTTAAAATCACATCCTTAAGTCGGAACGGGAAGGAGTACTCTTCGAGGACGTAGACCAGAGTAAAGAACTTATCCAGGTGTGCATCCTGAAAGAATAACCAATCAAAATACAAATTTATGTCTGTTAGAACAGCCACAGAAATGCAGAGGGAATTAAGGTCATATTTTGTCTCTTTAAGATCTATGTTAGGATAAAATTGCAGACGTTCTCAGCCCTAAGAACAAATGTAAAAGTTCATTAGGAATTTTCTGCAGATACTTCAATCCTGGTTTCACTTTAAATATGGAACCTGCATTGGATGGATGTATGGGTCCAAGTGTGGATGAAACATGTTGACCATGGGAAAGGGAATAAAGTTTAGAAATACAAATGCTTTCCATACAGTATATCACTTTATCATATTTAGTCAGACCTGGAATATAGTTAAGTCAAATTTCAGACTTTTCCAGACTGTGTAGGAAACCATCACTACTGCAGTCAAACTGCAACCTCCACTACTTACAGGTCTTTGCAGAGTAACAAGATTCATACAGTGTTATTATTTGAAGAACACCTTTAGGGATTTACTCAAAGAGAAGTGGTTACGTTACTTACTATAATTATAGACTTAATAAATAACATCAAAGATTTGATCAGTTTGAGAGAAAAGCATACTGGTAAGCATAATTCTCAGTTTAATAAGCATTTTTATGTACCTGAGTGTGAACAGAGGAGGTTGCTGCCACCTCAACATTGAACACTCCTTTGTGATTATCCACCCACTTCATGCCTGGAAGCTGAACCTGCCACACAGTGAAATTTGAAGCATTTAACTCTCAGAGACATCACAAAGGAATAGCTGCTGGCAGATGAACTGATATTCATACAGTCTCACGTATATCACTCACATCAGGGGTGAGCACTGAGTAGCTAGGTGGGGGCTTCTCTACAGACACAGGAAGACTGAAGGAGCCGGTGCGCAGTCGGCCATGCTGCATCAAAGGTATCCACTGCGGGGAGAAAGACATGTGATCTCTCCCAAACGGCGAGAGTACAAAAAGAGCTGCCAGACAAGTTAACATGTGGGTGAAAGTATTCAACCTGAGCCAAGTGAATACTCACGGTGTAGCCCACGGGGGTCTCCAGAGGAGTGTTCTGCTTGGGTTGGCAGCTGATGTGGTAGAAGGTAAACAGCAGATGATGGTTGTCGGTCAGATTGGCAGGAATCTTCATCTTCATCTCCTCGTAGAACTCAGGAGACCTTATGAGAAAGAGTTCATGTTCAAGAGAACAGAACAGACTTAAGGGAGGGTAAAAGAGTGAAAGAGCCTTACTTGTTATGATAGATGACGGGAGTATATGCCTCTTTCATGAACTCAGCACAACTTGACTTTCCAAAGATGACCTGGTCAAAAAGGTACAGTGAGAAGGTCATTTTCAGCGACTAACAGGAAGCACTCGTTTTCTATAATTGTTGCCTGCGAGTCCGTGCCAGAAGATTTTTAAACTTCTACACTTGCATCAAAGATCCACTTAAAAAAATAAGTAAGCAAACGTAAAATGAACTTTATATTGTAGATTAAGCAGCAAATTTAAACCAAACAACGACACAAATAATCCTGCAGATCTCTGGATAGAAATACAATGTCCTCATTGCCAATAAGAAGACATCCAATTGAAATCTTGTCTTTTAAGTGGATATCTTTGCTTCCAGCAATTTTTTGCGCATACATTTTTTTAGGACATCAAAGTCATAGTCGTCTTTGAACGGGACTCACCGGTAAAGCTTGACTGGGGTCTTCTCCTGCCATAAACTGAACTTTCACAGCAATGTTCCTCACTGAGCCCTGACGACTGCTGAAGTTCAGACTTTGCGGGTACACATAGAGCAGGTTTCTGAGACGTGGAATAAGGTGGGTCATTGAGGAACAAACAGAAGAAGACAACGGGAACAAAATTTAATCCAAATAATCTGCAAAGGCATAAATTAAATAAGGTTCCTTGCTTATTTAATTTCCCTTTGGAATCAATAAAGTATTGTTGAATTTGAATTGGACTGTTATATTGCCAGCATCATTAACTAAAGCACACATAGTGTCTTGTAAAGGTATTCATACCTCTTGAACCTTTTTTACATTTTGTCATGTAACAGCCATAAACTTCAGGTTATCCTATTGGGATTTTGTGCGATAGACCAAAACAAAGTAGAGAATGACTGTGAAGAGCAAGTAAAACGATTCATCATTTTTTTATATTTTCATAAATAAAAAGAGTGACATACATTTTGTTTGCATTCAGGCAAGCCACCTGAGTCCATACTTTGCAGGGACAACCTTTTGCTGTAATTACATCCTCAAGTTTTAGCGTATGTCCGCTCCTAGAAACGGAAATTTCTGCTCACTCTTCTGTGCAAAATCCCTCAAGCTCACATTGGTTGGGAACATCTGTGAACATCAGTTTGAATCTAGCTCTGAAATTCGAATTAAATACATTGAACGTTGTGATATCAATGTGACTAAATGAGAAAAACGTCACATATGAATACAAGTATGAGTATCAACATCTTTACAAGCTTCAAATAGTATGGTCGTCTTAGAGAATGAGTCTAATGTGCGTACGTGAGAGAAGTTTGACCCATTGCCGTATTCACTCATGTCACCAACTTCTGTCCAAGTTAAACATAAGAGGTAATTACAGTTCATATTTTGAAACATCTGATATAAATTTCATTAGGGGAGAGGGACTACCACAAGATCATATAAAACTAAAATACCAAATAATAACAGCACATATATTAATGCTTCAAATGTTTGCATTTGTTGTTTCAAGAACATGTCTTCTATACATCATATGCATGTTGCAATAGTGTGACCTAAATGACAAAATTAGTCTTTCTGTGGTTAAGCTTTAAGAGAAGTTCACTGAGACCAAGGCCATGCACTAAACTTGGGATCGAACCACAACTGAGCTAATGTTTCACCATGGTATTGCATGTGCAGTCCCTATATAAGGCACAGTGGCAGCCCCCAAAAGTTCATCCTTTTGTAGGTGGTGAAATTCTAAATAAAAGGGAGATACATATGCACATCTTAGAGCTTTCATTTTTTAACCTACATGAAAATATTTTAGGGAAGTTGGTTTAAGTGCCAGAACAGAAAAAAAACAAAAAAACAAAGCTCTTATGAAAATGATCTGGAGCCTGTGTCTCCTGTGTTTAGCTGGGGGTTTTGGAGAAGTCCATGCAGGCCTTATCAGGAGGACCGTCAGGATGGAAGACAAGGCTGCGCCTCAGGAAGAAGTCAACGTGCTCATGTTTGGAGTCATACAGTTAAGCGAATCGCTCAACTATGCTTTTGAAACCACAGAGGCAAAGATAAAAAGAATCAGCAAGACTCTGAAGAGACACGAAGAAACTCTGCAGCGGCTGGGGAAGCAGACTGAACAGGCTGCAGAAGTGGAGCAACAGATAAAAGAAGTCGTACAGCTGCTACAGGTTGGAACACAGAGAAAAAT
The DNA here is from genome assembly GCA_014839685.1 of Anableps anableps. Taxonomy (NCBI): domain Eukaryota; kingdom Metazoa; phylum Chordata; class Actinopteri; order Cyprinodontiformes; family Anablepidae; genus Anableps; species Anableps anableps. The sequence goes on along the minus strand of CM026083.1, from coordinate 21,281,317 downwards.
GTAAACACTGGATTCCATGTGATGAAGATGAATAATCTGATGATTACAGAACAGATTATGTAGATATAACATACTTATTCAGGGAAAGGTTAAATGAGAATGGCTGTCAAATCCAAGTTCAACAGACAAAGTAAAGCATGTATTTGGTGACTTGTAAGAACACAATTATATCCATATAATGCTAAATCCTATGTTGATTAACATGAATCAGGACCACACTGTAATGATTTCATTTCCTCTTAAACATATTTTTTTTTCCTAAGAGAAGGTTTTCATGAGGGCCAGAAAGGTGTACGTTAGATTCTTGGTAAGGTAGCTGCGATTTGTATAGAAACTGCTGCTGACAAAGAGAATAATAAGGTTTGATCATTTTTTTGACAGGAACAAATGGCAAAGCAACAGGCTCAGACCCATATCACAAAAGACTGGCTGAACAACATAGAGAAGGACGAAGAGGACCTGAAGGCAAAAGTTCAACAGTTGGAGATGGATATCAACAATGCTGCACCGAACAGCCTCAAGGAGCTGCAGGCAAGTCTGAAAACTCAACTCATTCACTGCCAAACTGAGCTGGTAAATTTTATTTCTTTACTTTCTTCTCATTTAAAAAATGTGTTATTTTTATTCCTTTTAGAATAAAGCAAAGGAGCATTTCCAACTCCTGAAAGGTTTACAGACCTGGAACTGGGTCCAGAAAAAGGATATTGAGAGACAGGACGAGCAGCTTTCCAAGCTGCAGAAGATGGTAACTTGCTGGTTTAACACGTTATGTTCTGAACTTGTTCTATTTATCTATTTCAATTAAAAACTTTGCTTTTTTTTTCTGTTTCTTCCAGACTGAAGCTAGCTGATTCAAGATCCATCAGTTCCCCGAATAAGAAAAAGTCCTTCTAGTTCTCAACTCCTCATTGTGATTGCACTCCAGTAGTCCAATATATGTATTTTAGTTCATATTAATGACTATTTTAACAGAATTAAGTTAAATTATGCACATTTTTGTTATTTGTAAATAAATACTACTCAAGTTTTAAAAATCTTCCTTTTTTGTGAATTTTTCTAAACATCCTATATCAGATCAGGGGTACGTTTTGAACATACAGTGTGATATTTTTAAAATTTTTTGCTAAAATCTTAGAAGCAGTTAAAATATATTAAAAAAAAAAAAAAAAAAAAAAAAAAAAAAAAAAAAAAAAAAAAACAATCAATAATCACACAGGAATAAGCATGCACGCATTGGGTGGCTGAACTTGTATTTGTTCAATCCAACAGGTCAAGTCACTGTTTGCATGTGTGCCCTTAATAGTTAAACGCTCACCTGTACGTGGTGTGCGGTGTGTACACATTACGAGCAGGGAACTCCAGCACCTCTTTGGTAGGTCGAACACGCAGGTCAGGGTAAGGTTTCACGTGAAGAAGTTCTGGAGATAGACAATAATGCGGCGAGTCCGGTGCAGGAGATATGTCGATTTTCAACTGAGCTGAGGGACACAAGAAATAACGGACAGAAGCACAACAAAACATCAGATTAATACAACAACCTCTCATGAATCTTTACGTGCAAATCGGCACATCGGAGTACATCAGAGTTACCCGTGACGGGCCTCAGCCGTCGCAGAACAGAGGACGGCCGGCGCATGTCTGCCAAAAACTTGTAGAGGTCCTCATCACTCAGTCTATCACCCTCCTTGGAATGGACAGAGAAAAAGAGGGCAAAAAATTATCACACAAAAACTGAAACATTTACAGTATCTTTATTATTTCATGATTCCATTCTTTTGATGAGCCAAGCTAGAGAAAAAGGGAGAAATGAGAGGCACCAGAGGAGACGAAGAACAACAGAAAGACAAGATTTTTATAAATTTGGGACAAATGAGAAAATGAGGGTATAAAATAGATATGAGTCACTTTAGGCTGTCAAGTGTTGGTTCTTTATAGTTCCCAGTAAAACTGGAAATGACAACAAAGCTTGGATGTTACTAATTGGTTTACCCAATTCTATAAAAGATAAACAGCAAAAATAACACACATACATACATATATACACATACATACATATATATATACTTTTTGGGTATTAATTATATAATTATACTCATAAAGTGTGTATATATATATATATATATATATATATATATATATATATATATATATATATATATATATATATATATATATATATATATATACACACACACTTTATGGGTATTAATTATAGGGAATATTTATCCATCTATTGTAACATACAGTATAATTAGATTTAATGTCAATTTATTAAAAGTACAGCTGAGCCCAAAATTATTCATACCCCTGGCAGACTCAAGTTTAAGGTAATCTTTTAATTTTACCAACATGTTCCTTCAAACTAAAAGAAATATTAATGTTTTGTTCTGGCCGTATCAGAGTCCTGACTTGAATCTGATAGTGAATCTGTGGAGCACACTCAAGATTAGAGTGATGGTGAGGAGGCCATCCATCCTTGAAGACTTGGAACTCATCGCCAAAAGATAAACTGCCAAAACAACAGCGGAAATGTCCAAAAAGGTGGCTTACCAATTATAAAAAGTGTTTAATAGCTGTTATGCCAATAAGGCTTTTTCCATGTTTCTTTCAATGGGTATAAATCATTTTCAACATCCCAGTTTTTATTAAAATGATCATTTTCGGATCCTCCTTTTACACTGTTTTACTATGTTTTGATAGACGTCTGTCTTATTTCCTATCAGAAACAAACTTCTTGGTTGAATGAGAACAATTTTAAATCTAAATCTGCCAGGGGTGTGAATACTTTTGGGCTTAACTGTATTGTAATTACAAGTCAATTTGTATGTTTTTACAAGGCCCAGATAATACTGTTGCATTGAGTCTGACCTGTTTAAAGAAGTTGGTGACTGTAAGCGTTGCTGGGCGGAAAGTGGCAAAGTTACACATCTCCTCCCCAACACTCATCCTCTCAAACCCCTTCTTCTTTCTCTCATTCCAGGTCCCATGGCTTTTTCGTTCTAGTGGAAGAACAACATTTTTAAATACCAGAAAATACTTGTAAAAAGGTAAAAGCCATGCACATAAAGGAATTTGAGGTCCATGAAACTGGGGACAGCGGGGCACGTAGTACCAGAGTCAGAGTCTGGGTCAGACCGATCAAGACCGCCAACAGTGCTGACAATGTTGAGGAGGTGAATGGCTGTCCAGGCGAAAGGCATTCGGAAACGTCCGAGACGAGAGCACGCCTGTTCTGCCTGGAGACGGAGCTTCTCCAGCTTCTCCTTGTGCTGCAGTGGAACAAGAGAGGTCAAAGCAAGCTCAAAGGACACTGAACTGGCAAGACCTTTCTGAAACAGCCAAAGATTTAGCAAACTAAAGAGAACAATGGACACAACAAATCAGCGAGACAGAACTGAGTAATGTTTGTGGATAAACTTTCAAAAACATCCAGTGTATATGCATGCTGGCTGCAAGCGTAGAACACTGCAACAGCAACACACTTTGGCTCCATTACCTTTGAGGAATCAGACTCTTTCATGACCATGTAGGGTTCACAGCATTCACCAATATCTCCCTGCTGAAGAACTTTTTCGAGCTGAAATAGATTTCAAACGTATGACTGTTATTATTTTTCACATACAGTCACATGAAAAATTAGGACACCCTTATAAATATTGTTTATTAGGAAATTTACACGTTAATGTCTAATTTAAATCATCTCTGACAAAAAAAAAAAAAAAAAAAAAAAAAAAAAAAAAAAAAGTGATTTACATTAGGTAAACAACAAAAAAAATAACTTTGTTTTGATAATTACATAAATGATATCAACAAAAATGCAGAGTGTTAGGAAAACATTGGCACAACCTAACGTCTAAAATCTAGTGTGTAATATTTGAGGTGAATTAACTTCAGTGAGATGATTCTTGTTGCCATCCAGCAGTCTCTGATATCGGTCTGAGGAAATTTTACCCCATGATTTTCCTTTGTTTTCTTGCATGTAGAGCCTGTTACAACTGACCCCACAGCATTTATAGCCTGGCCATTTTCTTCCTTTTTTTTAAGCTTTCAGCCACTCCTTGGCAAATTTACTGGTATGTTTTGGGTCATTGTCTATTGCAAGGTCTATTTCTGCTTCAGCATGTCTTCCATTTTCTTCCGTTTGTTTAAGCATCCTCAGATGACTTTCTTTCAAAGACAAAGTTTCCTCCTTGCTTCCTCCTGATGTGATGTGCCATTGTGTGATTTTTAGCTATTTTAAGTGGGGGTAATTTATGCCTTACCAGAAATTGTGTTATTTAAAATGACATTTTACAGAAACATTAATAACTTTTCTCTTCAGTTTTTTCAGATTTGTTAAACAATACATGCTTTTATCGGATGTTCTATTTTTTTTTTTTCCCACCACTGTGCCATTTTAATTTGATTTAGATAAACTTTCTGTACCTTAATGACCAAGAAGATATCAGGAGAAGGGTATGTGATGGAGAAAATGGCAGAACGAGCCAGCGTGGATATAACTATGTGAGGCGTATGGGGTTTCAGCAGTCCTTTCATCTGATCCGAGTTAAGGTCGAAGTAAAAATTCTCTGAGATCTGTCAGAGAAAAGATAAACGGGAAGCAGGGAAGGAGGGGGCATGGAAAGAGGATAAAGGAAATGTACGTCAGAGAATTTAATTGAATTCTCCCAAGTCATCTTAACGAAATAAAAAACACTTAGACCTTTTAGACAGAAGGGAAATTCAATTAGTCAAACATGAGCTCAGAATTACTAAGTGGCCTTCTCAGCGTTATTGACTGTGGAAACACTCACAAAATTAAACATTTACCTTTTTCTTTTCCTTAACGTCATAAAGCGCTAGTGATCCAAATATTGGTTCGATTTCAATCTCAAATCTGAAAAAAAAAAACAAAAAAAAAAAAGAAAAAACATTTATAATACATACTTACTGTCACATACAAATCACATTAGGGTCATTTTGATTTGGACAGTAATAGAAAGAATGAAGGCATAAATGTTAGGCGTTATGTTCCTCATGTTTCTCACTTTAGTGACAAACACTTGACCATAATCCTCTGGCCACAGTGTTCTTTGGGCACCTCAGGTAGAGAGCATCTCTCCACTGCTTCATCCTGCCACACAGAACAAAATAAAAAATCCACAGACTGAGATAACATTTAAACAGACGTCGTGGTAATGTCATGGTAGACGAACAGCATTCTGAACGCAGACATAAAGAAAAACAAATCAAGAGAGAAAAAGGGAAAAAACAAAGAAATATTGAGGGAAGAAAAGTCCAACTATCTTATCTTTAATAATACCAGCCCACACCCATTCGAGTTTCAGCCTTGCCTTGGCCCTGCCTCTGAGCATGGGCCTCTATGAATTGTCAAAATGATAACTGCCTGATAATTGAGCACATATTGTGCAACAATTTGGAATTTCTTAAATATCAAACAAAACAAAGCATAAATTTTATCTGAGTAGAACACATCCGAAAATTCTAAAACCTTGCACTTGACAAAGCAATACACATTATCTGTATGTGATAAATACATAGGTTTTGATTTAAACTTCACCAGCTACTTTCACACAAACCTCATCAGGGGGAGGGAACAAGCCAAGCAGGTCACTGTGGCGCTCCTGTGAGCGTGCCTCGGTGTTGTTACGGTCCATATCCTCTGCAGCTGTCCGTTCCAGCACGGATGGAAGCAACGCATCTGGGGAGGAGTTCTTCAGGTCAAAGATGCTGGAGGCCCAGCTGCCTCGGGGGGTCTCGTCGAGGCTAACTGACCTCCGCTTTGAGTCATCCTGAAGAACACACAGGAAGAAGGGCTGAGATTAGCTTCCCCTTCCCTCCCAAGAACAGCTGTGCAATAACACTAAAGGTCCACTTGCTGTGTTACCCAAATATTTGAATTCATAAGAAGCATGAGCAATTGATAAGGGAACAGTTAGAGCCACTTATCCATTATGTGTGGAGTTGTAAACAGCTTACATTGCCCTTAGCCATTCATAATGTCAGACTATCAAGCTTATCTCTTCATCCGGGCATGAAATGATGGAAACTTCAGAGGAAGGATTGCTTCCTTGTAAACTTCCACTCTTAGCAACACTTAACCTTGATTATGACCCCAGATTGACTCAAATGGCATCTGAGTGTTTAAAATACCAAATGCTTTTAACAACACTATGAGCTACCTGGTCGTCCTGGCGATCATGCACAGCAGCCTCATCCAGTTCAAAGGTCTGTTTGACCAGCCCTCGCTGCCTCTCTCTCTGTCGCTCGGAGTTTTGAGGCGTGTAAGTGGTGCTGTAGTGTTGAAATCTGAAGGAGAAAACAAACACATTAAAACAAAAATAGTACACCCATGATGGCAGTCGATGAAACTGACACTTACTTTCTATGAATGACAAGCCAGTCATCTGTGTAGACAGCCAGGGCATCTCTCACTCTGGGGTCTAGTGAGCTACATAGAAAAACACTTGAATAATTGAGCAAAGCATGCTTTTATTATTTATGTTCACATAGTGTCAAGGAGAAAGGCTTTGTTCTTCCATCTAGTAATGTCTGTCTTCCATTACAAGTCCAATACTGCTTGAGCAGTAATGTATAGATCATAAGAGGTGAAGCAGCCCTATGACTTACTCCTCCCCCTCCTCTGGCAGAGGCGGGTCCAGTGTAGTGCAGTCTTTGTCCAGCGGGAGGAGCTCCAGGTCATCCTGAGGAAACTCCATCAGCTGTCTGAGGGGGCCAGCCTCAACCCCCAGAGCGTGACTGCTCACATATTCTTCAAAGTCCACAGGTTCAACCACCTCCGTCAGGGGCAACTGTCAGGGAACATCAGGTGGTTATTTAACTATCACTAAGACATGACCATCAAGACAATTATAAAATAATTATAGCTCATCAGGTGAATAAAAGAGACAACCTGAATATTAAAGACTTCTAGCCTGCAAATAATTATAATAAATTTGGTTAACTAATAATATTAAAGCAATAATTATCTTTTTATTGTCTTGTTTTGTAGGGTAAAGGTTAATAAAACAACATTAAAATGTACATAAATTAGTAATGCACTCATATAGTTCATCTTTTAAATGTAAAAAACATATGCAAAGTCATTCCTATACATTTTAGGGCCATCACAACTAATCTTAATTGTTTAAGTAAACCATTTTAATACATTCTTGCATAATCTTTATGAATGTATATGTAACTGTTTTTTTCTTGATGCTGTCCCATTTGTGAGGAGAAGCCCCTGGCTGCGGTGCGCGGGGCATACGTCAGCAGACTTTGACTCCAGTCATTGGTCAAGCTGTGGTTTTGAAAACAAATACACCGCAGTGAAAAAGTATTTCTCCCTTACAGATTTCTACCTTTTCTGCTTTTTTTCAAAAAATTTTCAGATCGAACAAATTTTAAAATAAGAGAGATAACCTGAGTAAATCCCTTATGTCTTTTTCAAATGATTTTATTTGTGAGGGGTTAAAAAAAAACAAAAAAAAAAAACACCTAACAAACATAGTTTTTTTTGGTAAATAAATAAAATCATCATTTAAAAATAGCATTCTGGAGTTACTCTTGAGTATCTAGACACAATATTAGACTTTTTTGATTATCTGACACATTTAAATGTGACTTTAAATCAAAAACAGACGCAATCTACAAGGGGACAGATACTTTGTAACAAACGTTTTCAAAAAACCAAAGGAGTGTGGCAATATTTGAAGTCAGGCGGGTGGTTTGGACATTCTACAAGGTTCATTTGCATACAGCAGCATAAAAGATCAATGTGTGAGCATCTGACAAGACGATACCAAGGGGTTGCAAATGAACTGACACAAAAAAAAGTCACAATAAGGTTTCTTAAGCTCCTGGATGCACTCTATAAAGTTGGCCATGTTGTCTGTCTGATCCACTTTCCCCTGAATAAATGGTTGCGGATACTTTTAGACTAGAATCTGAACACATTTCAAACTGATCAACGCTGTGTCTCCATGTATTATTGCCTTTTTAACCAATATTTTCTTAGGATAATTCTCTTTAAATGGCTCTCATAAAAATACAAAAATAATAGAAGTAAAGCTTTTTTAAACATCTTTAGTTATGCATTCCCAAAAATCTAAAGAAGCATCCTTGACATCATAAAGATAATTCCCAAAACAAACTTCCCGCAATCTTTATTTTATCGAAATGTAAAAAGTAATTAAAAAAGTTAGAAAGATATCCGTGTAGGTCTTGAAAATTGTCTCTTTAAAAATGTCAGTCTGTAAAACTGACATGTTAATTACTGGGTGACTTACAGGGTGATGAGCTCCTCCTCGTTTCTTGGACAGCTGAGGTGAGCCATAGTCTCTGGTCACTTGCTTTCTGACCTCAGCTGCAATCGTCCTAAAATAAAAACCAAAAAAACAACAACACCTTGTTTTCAGAAAAGAATATGACATCCGGAGACGGTAGGGGCCAGTTAAGGTTAGGAAGGTGCAATGAGATCTCAAAAAGTTGCGGTTTCAAAACCGATAAACTTTTCTGCCACACAATTCCTTCAATTTACAATCCGTTTAATGAGATGCCGCAGAAAAGTGCTGGATGAAGCACAGCCACTCTTCGTTCCCTCTTGGCCCAAAGGTGACTACTACACTCTTTTTCAGAAGACAGACAAATCCAGCGGTTTGGAAACAGGAGGAGTTCCTGCCACCTATCCCTCGAATTTGGGTAACCTGTGAGCAGCTTGTCCCAAGTTGATAGCCTGACTAAATTACCTGCTAATATCGGTTGGTTATACTCCTTACAGAGCACAACAGCAAAAATGTAGATCATTCTGCACATTAACCACTTCAAATAAACCACATCTTTATTCTGTACTTTTGCTTAAGTAAATGTATCAAAGTCAAAATATCTGTTGCATTTATTTACTACGATACCGTGAGAATCTCATACTGATGTCTACTGCCCATGCCTGATCTGGAGGCAAAACAGTTTAGCTTTTATTAGCAATAGTGTGCAACACATAAATATGTATATTTGTGCATATGTATTTGACCTGAATTACAATGCCAAGATATGCAAGCTTGAAATGTTTCTTTAGAAAGGAGGACATTTTCCATCACTTACTGGATCTAAGCTCCTTTTAGAGAAGTAACATATTCATCTGTTCCTCTATAGTTAAACATAAACGTTTCAGAGACATCATGTATAAACTAAGTCCTTTTCCAATGAAGGACAGCAGCTGTTGCACATAGTGGCTCAAACCTCACAGAGCAGCAACGGGTTGGATCCCGGGAGCGGGAACGGGGCCGGATCTCCGTTTCTGGCTGTTAAGAACTTACAGCAAATGGCCAGCTTAAACACAAAGCAGGAGAAAGCCCAATCCTCTCAGGGACAACAAACAGCTGCTCCTTTAGATGTGCAAACTGTCCGTTTCTCTCATATAAAAAGCTGAAAGAGCCCCCTCCCTTTAACACAAGGATATCTGCTTTCATCTTTTTATTAGCTTTTTATTATTACTGTTATTATTATTGAGGGTAAGACTTCTTCTTATACTTTAAGAAGCAGCCCTGTGTCATTTAAAACATAGAAAAAGCACAAATTCATTTCAAACAGGAAAAAGGTTGGAGGGTTGCAGAAGCAACAGCCAGAACAGGCTTTCCCACCCTTTCCTGCATCCGGGACAAAACAATGGTCTTGGACCTGCAACAGGAGACAGAATCTGAAGAATGCAATGGTAAGCTCTTATAATATCGGGCTGTATCAATCCACCTTCTGATGCAGGCTTGACCACAGCTTAAAGTGGCTACTACTGGACCTAATTATTAAGATCTATGTTCTTGTTTGTTTAACAATGTGGTTGTGAATATCTGGTTTTGTGTACTAAGACAATATAGACACTTGTGAATGCATCCAAAGCACTAATAAAAATTTTAAATACATAGTCAGAAAGTCTAATATGAGTAATCTGCAAACATGAATGAGTTGACATTTACATGGCAGTGGAGTCCCCCTTTCCCCGGAATCTGATCAACAGTTAAGTGTTATGAAAAATTGTAGATTTGTACTTAACACAGCACTTTGCTCTGTTTCACAACGTTATGATACTCCCAAATGACACACAGCAACAGCAGAGGAGCTCTTTCAGAACAGCAGCTCCGTTTCTGCGAAGAGGCTCTTGACAACGCTGCTACCGTGCAACAGTAATGCCTGTCAAACAGGTTATTAAAGCCAGTAAAGTATTTGGGAGCGCCAACTCCTCCAATTAACTGTTGTTTTATTGAATTTTTTTTTTTTTTTTTTTTTTTTTTTTAATTTACGCGTTTCAACTAAACTGATAATATGATGTGATACCTTGCGAATCCTAGCATAGTTGCTATGTATGTGCTCGGTCCAGCAGGTCACTATTTACTGTAGCTGTTAAACAGTAACTTGTTTCAGTCTCACCGGTTGATTTTATGAGCAAACGCCCTCCTTTCGCACGCTGACGATGTCATTTCTTGGCCCCCATGTAAAGTAAAGTCTTCGAAAGTCAAAGAGAAAGTGTTCTCCTCCCTTCACGGCTCGGGTTTGTCCCGTCCTATGTTGGGATGCGGACCTCTTCCTTCTCCTCGCCAGGACCAGACAAGGAACCCTCCTTGTTCCTCCTAGTGGCCGGGAGCCGAGGCGGCCGTCAACGCCAAGCAGACGTACAACACCAACACTATATCCGGTAACCTTTCAAAAATAAAATATCATTCTTGTTTCTGAAAGCAAATATCTTGAAAAGATAGAATTGCAACCAAAGCTTCTGAGAAAATGCTAATATTACATACAGATGCCAGATAAAAAAAAAACTTGACCTACACAGTCATCTTAGGACCTTTGGTAACTGCTGTGTACAAGTATGTTAATAGAAAGTTTAGTGGCAGGAAAAGGGTTTGGTAGAAAATGCTGCACAAGAAACATGAATAACTGCATCTTTGGGAGGATTGTGAGGTAAAGTCATTTCAAAAATTTTAAAGGGAATGTACTAGTTGTGGACTAAAGCTGCAGTCAGCGCTTCAAGAGACACCACACATAGACATATCCAGGACTTGGCCTACTCCTAATTCCTTGTGTTGAATCACTCCTGAACCAGAGACAATGTCAGAAGTGTTTTATCCGAACTGTGGAGAAAAATGACTGGACTATAAATCTGTGGATTAAAGTTCTCTTTTCAGATAATCCAAGAGGATAAGTTGATAGTCTCAAAATCCAAGCTTCTTGAGTTCCTGTAGGAAGTTTTCACAGTCAGTCATTGTTTAAAGAGAAATGTCAAATGCTGCTTCTACTTTGTCTCATCAAATTCAGAGTCAGTGCAGCCATAGATCTCAGTAACTTTTAGAGTTCTTCATTCTTCCCTCTGCTGGCAAGCTTTACAGAGAAGTTGATTTAACTTTTCAGCAATATTTGTCACATATTCACCCTGTCAAAAGTGGCAACATCTGATTTAATAAAAAAAGAAAATTCTATTGAAAAAGTGCATAGATGTAACAGAGTTTCAAGTGGGGATCTGGGTAGCATACTGCTAAATGATCTTGTTAGACCGTGCTTAATTGTTTTGGTAGAAGATAAGTGTAATATAGATACCTTGCAGGAGACTGGCTATAGTTGGTGATGTAGACCAGGTGTGTCAAACTCATGTTCATTTCGAGTCCTCATCAAGATCACGAATGTCCTCAAAGGGCCAGTTGTGGCAGAATATATTGATAAAACTACTTATTAAAGTGTTAAAATATTGTAGCTTTCTCTGTATTCAGTAAGTACTTCTTAAAATTAAAAAATATTTAACATCTTTTCACATTAAATTGATTTCGCACCATACAAATAAAAAACTGATTTAATTTGACTGATAAAATAATATTTAAGCACACAGATCTTATCGTAAAGTTCTATTCATGTGGCCCTTTAGAGTCTTGAAGGCCAGATAAATAGTTTGACACATGTGTTGTAGACTCTATAACATTCAAGTAATTATGTAAGTACATTTGTGGATATGTTTGACTGGATAATTGTGACAAAATACAGGTAGAAATATTTATGATAGGAAAAGTATGTAGATATTCTAGACTGAAATACATAATGTATATACTCCATGACACAGAGCTGCTTCATAAAGTACAGGGTGGTAGATTGTAAAAAAGCATTAGCTTCTTCCAGTTCCTAAACTGCTTGGGGGTTTATTTTATGTTTATTGTTTTTTTTCTGCTGACGTTTCTTGTCTACATGTTCAAAATAAAGATTTCATTCATTCACTTGTTCATAATAATCACATGGTATCATTGTACTTGACTTGCTGGGAAAACTGCCTAACTAAACCCTATAGAGAATCTATGGCATATTGTCAAGAAGAAGATGAAAGATACCAACCCCAACAATGCAGGCAAAGCTGGGGGCCACCATTAAAGCTTCTCTTAACCTCAGGAGTGCCACAGACTGATTGCCTTCATGCCACACTACACTGATTCAGTTGTTCATGCAAAAGGAACCCGAGCCAAGTAGAAAGTCTATACACTGAACAGAGCAGACATCTGCTCAGGCTGACATTTTTGTATTAAACATCCTTTATTTTTAATTAGTCCTACAAAACATTCTGTTTTCATGGGAAAACAAATTATGGGTTTTCATTGACTGTGATATAATCATAAAAATCAACATAAAACGTGTGGAATATATTACTCTTTGTATAATGAGCCTGTATAAAACAAGTGTTGCAGAAATAAATTACAGAAATAAATTAACTTTTCAATAATATTCCAATTTACTGAACTGCATCCGTAGACTCTAAGCAAATTTGAAAAGTTATTCTTATTTGTTGTATTATTTTATTATTTCATGACGTTGTGATGACAAGCATACGTTCTTGTCTTCACATCCGGTTACTCTGTTCTTTTCACGGAAGCTTGACTATCAAGCGGCTTCTGCAGTACTGTATCCGTCCCACCAGCTCAAATCTCACCCGACCGGTTTAAAGAGCGACCTGACAATGGCGCTTACGCACCACAGTTTTGGGTTTCATTGGTTTCAGTTCTTTTTAAAATTTAGGAAGTAAACTAAACTCAACTAAAGCAAAGTTTCCAAACCAATCCCTCACACAAGAGACCTGACTTTGACACTTTCACTTACTGCTCGTTCAAACGAGAAGCGAAATTCAAGCAAAATTTTACTGTAATTTAACAAAGAGTAGTATTATTTTTGTTTCGTTTCGTGCTTAATTAAATTGTGGAGAAGCAGAATGCATAACTCCTATAAAATGATCACTTCATTGTTATTTTTTTCCTATATTTAAAAAAAAGTGTGTCCATACCATGACCCCACCAGCAGATGGAGCTATTCACCACGACTGGAGAATGACTCGTCTCATCACTACTAGGTAGAAATAATTACTTTACAAAACTCTCCATAGGTCACAGAATTCATATCCAAGGAAAAGGGGGGGGGGGGCATGATATACAGTCTTGTTATCTATAGTGACAAGAAATCCTACGGGCAAGCTCAATAATGCATGAATAATAAAAAATACCTGTAAAGGGATGCAGGAAGCATGTCAGAGCCTGTGCATTTACAGGCTTTCTCTCTGTCCTGTTTGAGAAAATAAGGAATGACATTGTCAGAGTCTCTTCCCTTTAATAGAGGACTTGTCAGTTTATGGTAATGGAAAGTCTCAATCTTCTATGGCAATCGCTCTAAACCCCCATGAGTCCTCTGAGGAATATCATGTAGCCACTCACAGTGCTGTGGCCCAAACCTTCCACCCCCTCACTCCTATACCTCGCAGTCATCCTATTCAGCACCCTGGAGAGCTGCTGCAGGTACTCGGCTGTCCTTTGTGACTTGGCTGATGAATGGCAGGGATTGTGTAGGGGAGATGTGAAAAATGACAAGAGGGTATAGTTGAGGAGAAAAAAAGATAACCTTGCATGACAGAGACTTGGCTCTAGCTAAGCAAGGACAGATATCTCTGGGATGTATGTTTATATGTGCAATAGCACTTAGAGCTGCATCAGGGCTAATAGTCTGGCCCACAGATGCAGCTAATGAAAATAAATGAAGCTCATGCTCTCAATCTCCTCCCTCCACAGGCACGCTTCCATCACAATACCAAAACTCATCTTTCTTCATCTTCTCCTCACATTCAGCAAAACTATAATTTACTGCACATTTCTTACGCATGATTTATACAATACAGGAATAATATCCTTGCACCAAAAATCAGATGTACAGTACATATGATGCATGTCAGAAAATCACAGCCAACAGATTGTTTTCATAAGGAATTTCCTTAAAATACATGCTGTGTTTTTGAATGAGATCGAGGCATCATTGCCGTGTTGAAAACAAGGGCGAGCTAACGCCTGCTTTTCTCTCTGTCCACACCTTCCCCGCTTGCTTTCTTGCCTTTCTGTTCATCGAAGGCTTTCAAATCCTAGATCGACACTATTGTTTGAGTGCCCAGCCCCCACGGCAGTGAGAACCCTACCACCTCCACCACCATCACCATCACTGCTGTGTTGCCGAAGAACAAAAGAGTGAGTGTCAGACACCACCCACTAGATCTCTTTCACACCAGAGCCCCCACCTCAGTTCCAGATGGGGTTGCCTTTTTTTCAGGGCTTCTCTCAACCCCAAGAGTCCTCCAAAATGGAGCCCCCTCCTCCCCCTTGGAGCCCACGTCTCAGCTGCCCGTCATCCACCTGCTCCACCGCCACGCGTCCATGGCCAGGGTACGTCCCTTCTCTATTCTGTCCCACCAGGGAGTCCTGTTAAAAACCATTGACTGCTTTTTTCATTTTTTCCAAGAAGCTGGAAAATTTAAAAGGCAAACTTACACTTTGTTGATATAGTTCAGGTACAGTTGAATAATAAAAAAAAAGTTTGACATTATGAGATTAAATGTTTCCTAATTCAGGTCAGATAGGATCACCAAAATTATTTATATTTTTATTTATTTATTTTATTTGCTTCAAAATCAGAAGTTTAAGTACATTTTCTTAGTATTTGGTAAATTCACCTTTTGAACCATATGACGGGTCAAATGTTTTGGGTATCCCTCCACAAGCTTTTCTCAATAATTTTCTGTCATTTTACTCCATCCCTCCTTAAAGAAGTGACATGACTAAGTCAGGTCTGCAGGCTACTTTTCTCATACATGCACACGTTTCCATGGGATTGCGCTAAAGGGTCTGTAATGGCCACTCCAAAATAATGATTTTGTTGTTCTTAAGCCACTTTATAATTTAGCAGTATGTTTTGGGCCATTGTCCAGTTAGAGGATCCATTTATGCTCAAGCTTTAACTTTCTGGTTGGTGTCTATGTGATGCTGCTTTAATCTTTCCAGATAATTTTTTTTACTAATTATGCAGTTTAATTTGTGAAGTGTACCAGTCCCTCCTGCAGCAAAAGAACCACACTCTGCAAGTGTGATCATGGTCCTTGTGATCAGACACTTAAATTTTTGCTTTATCAGACTACAGGACAACAATGAAAGTCTTTGTCCCTGAATGCATTTCTAAACCTTAATCTAGCTTTTTACATTGCTTTTGGAGTAATGGCTTCTTTGCTGCTGAGTGTCATTTCAAGCAATGTTGATAGAGAACTTGTTTCACTGTAAATAGAGTTGGTATGCATAATTCACAAGAAAACAAACATTTAAAAGCATTATGGCTGACCATTCCTATCGAGTGTTTATGCTTGAATATACTGTTTGAATGGTTGAACGTGGCACCTTCAGGCACTCTTCTACTTAAGAAAGAGAAAGACTTGTGGAAGTGCACATTTTTCTTCCTGATATCTTGGCTGATTTCTTTAGCTCTTTCCATGATGTCACATGATTAGGCTGTATGGTTGAGGCGTTGTCTTAAAACACATCGACAAGTGTGACTGCATTTAATATAAATGTTGTAAATCAGAAACATACAAAACTTTGACTTCATCCTTTTGGCTTTTCCAAACTATTTAAAGGCATATTAATCTCGTGGTATGTAAACTTCAACATTTCAAGAAAGCTATACCAATATTTTCTCTCACTTAGCTGGTTTTAACCAAATTCAAATGATTTTGGCAACCCTAACTGACTTTAAAGTGGAAACTTTTAATGCAACAGTGAGAAAAATAGGGTTTGTGTATTTTACACAGTGCATGTAAATATTTAGCTTCAACTGTAGATAAAGGCACGAATTGAAAACACAAAATAATGTTCACACTAATCTCCATTCCAAATTAGTGTCCTATGACACTGGGAAGGCAGATGCTCATTTGTTTAATTCTCTCAAAGCATCAACATGCAGCTTTTTTAGAAAAATATTTGCTCCAACCTCCACCCAGTGTCTTGACCTTTCCCCTCAAGGGATGGAGAGTGTGCCTAAGCAACAGGGCACATCTGCTACAAGACAGCTGTTAAGCCTCCTAATGATGATCCAACAGTCGGGGTTGGAATGGGAGTTTAAGGTAATCATTGCTGAATCACTCATACTACTTTCCCTGGAATACATAAGAAGACAGCCGTCTTGGTAGCAGCCAAACAGTTTATTTGACTAATGTAGTTCTTTGTGTACTCACAAATAAACTAGAGTGAATCAGTGGAATGAACGTTGATTAGTATGAGCAGCCACAGTTTCTCCTTTGTCTCCATTACATGCATGGATGTAAGATATGCTGTCACACACTGATCGAGATTTATGGAAATGGATCCTCCAGCTCTAGACAGCACATTGCACAAACACAGTGTTACTTGTGTGATCCCATATTTGAATATGTGCATATACAGAAGTTTACTTGCAGTCCTGATAGATGTAAATTTTATTTTAATTTGAAGTTTTTTCAGTATGTATATTAGCCATTATGTATTTTAATTATGCAAAATTTCAAAATTATACACAAAGGCTCAAATATATACTGTACATATGACATCATAGACATATGGCTAAATGTTCCTAAACAAGCTGTAATAAACCTTGCTACTTTGAGCAAGGTCCAGTCATGATTTGGGCATAATTTTTGAGTATTTGACCAATTTTCTTGGCAGAAATTGTACAGCTAATTGAAGTTGATTAATCCTTTTACAATTACTTGGCTTTTGTTTATAATCCAGAAACATTTAATAGGATGGATGTCAGGGCTTTGGGGATACTTAATGAAAGCCCTCAAAACTGATTTTACTGTGTTAGGATCCATCAGTTTGTTGGAACTCCCAGGTGTCCAAGTTTCAACCATCTGACTTAAACTGTGATCCTCAGATGAAAGGAAATTGGTTATGATGCTCGGGAACAACCCAAAGAACCATGCTGAAACAATGATGTGATTATCCATAGTGAAGTGAGGTGGGATGAGAAAAAGTCAACTCAAAGGTCAACCAGAATGATTATTGATCACCTTGAAATTTGCATCTTCCCACAAGAACAAGCCAAATAGTTTTAATGAAAAGACTGTGTAGTCAGAGAAGACAAAGATTAAGCTGTTTGGTCACAGACACTCAAAGAATGTTTGGGAAAGCCAAGGTAAGGCTTTCAAAGATAGCACACTGCACCAACCGTGAAGCATGGTGGTGATGCTTCACGGTTGGTGCAGTAAAGCATCAACCGTGAAGTCTGGTTCAGTCTCAGTGATACTGGTCCTTGCACAAAGTCCCAAAGTGGGTTGAATATTAAAGAGAAAGGACTACCTCAAACATGCAGTTGGAATTCTGCCCAAAACTTGTTGATGGCTATAAAGGGTATGCAGCTTCTCTGCAACTTGCTCAGAGACAATCATCAAAATATTAGTGAGTGTGTGTCTATATGTATTTGAGGCCGTATGCATATTTTAAGCCTGTGTGGCTATGAAAAGATTTAATTCTTTCTCTAAACATCGAAGTGGTAATTTGTGTCTTGATTGCCCTCTGGACAAAGAAAGGTTCAAATGCATCAATAAAAGCCCAAGATTAATATAACATTCATGTTCACAAGGAATGCATGTACACAGCATAATACCACTGCAAATGCATATAATAAATTTCTGGGTTCTCTGCAGTAGTTTGACTTTTTTGGATCCACAGGAAACAAGTTAACCCCCTACAATACATTACCTAGACCCCCACAATGCTGTCAAACCGTTATCCTCCGATCCCTAAGGGTTTGAGCACCCAAATCAATTGAAAGAAAAAAAAAAGAGTGCACTGTGGTCCTCCTGCTACATCTGCCAGGGAGGGGAAGCAGGAGGGGCCTCACTTATGGACCGTACAGGGGAACAATATCACTCCATCTGTCACAAACCGTTTCATCTCTGATGGAGTGAAATATAGCTTCCAGAGATATATTCTTCCACATCATCTATGTGTATTATCTTACCAGTGCCCAAGTCTTTACCAATTCCCCGAAACGTGCACGCAGAAGCTTTTTGTATCATATTACCTTCCTCCCACCAGCCAGCACTCTCCATCCAGCTCACAAATTACGCTTTTAAGCCAAACAGCATGTTAAAAGAAATTGTTCCACTTTACACAGTGAGGCAGTTAATGAAAATGGAACTAAGGGATGTGCAGACAAGCAAAATACATTTACATGTAAAAACTTCCAAAATGAAAGTACTAAGGTATAAACCTGAAAGCATAATAAATGCTAATGATCCCTGTGGAGAAAATATAGAGGAGATAAAAAAGAGAAAGATGAAATCTGGTAATAACCAAAATGCTCTTTCATATTCAGATGCTATCGTTGCTGCTCTTTGGAGGATGGGTGTGGCTGGCTGATTCTTCTTGACTCCTCAGCTGTCGCGGCTTTGTGACGTCTGTGATCCCATTTGCTCGATCGAGCCATGCTTTCGGAGAAAGCTCCCACCAAAGTCCACATCACTGCTTAATGACTGCAAACTAAGTAACTCGGTAATCTGGAAAGCAGTCAGAAAGGACAAAATGGTCAGGCTGTTTACTTTAAGAAATAAAAAAAAATCTGATTCCCAGGAGCGATGATGCCTGTCTCTCTCAGCAGCAGGTAAAGCTGCAATCTCAGTCATTCATATTTAATTCTGCCAGAGTTTCCGGGAAGACTAATGTGCTATTGATTTCAGGTCTCCTATTACTGGAGGGGGGGAAGGAGGGAGGGGGTGGAAAAGGCCATGACGGTAGAGAGCTGGACCATAGGGACTAAAAGCAAGAGAGTGAAAAGGGAGAGGAGGAAGGGTGAGTGAGGCAGAGAAGAGATTGGAGGGCAACAGCTACAGCAGTGAGCTTTTCTATAACACACTAAAATATTCCACACAGAGAGCCTGCATTATCTCTCTGGCAATCTGTTTCACACTGTCAAATAAATACATAAACTTCCACATGAAAGAGCAAAGAGGAGAAGTGAGGCTGAGGCAGAAAATGTGCTCTACCTTATTTACTTTTCATTAAATCGACCCCAGTCGCATTTACCCTGCGACTGGGGCCAAACCCATCAAAACAAGATTACCTGTGCCTCCTTTAACTGCTTTTGTGTCCACATGTTTTGATTGCAGGAAAAAAAAAAAAAGAGAGAGAATGTCAAAGAGCCCAGTGTGTTAAAGGTCTCTCCCTTGACACTCAAACAGGACAAAATGAAAGATTAATAAGCATGGCTTTATATTCAAAAGGTTTACAGTAAAAGATGGTCTTATTGAAGGAGGTTTGCTCTGTTTAATGAAACCCCAGAACAACAGGAATATTTATACAGAGACTAATGAGAATACCATTGAAGCAAGGGAATCAAACAATAAGACTGTAGATTTGTTTGCAAATCTGTTTGTTCAACAATGAAAACATACAAATAAAAACACATAGAGTACACAGAGAATTATCTAGCAGAATATCATACATAAATAATAAAAAAAAAATGACAAGAGCGTCTACTTCAGAGACTTCCTCCCACCAGCCTGTCTACTCTAATAATAGCCCAGAGACAACGAATCCAGACAGACAGAGGGAGAGAAGGAGAGCATAGAGACAGAGGAAAAAGTGTGAGTGAACCCATGAGGGAGACCACCAGAATATTGCCAAATAAAACATGAAAGGGTTGAATTAGGCCAGATGCTACTGTCAACAAATGTCCCTTTAAGAAAACAATAAAAACAAAAAACAGGCTAATTTATTTTTGGGACCCTTCCTTCTTCACTGCTGCTGGCACACAAAAAAACTCAGAGATGCCTTGAGCCAGGCCTGGTTGAGTGAGACCCTTGAATTAACCAGACCTGAGGCTGAATCATCCTTCCCATCCCCCAGATCCACTGTCATAGTGTCACTCCCTCACTCTGCCTGTCTCTCTCCCTCTCTATTCTTTCCATGTGTGGACAAAGCCTCCACCTTACCGCAGGGCAATGGCAACAGGCAGTCATTTTGATGAAATAATAATGAGGAACAGAGAAGGAATTCTGATTCTTAATGGTTTACCGAGAATTTATTTCCTATACTTTCCACATACTGAACATGAATTTCACCAATGGATATCATGAAAAAAAACAACATTAGAAACCACGTGCATGTTTTCTCCCCTTTAGTTATTTACAGTCCATGCTAAAGTACATTTCATATTGCATCATGTTGTAACCACAAACACCAATGTATTTTATTGAGATTTTATGTAATAGACCAACACAAGGTAGATCATAATTGCTTTGTGGAAAGAAAGGGATACATTGTTTTTTTACAAGTAAAAATCTGAAAAGTGTGGTGTGCATTCGTATTCGGGCCCACTGAGGCAATACGTCGTAGAACTTTTTACTTCAAGTCTTTTAGGGTATGTCTCTTTGAGGTTTTACACATATAGAGAGCCTACATTTTTTCACATTCTCAGTCAGATCAGGTGCAGAACATCTGTGAACATTAGCCCTCAAGAGCTGCCATAGATTCTTAATTGGATTTAGATCTGGACTTTGACTGTGCCATTCTAACACATGAAGATGCTTTGATCTTAATCATTCGATTTTAACTCTTTGGTTTTGGTGTCACTATCCTGCTGGAAGGTGAACCTTGGTCCCAGTCTACAGGCTTCTTACGAGGTTGTCCTGTAGTTAGGTTTATTCATCTTCCCATTGACTCTGAGCCATGCATGAAGCTTCCCTGTCCCTTCTGAAGAAAACCATCCCCACATCATGAGGATGCCACCACCATGTTTTACCATACAGATAGTATTTTCAGGGTAAAGTGTAGTCTTTACACATAGCATTTTGATGAAAGAGATTTGATTAAACACAGGTGGACTTTATTACAAATTAGGGGACTTCTAAAAGCATTTGATTGCACTCGATATTTTTAGGGGTATCAGAGTAAAGAGGGCTGAATGTATATGCATGCCACTCTATTCAGATGTTTATTTCTGAAAAAAATAACCCATCCATTGTTTTCCTTCCACTACACAATTAAGTATTACATTGCATTGGTTCATCACATATAATCCCAATAAAATACATTCAAGCTTAAAGGGTGTGAATATTTGGTATTTTTTAAATTTATTCATTTTCAAACACTTCACCAAGGTGAATTCCACAATATGCTAAAAGAAAAGGACCACTTCTTCAAGATTCCTAACCACCATATTTGAAGGAACCCTTAACTATAAGATAATCAGTAGAATAACAAAAAAAAGCTTTCAAGCAAAACTAATGCTTGATCCATGATTCAGTAACATACAATAGACGCTTTAAATGGCCTCTTACCCACATGGAGGATTCAGCTGCCGTGCTACAAACAGGGGCTTTAATGAGAGGCCACAATTAAGCCCATTTATTCACATTAAGTGTGAACTGTAAGTGGGACTGCAGTCAGTTGACGGACCTGGTTGCTTTTGTGTGACAAGAGCCGCTTTCATTCAGCTAACAAAAAGGGAAAAAACACAAGCACCTAATGAGTGAATCTCTCCATCTCCTCTCCGACAGCCATGCATGCTGACAAGAACCACACACATGCACTTGCACACACACACATGTACACACATGCACACATGCACAAGGGCACATACATGTGTGCTTCCACACATGGACAACACACTTGTCCTCCCTCACTAGCAAACTGACTCAAGGGCTCCAACGCATCCAAGACTGAGTTGAGTCACTGCTTGTCAGAGAACGGTGGGGGCGGGGTTAAGACAGACTGACAGTGGGGCTCCATCTCTATCCTCTTATTAACGCTTAACGAGTGCTTTCCTCATGCAATATTCATCTTCACTAATATCATCCAAGCTCTGAGCCAAGCTTGCTACTTATGTAAGGCAATTATGTAAAATATCAGACAGAGCCTATGTTCAGAAGCTTGCTGGAAAAGAGCTGCAGGACAGTAAAATAAAGGGATTTACAGGAAAGCTTTGGAGGCAGGGACTACAATTTACTTGTTTTCTTGCTCTTCATATATTAATATGGATCCTCGGATCAATCAAGGGCAAGTGGCCAGTCTGCACCTGACCCAGTGGCTAACCATCTGCGTTGCACGAGAGAGGCCCAGAAATTGTCCACTCCTTGTTGTAGTAATGTAGTAGTAAGGATGCAGTGCTTTGTTTCTGGCCAGTACTCAAACCCAATTATTGCATATTTCTGCCTTTTTCTCTTTGACTGCTACTGTGTAGTTATCAGCTTAGAGTGAGCACTTGTGAATTGCCTTTATCTGCCTGTTGGGTGGAGATGTTTGCTGTAGTTTCAGAAAGGCCCAAATGAAGACTGATACATAAAGGAAGGAGCTGTGCCAACGCAGGACTAAGTGCGAAATGTGCTGAAGGAGAAAGAAAGAAGAAAGTCCACTGCCTTTTGCTGCACCCATCTGCTCTGAAAGTGCAGGTGGAGTCCTATTCACTGTGCTCTGCATGTGTGTGAAGAGAGGGGGGCAGGAAGAAAGGAAGGGCAGTGAGAAGGAGGGAGTGGAGAGATGGAAGGGTTGGGGATGGAAGAAGGGAGAGAGGGGGAGGACTCTTGGTGATCTCTTCTGAAGGGGATAATGGGAGAGGAGCGCATTGCAATGGCTGCCATGTAGTACCCTCCCTGCACAATTAGCCAATCAGCAGCGCGCTCTGCAAGCCAGGAGGACGCATAAAAGAAGAACATTGCAGCAGAGGCACAGAAGGAGACTGCGAGAGGAGCAAGGAATTACACACACATACACGCACAAAAACAGCAAAACCAGAACACCCTCCCCTGGACACACCCTGCTGAGGATCACTGCTTCTCTTTTTTTCTGAACCATCGCCCACGCCACACGGAGAGAAGCTTTCTCCATCATCATCATCATCCAGAAGAAAACTCCTTTTTCCTCATTTTCATCCTGTAGAGGACACCAATAATTTCGCAGGGCTGACATCCTTTGGCGAAGACTGTATTTTTTTTCCTTTTTTTCTTTTTTTTTTCTTTTACTTTTTGCTCCTAATAGTACAAAAAAGGCCATATAATAATATAAAGGCCCAAGAGCGCAGAGAGAGACTTCCGCTTCAAGATCTGTGAAAAGAAGGACCTAGATTTCTTTCATTGTACGTCAAGAATGGTTACTGTACGTATGCCTCTATCTTTCTTATTTTAGAGGGGGGAAGTGGCATCATTGGCTCTTTTTGTGTAGTATTTGTTTTGGATGCGCACACGTGATGCAGCCATTGATAGATTAATTCAACACAAATTCTCTCATTTATATTTTCTACAACTCGGTCTAAATTTAAGCAATGCTCTCCAGTTGTGCCCACATGCCGACACACAGAGCAGCTTTGGGGTTGTTGTTTTTGTCCAGTATACCATGCCATATCATTCTGATGAGATTAACGATCGATCTGGGCAGTTTGCAGTCTCACGCTGTGTGATGCGCCATACCGGCCGCGCTCCAGCCTACAGACAGCCTCGGCGATGGAGAAAAACATTATCCTGCCATTTTAGATAGCTCTGGCTTCTTACAGTTTATGATTACATCCTAAACGTGGCATCTCAATGTGCATTACTTAAACTGTCAAGAGAAAGCTTTGCATTCGACATTGAGCATGATAGTAGTGATTGAGAGGGGGAAACGCAAGGATGCTCCGAGTTCAGAGGGGTTTGGGGGGCGGCTTTCTCTGCCTGGTGCTGCACAAGGATGCTGGAGACGGGTTTGTGAGACAAAACATGATGCCTCGGAGGCTGAGGGCCCATCCAACAAGGCGAAGGAGGGGGGGGGAAAGGGTCGAGTCACTCTGAGATAGGGGGGAGGGGGGGAGATTACGCATCTTTGAATCATACAAAGTCCAAATTCCTCAGGGTTGTCGTAGCGATGCAACCGAGTAAATGGGCTGGAAGTCTCCGAGGCCGTGGCGGCACCACTAAGGCCGTGCCCGGACGTCACCATTTTTAAGCGGATTTCTCCAAGAACCATAGTGCTTCACATACAAGATGGCCATGCCTGCGCTGCGCTTGTCGGATGAAAGGAGATGCGCTGATAAATTAGCTTTGCTGTGTGCGCCGACTGGCTGGATTGGGCGTGTCTCTCTTCTACCGAAGCATCAAACGAGGGCCTTGAAGCCTTAAACGACCTTTTCCGCTTTGCCTCTTGACATGATCCACGGCTGAATGCACAAGGTTTATGTGTGCAAACCAATTAAGATTAAAACCATTTACATAGAATTATAGAAATAAATAACAATAAGCAGGAAATCTAAACGGAGCACTGAGAAAGCGTGAAAGAGTGTGAAAACATCAAAATAACTGAATTGCGGGAGTCATATTGAATCTGTATAAAATACCTAGTCAGTTTCTTAGTTGATTAATTTTAGTACACATAATAAATTATTCACAACATAAAGGACCCCCGCTTGAGACCCAGAATACACTCTCAAAAATCACCATTGATTGGATAAATTGCCTTTACATTAAGCAATTATTATATTTTCTCTTTGTTGAAGCCCATTGCTACTTTCAGGCCATTTTTTATAGTAGCAGCGTCTCTTCTCCACATGGTCCGCAGTCCCCCGTGCCTATACCGCAGTGCCAAGCAAATAAAAGCGTTGAGTCAGACAACCTTTCTAAAGCACTTACACAATTCAAGGACAAGGACAGGCGAGGCCATCACTGTAGAGTGTTTCTTTGATCCTATAAGGTAAAACCGACTCGCCCACTGGGCCCACATGGAGTAAAGCACTGAAGATTGGAATTATTTTTATTTTATTTGTATTTTATTTATTTATTTATTTATTTATTTATTTATTTATTTTGCAGTCGATTTTAAAGGTGAATGAAAATAATGTGGAGTTAAATTATTAAAAGAAGCAATAAATACAATTATATAAGCAGAGATGTGCTTCTTGTAAGTCAGCATGTATAAAATAAAATTATTCATTTATCTTTTATTCTATATCCATTTTTAAAGACTTTAAACCCTGGATAAGCAACATTTATTTTACTGTAAATAATCTATCTTTATTTATTATGCTAATTTATTGTGAAGAGAGAAAACAATTTTATTGTACCACAATTAAATGCAAGTCTCTGAAATCTAAAGAAAATTAAAAAAAAAAAAAAACAAACAAACATTAAATACTATATAGATTATATAGGCTGTTCCCATTAAGAATTTCTTTGAGTTTTTGACTTGGAGCTGGCAACTGTAACGATCTTTGTTCCCGGAGAGTTCTGCAGCCTCTGGCCTCGACACAAAGCGCCACTGTTTACATTAATATTCATAGTGCTGCCATAGCCCTCTGCGAGAGGGAGAAGAGGAGGAACGGGTGGCTCTTTTGTTTGGTCGTTTCAATACGTTTATTCAGCAAATAGGCGCTCCGGTTTTTGAATGCCAGCAGAGCTCACCAGTCCTTGATTTAAAGCACCGGATAAATAATAAAAAACAAGAAATCAGTCGATTCTTTAAATGGTTTAAATTGATTTGAAATATTCTTTTATGCATCGGAGTTCAGACATTTGAAATGAAGAAAAATATGAATAAAGTCGGCGTTTTTCTTTATATATATATATATATATATATATATATATATATATATATATATATATATATATATATATATATATTGGTCGTTTCACGGCCATCTGTGTCTTCAAAAGAGTCTGTCCGAAAGCCACTCCCTTTTCAGCACGCTGGATAGCGCCCCGCATGCTCCAAGGACTTGTGAGACAGATTTGTGTCCTGCAGCCTTTGACGCTGTCTGCTGTCATCTTATCAAAGCGGTCCATAACAACCAGGGATCTTTGCGATCTTTGAGAAATCTTTTATTTTGTCATCTGACTGTGTGGAGTCTCTGTTCATGGCTGACAAGAGCTGTGACTCTGGTCGTCCTGTTGTGTTACATCTGCCACCATGATCCCTTAAGATGCAGAGAATGTGGCTAATGCCCTTTGTTTGAGATAATCCTGTAATCTGTGTTATTTAGAAGGCTAATTTACACTTTGCACTAGGATTCTGTTTTATATTATGTATTGCACACCTCAATAATCTGTATATGAAGTAGAATAGACCGGAGATTAGATTATATTTTGATAAAACAAAATGGTTGGTCTAAATTATTTCCTAATGTTATATTATATATGGTATTTAAATGTATTGTGGACTTCAGTCAGTTATCATATTTGTTTACTCTAAAGTAGCTCATTCTACACAAAATGAACATCCAGTTGCCAAGAAAATAAACACTAAAAACACATCATTTTATTTTAATTTCCAATTTAAACTACAACATGCAGACTTTGTGAGATACATGTTATTCCTCTGAATAATAGAGCCTCAAGTGCTCCAATGCATTTGGAGCAGAAATAATTTGAATGCATCAGAGGACAGAGACCACAAGACATACATTTACATTAAGTCTTGCAATGCTTCTTTGTTTTGTAATTTAATTGTGCACAGTGTAGGTGGTGTGTGTTTGGCAAAGGGAGGCAGGGCCTCTTGTTTGCGTGCAAGTCTGGCTTCATGTGTTTGGTGGTGGAGGCAGAGCTCTTGTTGCGTGCAAGTCTGGGACGGTGTGTGGGCGAAGCTGATGCACTCCATTAAATATTAAGGGAGGTCTCACAGAACCCCTAAAATAGAAATAAAAACAACAGGCAGCGGAGGTCCCAAAGTGATGATAACAGCTGTGGCGTGTTGGAGATTTATTATCAGGAATTATTTGTTGGTTTTTTTGTCCCCATCAGAGAGAAATAAGATTAAATGAAAAACGAATGACATGCAGCAAAGCATCTAAGAAATTAATTAGTTAGTGATCTTGTTTATTTTTTCGTTAAATACCTCAGAATATATGATTGCATTGCATGCATACTAAGCTTTATTTAGCAGTTTATGCTTTTGTATGTCTTCGAATCACACAGGTATCAAGTTATTGCAAACCCTTTGCTAGACTTATATACTACCTTCAGTTAAATCATATATCTGTTAAGTTTATTCATATCTTCATGTTATAGCTAGTCATTTTTGTGAAATCTTTTTTCTTTTTCTGCTTGTGTCTGCCAGGCACTATGGACATATAAATTATATAACCTCACACTATTTGCTGGAAATGCTTGCTCTGCCTCTCTGAGGTTTTCCAGTTGGAGAGTTAAATTTGCCCCGAAAATGTCTTTTTTCCCCCTTTGTTTCATATGGCTTCCGTTATTATTTGGACACATTTTGTTTATTTTATTGCTGCTACCCCACAATGTAATGCACTCCTACTAGAATGAAAACAACAAAACACTCTGTTTCTTTATAAATAATTAAAAGACACCATATAATTTTAGGTCTCTTTTTAGCTTCATCTAAAAATCTTTACACGCCAGGCTGCTGTTCTCTTTGCTGTTCAACCTTTGTACATAGAGGTGCATTTGAACTATTTTAGTTTTACACTTTCTAAACCGTCACCATGCTATACCCACTGTTCTTTGTTTCTACAAAGACACACATTACATCATATATAAAACAGATGTTTAATCTGTGTTTCTACTTCTAATAAGCTCAGACAAATAAACAGTTAGGTAAGGAAGTCTGTCAGCCGTTAGAAACACTGTGGTCATTGAGGGGCTGTAACCAAGGCAACCTGAGTCAAGGTGAGGCTCAAAACAAGAGAAATGAATGCCGAGATGAAGAAAATGAGCTTATTTGGAAAACTCATCAAAATGAACAAAAACCAAAGCAAGAAATTTTGTTGAATTTTAGTAGTTTATTAATGCCATACATGGGGTCTGGAAACAGTGACAGTACAAGTAACAAAATGATGAAAATCTAGAATAGCATTCTAAGAGAGGCTTTACTCTTTCATTAAAGCCAATGAGCCACTGTTTGCTCTCATAAGTCACAATCAATATTGTCTCTTTAAATATATTTGAATTACACCTACAATATTTTTCCATCAAATTGGACTTTCTTAGAATAATATTAGGGAATAATTTGTAAGAGTTGATAATTAACTCCTTTTATTGGTTGGTAGAATATTGTAATTCCCCATGAGCTTCGGTGAGGATTCATTTACTCCTTTTACCATAAACAAACAAGAACCAATTAAGAACCTGCAGCAAGTCAAATATAGAGTTTGAAATAACTGTTTGCACAACAACCCTACAAGCATTAGTATTTGTTCCATTTGCAGAGTTGTAAGCATGAAAGGTACAAAAATGCAAGAAAATTAAAAAGAAACAATACAGTTGGATGATGTAACAAGTGTACAAACAAAGTCAGGAGACTATTCCTTAATTTATAACTTCTTTTCATCAAAAACAAGGCAACTAAAAACTAACAAAAAATGTTTAGCAAAACATCCTGACATGCAAAGTAGACTTACACTGTTAGGGGTTAAATTACAAATTCAGATGTCAGGAAACAAAACAAATGGTTTTAAATAAGCAGTAAACAGAAAAAAATACATTTGTGAATTAAAATAAATGAAAGTAGCTGGTAATAAGTTTTTAAACTGTGGTAGGTTTTCACATCTCATACCTAAAGCTTTTTGTTTAAGTTAAAAAACTTAAACTAAGAAAAATCTCTTCAACGTTCTGTGTTCTTAATCTTTAGCTTTTCTCTCCTTTTTATTATTTTTTTTGTAAAAGCCTGCTTTTTCCTGAATAATAACAAAGTACAATTCAATTAAACTTTATTAAACTCAGTATCAACAAACAAACACACACACACACACACACACAGACGTTTGATATGACTGTTTATGATATAATACACTATAATATTGATCCAGTCTCAAAGAGCTTGGTGCCTGGGGGGAAAAACTGGCGCAGGAAGTTTGTCTTCATTGCTGTTCCCTGATATTCTGCGTGGCTCTAATTAGATGTATCAAAGCAAAACTAAAAACTCCACTATACACTATGCTCACTTAAAAATGGAAAATGAAATGCCACAAAACTGTTCTAAAAAAATGTGTTTTAACTAACCGTGAGATGCATTATTTATTGGAGCACTAAATCCATCCAACAGCTCCCTCAGTCTGATGCCAGTCTAGTAGCCACCATTCTGACTATCCATCCCTGTGTAATGATGTAAGGGTGTTTGACCCTGGAAGAGAGTAGGGGGATGGGAGGAGTAAGGAAAAGGGACTGTGACATCTGCAGGACCAGAGGCATGGAGTAGGAGAGCTGGAGAGATGGAGCAGAAGGGAGGATGATAAATCAGACCTTGTCCACCTCCATTTTAGTAATACTGATTCTTGACCTGCACTTCTGATGGTTAGAGAGTGGGCCGCCTCTCTATGCTCTGCTGTGCATAGCCTCTATTAGCATATGTATCACTGTAAGTTAAATAATATATTTAAGGCATATTTTAAGGTTCACTTTTGTTGAGTCTCTTTGTGAATAATGAATCTAATTCCACCCTCTCTCTCAGCAGATAATCAGCACCATGGAAACCCAGGTGTCCAACGGTCCAAGCGGAACCAGTCTGCCCAATGGCCCAGTCATTAGCACAAATGGCTCCACAGATGACAGCAAAACCAACTTGATCGTCAACTATCTGCCTCAGAACATGACCCAGGAAGAATTCAAAAGTTTGTTCGGTAGCATTGGGGAGATCGAGTCCTGCAAGCTAGTCAGAGATAAGATAACAGGTATAAAATAGACCAAGGCTGAAGAAAATACAAATCACTCCAATTGGTTTAGAAAAAGCTCAACATCACTGTCATTCTTTCTTTGTCTGCAGGTCAGAGTTTGGGATATGGTTTTGTAAACTATGTGGATCCAAATGACGCAGACAAGGCTATCAACACACTAAATGGTCTCAAATTGCAGACTAAAACAATCAAGGTGCGCAGAACTCTATTCTTTAAAAAAGAATCACTTCATATTCATTTTGGATTCTTGACAACATGCCAGACAAAAAGGAAGGAAGTGGAGATTTTGCAAGGGGGTTGGTGAAAGAGGTGGCAACGGATGTCAAAGAGGGAGGGGAGCAAAAAAAAAAAAAAAGGGGGGGGTGAGGAGGCAGAAGGGAGTGGTTGCATGAACAAAGGAAGAATGAGAAAGGGTGAAAGGCAAGGGAGAGAGTGGAGGTCAGAAAGTAAGGGGCGGACAACATGCGGAGGGTTTTTGTGATGGAAATGCAATTAGGCAGCCTGACTGTGGCCCACATGGGTCAGCACAGGTTAGCCCATCTGTCTTCAATCTAGGCTAATTAGGGGGCTTCTTTGTCCTAAAATCAGATGACGAACAGAGAGGGGGGTCAAATTATTAAACTCTAATTTCATCCCATCTCAAAATTGATCAAAGTGGACCCAACGTTGAGACAAACTGCAGGACCTACATAAATGGGGAACAGGTGATGATCCAGCAGATCCTCTGACTCAACAATGAACTTTGGGTCAAGTCATGGATAAACATACAGAAAAATGGTTGTGGTTATTGTTATTTCTAAGCAAAGAAAATCTCAAGTATTACTACACTAACCATAAAGAGATAATTTTTAAAAAGAAAAATGCCTAACATCTTGACTTAAATCTAAAAGCACAGTAGCTGGTGTAGTATTCCTATCTTCTCCTGATTTGACTGAAAGCTTCAAAGAAAAGATCAAGGTGTGGGGGAGAGGGGGGACAATGATGGAGCAGAGCAGAATGCCAATGACAGGATTAGAGGCCATATGGGCTTGAGGCACCATCTGTACTGTGGGAGCGACAGGGAGAGGGTTAATTATAGGGCAGCCTCTGCTCCCCGAACAGAGCAGCTCCCCCCGCGACTCGTCCAGAACACCCTAATCACTACACAGCACAACCCTCCTGCTCGCACAGTCCCTCTGTGGACACAATAGATGCTGGTCCTTTGTGCTGATTTATGAAATCAAAGCACCTGTATTCATCTGAAAGATAACATATTGACCAATAAACTAATATTGAATAGTTTTAATAGTACAACATAAGTGCATAATGACTATATGCTTTTATAGAAGTCTGTAAATATATTTAGTGAATAGTATGTTTATAAGTTGTGAGAACTCTTCCAAGCCTCAAGGTGTATTCACATTGTTTGCTTGGTTGGAACATTTCGCCCCTCTGGAGAATAGAAACAAAGAAAGGAGGCAGGACAGAGGGAGAACGCCTCAGCCTATCTCCAACAACACTCACACTGTCTCTCCATCACACACAAACACACGGCTCCAAACAAAGCACTAGAGTGGACTATCTGTCACTCCGGTGTTCGTATGTTTCTATAAACAGAAAGAAAACAACAATAGGTCAGTCTCCTACACAATCACTTAGATATTATTTTTTTCAGATTAGAATAAAGGGCAGTGAAATGAGATTGAGAAGAAAAGCCATGTGGAACATGAACAGATGCATCAAAAATGACGCTGCACTAATTAACTCACTGGAGAATTTGGGAAACTATATTGACTGAAGCTGATTTTTTTCAGTGCAAAGCAAAGAAGTCCCACATGACTGTTAAGCAATGATTGGATTCAGTTGAAGTAATGGTTATACACCTGCTAAATAGTGTGTCTGTGATGGGCTGATTGTACCTGAAAGTTGTGTTTTAAGGCAAATAAGGAGACAACTTAGTCTGTATAGAAGAGCAAGAATGAGTGGGATTCATACTTAAAATTGATATTTACCTTGTAATTTAAAGGTTATTTGCAGTGCCTAACATGAATATTCACACCCTTTGAACTTTATCATATTGTTAAAACAAACCTTAACACATTTTGGGGGGTTTTTATGGCCAACACAAAGTTATGCATTTTTTGTGAAAGTGTAAGGAAAGTTGGATATAAAAGCATGTTTAACAAATATGCTCTGTCAGTGAGATGAGAGTAAAACTGAACTTTTTGCCCAACATCCACGATCTTACTTGTAGAGGAAAAACGAACACTCTGAAAACAACAAAACATAGTGGTGGCAGCATCATGCTGTGTGAATGTTTTTCTTTGACAGCTGGTCAGAGGAATAGAGGCTCACCTATCTTCAGAAGCAGCCAGAGCAACAATTGACTGGTTTAGATCAAACCATATCAAACCATGGCCCAGTCAAAGTTTGAACCTAAATTTATTTGTTTAATCCATTTGGCACAGACACCGTGATTTTCTAATTTTTATTTGTAAAAAAAAAATTGACACATTATTTTCCTTCCACTTCACAATGTTTCACTACTTTGTGTTGAGCCTGTTGGTCTAAATTTCAATAAAATACATTAAAGTGTCTTTGTAATGTGACAAAGTTCAAGGGGTGCAAATAGTTTTACAAGGAACTATATCTGTGATTCAAGATCATTACACATCATAGATAATTTCCTCTGTTTTAGGTATCATATGCCAGGCCAAGCTCGGCCTCCATCCGTGATGCCAACCTTTATGTGAGTGGACTTCCCAAAACCATGAGCCAGAAAGACATGGAGCAGCTGTTCTCCCAGTATGGTCGCATCATCACATCCCGCATCCTTGTGGACCAAGTTACAGGTAAAGCCTTTTAATATAACTGATCTCCTCAAGCTAAGCAGAGATTTACACCAAGGTAGTCACGCCAATCCACTCCATTTTGTTATCGGAGCAGGCATATCACGGGGAGTGGGTTTCATCCGGTTCGACAAGCGAAATGAAGCAGAGGAGGCCATCAAAGGACTGAATGGGCAGAAGCCTTTGGGTGCCGCCGAGCCAATCACTGTCAAGTTTGCCAACAACCCAAGCCAGAAGACAGGCCAGGCCTTACTGACTCAGCTGTACCAAACTGCTGCCCGCCGCTACACGGGGCCCCTGCACCACCAGACTCAGCGTTTCAGGTACTGAACCCACACCAACCTCACCCTGAAGGCCACCCCACCCCCCACTCAGTCCTTCATTTACCAATCTATTGTTAGTAAAAAGATTTCATTTCAAGAGCAAATTTCTGAGCTCAGTTAAAGGGTTTTAGTAGGTCATTGTGATGTTGTTAAAAGAGATGGAAGATCTTTACAGTTTCCTCATTTTTAGACATCATCTGTACCACAACATGGCTAAGAGATGAAGCTGGAGTTTTATGAAAAAGCAAAAGTAATCTTCAGTCAAACTATGCAAAAATTAAGACATGTAAACTGTTTGAAGCAAACAAAATCCTTTTGATTATAAAAAGCTATAATTAATTTTTTCCTTTAGGTAACTATTACTTAATTGGAAACATTTTTCCCTCTTTCTCCTTCTCCTCCTCACACTTTTTCTCTGACTTTCTTTTAAACTGCAGTGTGATCCCTTCACTTGGAAAGGGACCAGATCCAAATAGCAGCTCAAACACAATGTAAGAAACTAGATTTTTCCAAGTATAAATAGAATCAAGTTAAATACGTTATGGTTTGCATACTGCTTATAAGTCATAGACCTTTCAAAAAATTAAAACCATCAGGTATGGTTGATTTATGTGGGTAATGTGCTAAATGACAAAAAGCAAAAGGAATCTCTCAAAATGAAAGTATTGTGGGATCTTTCCTTCCTTTGTCACTAGATGTAAATTTGCCAGTGTTTTTATATTAATGCTAATAAATGATATTGTAATTTACAAATAATAATAAACATTATCAGGACTATATGAATCATCATAATTTTGTTGCTGGATGATTTGAGACTGCATTGAAGTGAAGGATGCCCTCTGCAGGCCAGCTGATGAAGACACAACACATTAACCATAAAAAGCCCACCAGTCCCATTCCTTGTAGATCTCATAACTAACCTCTGCATCCCCTTCACTCTCCCTCTTGCGTTGCAGACTCGACAATTTACTAAACGCCAGCTACGGAGTCAAGAGGTAAATGCCAAAAGGTGTACTTTCAAAAGCATTCATGCCAAAATAAAACCTTCAAACAAAGTGCCCGGAATACCACATGCTGCTTTAATCTGAAAAGAAGTTGTAAATGGCCATAATTCTTAATGCCCACAGCCCATTTGTCCATTCTACCGAATAAGCACTATCTGTAGCTTTCTAACAGCGGGGTATTCTGGCATGGCTTTGTTTAACCTTTTTGTTTCTTTTGTTTTTTTGACTCAATATGAATAATTTCTATGTATTTATTTCTGAACTAACATTGTTGGTTTCAGTTGCTTTAATGTCCCCTTTTTTCACCAGCATGGACATACCAGATTCCGTTTGCGTCTCTTCTGTTTGCTCCAGTTTTTCGTATGATTTGATTCCAGTTTGCTTTTCATCCCTCTCTAGGTTTCTGTGTTTTGTTCAATGCTGTGATTTCAGTTGAACATCGTGATCCATGTGTTTAATTCTTCCAGAGGCTCTGGTCAGCAGAGGAAAAAATAAATGCACATTGTGTGGGTGTCTTGTCTCAGGGCACGCAGTGTCATTATGTATAAAAGCAGGCAGTTTGGAACCACTGTGGTGCCCACACATATTTATCTACTTACTGTACAGCAGAGAGAGGATGGAGATGGGGATCCTCAGATGCGACAGATACCTAGCTATTAGAAGACAATGTCAAGCACTGAACACTGTGTAGAACTTCAGAATGACACCCATGGTAGTTCTCCTCCTCTCTTTCCCAGATTCTCACCCATCACCATTGACAGCATGACCAGTCTGGCCGGGGTTAACCTAACCGGTCCCACCGGAGCCGGCTGGTGCATCTTCGTCTACAACCTGTCGCCCGAAGCAGATGAGAGCGTCCTGTGGCAGCTCTTTGGGCCTTTCGGCGCTGTCACCAATGTCAAAGTCATCCGTGACTTCACCACCAACAAATGCAAGGGCTTCGGCTTCGTTACGATGACCAACTACGACGAAGCTGCCATGGCTATCGCCAGTTTAAACGGCTACCGCCTGGGCGATCGCGTGCTGCAGGTTTCCTTCAAAACCAGCAAGCAGCACAAGGCCTGAAGGAGAGGCCGCTGGTGCCATCTCGTTGAACCTGCAGGGGGACGTACCTGAGCCACCCTGCGCCATCACTCTACATGGGCCTGGACTGAGTCTCTCTGTCTTTCTCTCTCTGACATGCTCTCACACAAACTCATAAACACAGACACGCAGATGCACACATACATGCACACACAAACCATACAGACATACTCAAGCGTAGATAAGTCAGAGTTTCAAACAAACACACTAGTGGAGTTCTTTCTTTTCTCTTTACACAACTTGCTAGTCTTTCCCTGTATTTGCCTGGATTGAATTAGAAGGGGTACGTAGCTGGTGTGGGGGAGGGTTTGAAGGGGGGGTGGGGGGCAATGGGGAAGAGCTTTCTATTTAGGAGACAGTCTAACGAATGTGACAGAGAATGTGTACTGAGTGCTTTGATTGAATTCAGGCAAATAACGACAACTGATGAACAAAATTATCAAAAAAAAAAAAAAAAAAAAAAAAAAAAAAAAATGTGCAATTTACCTAAACTCTTACCCCACCATCTCTCCCATTATCCTGCTGGAGGGGATGTAGTCACTTTTTTTACACTTGGGCATTTTGAATCAGTGATTTTTTTAGATCAAAGAAAATGAAACTAAAAACAGTGTTCTCTTATATACGTCTATTAAAATATTACTATATATTCAATATTTAAGGTGGTTATAATAGCCGAGTATGTAAGCATTTTCTAGAAACTTTGACTACTGTTTCCTGACCTGCGTTAGGTGGTGCCTCGCTTCAAGGCATTTTTCTCTTAAATATCAGAGCTTGTCAGCTCAGACCCAACATGATTTAACTCAACGGTCAATGAAAAGAGCAGTTCAAAGGCCATCACTTCTATCCACACAGTCTCACGAGAAATATCACAATAGAACAGTAACGTATCACAAAAACACAATTCAGTAATAGAAAGATTTACACATATTTAGTCCTCTGAAGCTGTATTTTTTTCTCACTTGATTTCATCCACGCGATGGATTGAATACAGGCAGACCGTCTGTGAACTTAGAGCAGAGCAGCAGTGCTCCCATGGTGACGACGTTCATTAGTAATTCTCTGCTGGGCGAGAGAGTGATGAGTGTAAGGGGAAAAACTGTTTCATCATCACACAGCTGCGACAAAAAGGAAAAATACTGGTGTTTTTACACTTTGGCTGACTTGCAAAAGAAGCTTTACTGCATCAAAAGCTGTTTTATTTCCACAATGCCTTTCTACCAGCCGTTTGCCGTCAAGAGAAAATGCAAAAGCAAAGTCATTGACAGGCAGGGTTATTTCACTACACCTGAATGTTTCTGCTCTTAGAGGGCATAGTTGGAAGAAAAACATGAACATGCTTGAAACAGTACACCTCCAATAATCGAAACAGGCCTGCAAAGAAGCAAAAATGTGAGATTCAGTAGTATTATTTCTCAGTTTCTTAAAGATAAATGCTACTTTTCTGTAGATTAAACTGGATCTATAATGGCCTATATTGAACAGATTAGACTACTGATAACTGACAGGAGTCATATCTGAACACATATCCATTATGCAGAAAGATTACCTTCTTTTTAATCTGAAAAAGTGATATTTTTTCTTTAAACCCATTCTTTTCTTCTAAAATTGTCCTGGTAACTTTGAACTACCAAACATGATGGTACATCAACCTTGCAAAGAAGTGTCATAGTTACACTTTTGATCACATTTAACAAGTTTCTCTAGATCAGTTTGGTGCAACAACAAAAATAGCTGGTGATTAAAATATCCCCAACCCAGGAGCATTGGGATTATTTATGGCACCCTTGATGAAACAATAAGGCCCAACCCGCCTAGTGGAAGTGTCTGCTGCAGCCCAGATTTTTGATGTACCATGTGGAGAGCGAGTGTCTTTTAATATCGAGACACAGGCGCATGATGATACGTTAAATAAGGTCAGCTATATTCAAGTCATTTTTGCTTTTCTAAGTGACGCTGTGTTAGCCAAAGAGGACGGTCTCTTTGAAAAGGATTACATTAGAGATAATCTATTTTTATACATACAAAGGAACAAGACCTTGTGCTGAATTTTTACAGATTCTTAAGCTTGGAAAAAATTGGGACATCGCGTGGCTTCGTTTGAAACCCTCTGATCTTTGCAGAGCAAGAGGGAAGAAGCAGCACGGTGTATGGGTGGGGATCTGGGGAGGGGGCGAAGGAACCGCATATCTCACACAAACTTAACCTTATTTGGAGAAAACAAACCCGGCAAATACAAATCTGACCCAAAAGAAGGTACATTTAAACAGCCAGGGTATAACCTGACAGACACATCTGTATTTTGGAGTGTTCAGACGCACTCAGCATCTCTTGTCTTCTCTTGAAATTGTGTACAGTTTTGCTTCAACAATGGAAGTTTCTTTGACCTGAAAATCCCAGACAGAGCTGAAGTGAGCCTGGCTCACTGCCCAGCTCTAAAACTGAAGAAGCTGCTTGCAGATTGATAATAAAAAGTTTCAAAAAGTGCTGTTGATTCACCCTGAAAATCCTTACGATGAGATAGATTTGATTTTTGCCAAAGAATTGCTTTGCAAGTCAGTACTAAGAAGGATAAACTAACTATAATATCCCCTACATAACTGCTGTAAAAATCTGTTATTTGTTGAGCAAGGACCCTTGACAGTTTCAGTTAGAATTACTTTTGAGCATATATTGTAAGTTGCGCATATCGATTTCCATTTCTGAATCAAAAAAACACCATACCAAATGCTAAAATCCACTACATTTGCACACATATCATGCAGTAT
Source organism: Anableps anableps (assembly GCA_014839685.1). Lineage (NCBI taxonomy): Eukaryota > Metazoa > Chordata > Actinopteri > Cyprinodontiformes > Anablepidae > Anableps > Anableps anableps. Next base: position 21,243,368 of record CM026083.1, on the reverse strand, counting down.
GAAAAAGGCATATATAAAAAAAAGGGATGACTCAACTCACCTTGTGACCAAGGCAAAAGAAAAGCATCCACATATTTCCCCTGACATTCAAATCACCTGTTTTATCTTTATCTTTTATAACGTTGCCAATACTTTTCGCTGACATTTTTTTAAAATCTGACTCATACTGTTTCTCCCCTGCAAATGCTGATTACTGTTGTCCACAGCTAATCACAGAAAGGTCTAATCAAGCTCATTTGGTTCTTGCAAGTGATAGCACAGCAAGTTTGAGCACGTGGTGAGCCCAGCGATAGACATTAAAGCAAGAAAACAGGCCACATTGAACTGCAGCCATGATAAAGTCCAAATATGACCTCCCATACCCGGTCCATATGGAAACCTACACCTGATGTACGGCAGAGAGCCGAGGACTATGGCAGGAAACAGTACTACACTGCTTGAGCAACAACAATAATCGTTTTAAAAAGACAAAAAAACTTTCCTATGGAACAGTAAGTGCAATGTGCTTTGTTTTTATATTGACTGAGAACAAATGATATATATTTTTAAAAAAAGAAAAAGAAATGTCACACTGAAAAGGTTTGAGGAATAGCAAGAGGAGCGACTGTTCAGAATAAAGCGATTAAATTGAACAGACTCGTTACCGAATCAGACAAAGAATGAGAACTCTGATCTCCAAATTGTTCCACGATCACTTCCTCAGTCCCTATTTCGTGCTCTGTCCACGCAAGCTCAAACTGCATATTTGGCTGACTTTAGTAGAACTTTTCTCAGTGACTTGGAAAGGAATATTGTCTAACAGAACATAAGTTTTAGCCCACGTCAATTTCAAATATCATTTTCCTGTACTTTCTTGATTTCATTTACATATCAGGACTCACTTGTTAACTTAGTGTATTTGTGTTGTTGATGTTGCCATAGAGAACACACATGGGTCGAAGATTACGTTTTGGTTGCATCGATTGGGTACAGTTTGTTATTTTTCTTCCATTTATTAGTTGCAGTTTTTACAGTGTATGCAGATTTTAGACTTAGTTAGATTTCTTTTGTTTCAATCAAACTGTGTTCAATTGTGTTTGTAAAGTCTGTGGTAGCTTTTGTTGCAACATAAAAATAATTTAAACTGAAAAAATTCAAAATAGCGCCAACAAACTTGTATTATTTGGGCGACTTTAAGCTTGTAGTTTTAACTTATTGTTAACTTAAAAACTATTTATTATGATTATTATTATTATTGCCTCGTATAAAGTATGTTTTGTGTATATTTATGGTTTATTTCATTATATTTGCAAGTTTAAAAGATTTTAAGTTTGCCAAAATTGTGGTTACACCATTTTGTTTCTTAAAAAGGGGGACAAATAGAAAAACAGCTTTAGAAGTACGATTTGGAAACGTTCTCCATAGTCAAAGAATGCACTGCTATATTTAACTAATTGAAGTGTATAAACATACATGCTGTGTGCTAGATGTTATGCCTTTACTGCCTGTGTTCTGTTTGTCTTGTTAAATGAAAATCTTTTAATTATTTAACCTAATCACAGTCTTGTTTTTTCCAACCACTCTGTGAGCCCCTGAGAGATGAAGGTGCCCCCCTCTAGTGAGGCTTCGGCTCACTTCAGGGGGGGAGAGATTTGTTTGATTTGCTCAAAAGATGCTTTCCTGTTTCGCTGATGGGCTGAATTTACCAAAATTAATTTGAGGCTTCTGAATCTGTCAAACAAATGTATTAGTGAGGCCACATATATCAATTTTCAGAGTGTCACAAACCTAGCCAAGAACTCTGGGGAAAATACCACAGAGCTCCAACAAGCTGCAGGAAGGTTTTCTTGGGAATCTCCAGTTGCTAAGGGGTGAGTGGTCCTTCTGTTTCTCAACTGTATTTTGTGTCTATTTATTTAGAAGAGGGGACGCAGTAACTTAGTGATGTTTTTCTTACCTTTTCCTGGAATGGTAGAACAAATCAAAAGGTAAAAACGATCAAATAGTTCTGTCGACAGCAACGTCAGCAGAAATAAAAAAAAAAAACAAACAAAAAAAAACTACAAAATCTCATACTTCCAAACATGACCAAATGAACAATGTCAAATTTAAACAAAGATAAAAAAATAAACCTTTCAGTTTAGACTAGGATATTTATTACTGGGATTTCAGCTGAAGACGCTTGAAGACTTTTTCATGGAATTGTTTAATTATTTGTACTTTACATGCCAGAAAAAAATAAAATGAAAGTTACAAATAAAAGTGTTTCAGAGATTTTCTTTGCTTTGTTTTTTCAACTATCAAAACAAGAGTAAGGATTGCATTTGACCAGCCTGTAATCAGAAGGCCAACAGGGGAATTGTCAATTTTACATGCTTAAAGAAATCAGACAATAACTGTTTCCCATAATACCAACAAATTATGTGAATTTGGATCAGTGTGTTTTTCAGCGTCACTTACTGCTTCTTAGGGGGTATTGGGTAAAACTGACTGGTATTTACAATTTTTCATTTCATCAACTTTGATAAAAAAAAAAAAAAGTTTAATTCAAATAAAAAGTAACCCCAGGTCATGATGCTGCCATCACCACATTTCATTGCAAATGTTCTTTTGACGTCCAGTGCTAATGTGACAAAGTGCCGTAAAAAAGTGACTGCCTTCAGTTTCATTTTGTCTTACTGGGATATTTCAGACAAATACATTTCAATATCAAAGAAAACCTAAGTAAAGACAGAATGCAGTTTTCTAATCATTTTATTTATTAAAGGGGAAAAAAAGCTATCTAAACCAACCTGGCTCCATGTAACGTTCCCCACCTGCTAAATCATGAGTTAACTGTTTATCCACATTGATTCAGTTGCACTAGTTACACTCCGGCACAATTACTGCCAGACCTGCACAATCAAGAAATCAATTTAACTGAACCTGACATGATGTAGGGTAATCAATTCTCAAAACGCAACACATCATGGCTCGATCAAAAGAAACTCAACACCAAATGAGAAAAAGGGTTTGACATGCTAAACAGATTACTAACAAGTTTTCAGATTAATAGTAAACAATAGATGTCACATTAGAAGGTGGAAGGAGCTTATTGGTCTCATTTTTTCCAATCAAAAACATGGAAGTCTTGCAGGGATATGTATACTTTAAATAGCTGCATATTATCACACATAATTTGGATAAACCTACACAATAATAAATAGAAGGTGTGCAGGAATTTTAAACCTGTATTTTCAACTGTAGTTGTATTAACCAAACAGGCTAATTCTTTCATTTCAGGTAAAGTTTATGGAAAACATACAACAGAAGAGCTTTACTGGTTGAGTTAGAATAAGAATGATGTGATTAAAACAACTTTATTTGATAACAGTGGAATGACAATACATCTGACTTAAAACACAAATGCGTACACATCTTGTAGAAGTGGAAGATGTGTTGATCACAATAGTTTCACTGATCATTGGAATTTTCATAACTTTGACACAAAAAGCAAACACAGAACAGCATGCAGACTGGAAACATTTTGCTGCAATGACTGCGGTCCCTTCAGAGCATTCTGCAAAACAGAGGACACATCATCCATCTAAAGTTCAACTTAGTCAGACATTTGATTTTCAAGAACAAAGTTTTAAAACAATTAGTATCTTTGAAATTAAGCAAACCAAACATTTTGGTTGTTTTTACAAATCCATTAAAAAAAAAAAAAAAAAAAAAAAAAAAAAAGTAGGTGTTTCTTGTACAACAAAATAATAATAATAATAATAATAATAATAATAATAATAATAATATGTCTTGCTGTGTGTAAAATGCTACCCTACAATGTATTATTTTGTCAGGTCAAAGTACGTATACTTTTCTGATATAGACTAAGAGAATAAGAATGGATAAACCATTGTATTGGCACTGAGAAAATTTATGCCACTTAATTTCAGTGTGCCTTATAGGCATCCTTCTCCTTATATGAAATTGTTAGCTTTTTATGCTCCAAGCTCTACTAATGCAAATAATCTAGGACATAAAAATGTGATTCAAAATAGGACCACTATAACAACTTGTATGATTATACGTAACAATCAATCAGGTGTCTACAAACACTGACTATGTTAAATACTTACTACTTAACTACTGAGCTTCTAGAGCTCCCCATGGGGAGGATGTGCTGAATCAAAGCTTGAGGGCTCCTGGCAGATAGCAGGGCTGGTGAACTCCATGAGATATTCACAGCGACTCGGCTCTGACGTAGATGTCACAACTGTTTCCTTTCCACATGTTAACTTAACCTGATATAGTACAAAGACGGTTACTTTTAGTTCACAGTATCAAATATAAACAAGGGGCTTGTCAGATGCTGCCTGACTGGTTAAGACTTACAGTGGTGGATCTGTTGGGGCCTTGCCAACACCCTGTTCCATGTTCGTACTTCATCACAGAGTAGATGTTATCCTCGGGGCCTGCCCATTTACCCCATGTTCTATGTGAAGGAAACGGAAAATATTGAATAAAACAAGCAACTCAAGTTGACAACAGGCAAACCACAGATTCCCATCCTTACCCTAAATTAGTCTCTGATCCACCAAATTTGGGTTTCTGTGACACTCTGTTAAAGGGACAGAGTCTGTAGACATACCTGTGAAAAAAAAAAAACATGTAGTCATTCACTGGCAACAACTATTAAATCCGAACAAAACATTTTTTAAAAAATTAAAAGTATGCACATACTCGCCAGTGGTCAGCTCATAACACTGGCTGTAGAGGTAGGCAAACTCAGAACTGGGCCCAAAGTCAAAAGAGATTTCTTTCTCAAGGTTCCTGTAAACAAATCCAAATCAAGCTTTTAGCTTGCAACCCCCAACACATTGACGGGGCTCCTAAATCCTCAACTATGGCTGAATGTTGAGAAGGAATTTTGGTGTTCAAAATTAACAATGTCACTGGCCAAAAAAAAAAAAAAAAAAAAAAAAAAAAAAAAGCCTATTTAAATACAAGCATACCTGATCTGATCTTCCACCTCCCGCAGAGCTTTCTCAGCCTCATTGAACTCATCCCTGGCTTTCTGAGCAGCTGACGATCAGACGTTTAAACAGACAAGTACAATGAGTTTACCAACACCTTCAGAGTTACATTAAATTTCACAAAGTTAAATTTAGGATCTTTATGATTTACATTTTAGACATACAAGTTACAAAAGAACTTAAAAAATTGACTTATTTAACAGCTTGCATTTAACCTGCTTAGTAACTTGAGCAATTCAAAGTAACTTTACCCATTTAAGTTACTGTTTTTAGGCTCTGGCATGTGAGCCCAGTCCTGTTACAGCTATAGGTCACCTATCTTAAATGACTTCAAGAGCAGTAAACCGTAAATTCATAAGCTTACTGTTAAAAGGTTTTACAAACAACTACCTCCTATTTCAAGAAAAAAAACCTAGTCTAAAAATTTAACATTTAAGATGAAAAACAGTCTGGTAGCAGATGAGTAACAAGAACATCTTGTTCTCAACTCCCTGCAGCGAAGTTATTAATTTCCAATATTCATGAATTGGTATTCTGCAACTATAAAATGCAACCAGCAAAAACCCTTCCAGTTAGGAAAGTTTTTAGCAAAACAAATCACCAGTTATTGCAGGACTGCTAAGGTTAAGGCAGGGTTGCAAACACATACCATCAATGAGAGCCTGCGTTTCCTGGTCATAGGGTGGCATAGGGCCCTCTTCATCATCGTCCTTCTTGTCGTCAGTCTGCGACACTGGAGGGGCCTGAAACAAAACCAAATCAAAGTGATTCATTACCCAAACCTGAGATTTACCAAATTCAATTTCACATAGAAACAAAAAGTTTACTTTATAGTCTCCCTCATCCATATCATCATCTTCATCCTCGTCTTCATCATCTTCTTCCTCTGGGATGTCCTCGTCAGGGTAGTTTTCAGAGTCATTGTCGGAAACTGCATCTCGAGTTTCCTCTTGTGTAGTTTCCCCCGGTGGTGGGACGTCTGCATTGGACTGATTCCAACAGGCACAAATTTAGCTGTAGCGGCAGCAATGTTTTATACATGTCTATTAACCACAATGTAAAATATTCTCACCTCAGAAACATATTTTTCCTTAATATTATTCCATACAGTCTCAAATGCTACTGTCTCCAGTTTATCCACTCCACCCAACAAACCCTAAAAAATAATATTAATAATAAAGCCATACATTCTCGTGAGTTTGAATCTTAAATAAATATACTTCAGCTCTTACAGTATTTAAATTTGAAAGCATGGTTTAGCAACAGTGTTATAGACGAAACAATCAGACTCATACCTGAGCTTCTGCTTCTGTGAATGAACCATCAGAATCTGGATCAAGTTCAGAATGGGACTGAAGTTCAGCCACTGAGACACTTAAAAGACACATTTATTTACAACAAATTAATTTAATAATCTGCCAAGCCCTAAATGTATTTCATTTAATCATTTGATTAAAATCTGTATAAAATATCCAAAGGAATGCATTACTCACAAACTAAAGTGACATGTAGTAAATAGAACAATTACAAAACAATTTAAGCAACACTAAATGGGTACTTTTCCAGACCTAAATGGACATACACTTTGTCTCCAAATCTGTCACCATTAAGCTTCACTGAAATGTCACATTTCCATTTCTTACAGTTCTTGATCATTTTGCAGCATAAGCAGTACTCACAAGCCATCTGCATCATCATCCAGTTCAAGAAACACCTCGACCATCCTAGCCTTGTCTTTCTCCATACGAATGACAGCTTTCTGTTCTGAAATAAAAGCCATATTATCATTCATCTCATCTGTGAATCTGTTTGCCACAATGCTGTCAAGTAGAGTAGATTGAACATTAACTGAAAACCAGAGATTTCAAAAGTGTTATATGATTTACAGACAGTAGATGGTGTTAAACTTAATTTACCTTCCCATGCCTTCAGATGGCGCTCTTTAGCTACTTTTTCAGGTTGCTCTGCAGTCTCCTTAACTGTTCTTAGGGCTTCCACGTTTGCTTCCAGATCTTTCTTACTGTTCTGGACATCTCCAAGTTTAGTCTGTTGAGCCAAAACAAAGTGCCCAATTTGTACCGTACAGCTTAAAATTTGTGTTTTAACTAAAAATCATTATCATCTTTCAGAAAACATTTCACAATAAGGCCAGGGTTAATGACTTTAAACATCAGAACTTGCAAAAACTAAGACTGAGGTAAGAATGCATGGATGAACATAGGACAATCCCATATTTTTCCAAACTGCATATGAACCCTAGATTCTACTGTTTGCACAAGTGTGCAGCATGCATTATGTCAAAACATCCTTAAAATTATATAACAAAGATACATAAGATTCCGAGCTTGAACTCTTGAATCCTGCATACATTAAATTCAGAGCTTGTTTAACTCTCCGAACCTTCTTTTCCTCTAGACCCTGTTTGGCCTCCTGGATAAGTTGTTTTTTAAACATAAAGCCTTCCTTTGCAATTTCTGCTATCTTCTGCAGTTCTTCTTTCTCTTTGCGACCCAACTCCCTGAAAAAACACACAATGTAAAATATAAGACAGAAACATTTAGTTTAAATACTATACAACTTCTTAGAACCATAAAAATACACACCTGCACGTGTTTTGACAGTTAGCACCACTGTTGTACTCATCAGTAGTGTCACAGCAATCTAAAGAGAAACTGTTAGTGTTAAGAAGCTACTAAACACTCTTCAAAAGGCATATTTGAAACTGGCCAAAATTCCTACCACATATCCCATCATTGACGCGGGAGGAAGGAATGAACGCTGGTCGGAAACCTGCATTGGTGCAGTGAAAGTTGCCATTGGGGCAAGCAGCAGTACCTGGGAGGGAAAAATGTGTGTGAGAACAACTGCACTTTAAAAATCTGGATAAATCTCCAAGATGCAGGATTTACAAACCTGGCTCATCAGAACCATCCAGGCAGTCACAGTAGTCATCATTTACTCTGTCAAAGGGAATAGTGCGGGATCCATCCAGACATGTAAAAGGTTTGTCCTCTTCATAAAACTGACGTTCTGTTTGTTCATGGAAATAACAGCAAAGAACTTGGATCGTCGACTAAAACACGTCCCAAAATCAGAATGATCTGCTTGAATTCTTATTTAAGTCATTACAAGTCAGATTTTGAATGCTTACTTGACAAAGGGACACCGCGGGGGCGTTGGACCTCCACGGTCATGGCTCCGCCGATCAGAACCAGCAGCACGAAGTGACCGAATATTACCATGGTCCGCACTGTCTCTTAATGACACAATAGCACCTACAGAAACACACACACAGTTTGCACAACATTATAAGCTGTAACTTCTGAGGGGTGAAACCATGTTTAAAGCAAAAGCTAGAGGTTCGTAGGTACAAGCTTGTGCGGCTAAACCAATGCTAACTAGCAAACGGTTAAGTAAAAAAAAAAAAGCGAACAATAAATTGCAAATTCTAAATAAAATCTGCGTGAATATCATCATATAAACTTAAATACCTCACGTATGGACAGTGGACAAAGTAGCAAAATGCAAAACAAGAAAAATGTAGTTTTATCGGTCTCAATGGCTAATCATTATCCAGTGGCATAACTTACTTCCGTATAGAGGTACCCACCCTTCTTCTCCCCTTCTGTCGTTTTGCAATCTGATTGGACAAGAAATTATCTTCTTCTTTTTGTGATTTGGTGTAGAGGAGGAAATGCGTGACACGTTTCAGGACATTTCATTGCAGCAAAGATTCTAAACTCTGTTCACCAACATAAACATAAGCTCAAAGTTATATGATTATTTCAATACTTTTATGGCGTAAGAGGTGTTTTTCAATGCATTGCATATTATCATTCTACTATCTTTATACGTCTGAGATTTTTATTGACGTTGAAGTTGACTTTCCTGTTTATGATTGGCGGAGAGCTGGAGAAACGTCACACTTGTCTCAAAGAGAAGCTGTGCAGCCATCTCATGCCAGCTCAGCTTTTTTACTGTTTATCTTTATGTGTGTAGTACACACCTAAATTGTTGAAGTTGAGAAGCCAAATATATCAGTTTCAAACGTAGACTTTAATACATTTTTAAATATATGCTGCCTTTAAATTTCTACCAGTGATAAGCAATTGTGCTTGATCTCCCAGTGGAAGCAAATCATCTCAAAATATCTTATGAGCTGCCACCTACAAATGCTACACAAAGGAAAGTGAGAGTATTTGTTTCAATATAAAAATCTTGCTTTATTTGTATTTTAACACACTTTACAGTACCGAACAGTGAAATAAAAGAAAAATATACTGATATACTATTGTACTATTTTATATATATAGATGTCGCTTATTAAATGCATTTATTCACAAAATGACACCTCAGCTCTGTCAGGAGGAAAAAACTTTCATAAAAATAATATAATAAAAAATAACTTGGACACATTTTACACATTACAGCAAGTTCATTTACAAATATTACAATCATTTCATGTTTTTTTTTTTTTTAATCCCCCTTTAAATGAGCTCTCCTACTATTGACAAACACGTGAATTAAAGCCCAGAGGATTTCTCTCAAAGGGAGTCAGTCTGTGATAACATTACCATTACCTGACAGCAACACCAATGGGAACCAGATAAATAGGCCACCATGGGACGGACATTTAGGCTATCAGGCTAGATAGTGCTTAAAGTTACTAAGAAATAAAGGGGTGTAAGTGCTGGAAATTACCAAGTCAAATAAGGACACATATTGTGACTTTCAGTAAAAAAAAAACAAAAAAACAAAAACACAATAATAATAATAATCTCATAGATTCTTTTAAGGGGATGTCTAATTTATTTTACAATACCTCTAAAAAGCCGATCATCTCAGCGGCTGGATAATGTGAGCTTGGCATTTTTGCCCACATACACAGACTGCACACTACCTGAAGCCCACTGTTTTACCTTGAAACCTGATGAAATAAAGTGCTGGTACGAATTTACTTGATTTTAACAATAAGTGTGCACTAATAAAAGTTATGACAGAATGTTACCCACATGTGAGGAAATATAGTAATCGAGAATGACAAGGTGACGAGGTGGCTTGTGGTGTCTCAGTGGTTATTTGTCAATCATTATAATTTGGATAAAATTTTATTTTACAGTACATTATTACATTATATACAAGAGTGGTTATGATTATAGCTATATATCATCAGCTCATTTTCCAGACCATCCACCTGAATGATATAAAAATAAACTGTACACAAGCTGTTAAAAGAAAACACTTTCCCATGTTTTCTTTTTGTCATTTAAAAAGAATGGCAGCAATCAATTAATTGAATAATTTCCTTAATAAGAAACAATTGCTACAGTATCGTGTTTGTATGGCAATTATATATTACTGTTTTTATAGCTTATGACAGAACAAGAAGCCACAAAAACAAATGAATATGTTTAAAGTAAAAGGCCAGTGCATATGGGATATATATATATTTTTATATTTTAGTAACTGTGACAGTAATCCTGAATTCCCATTTTCACTACATGTAAAGCCTGCATGGTGACCTCACAGCTCGACCAAACACACAGGCTTCTGTTGCACCAAGCTGTGGTGACTTCAGATGAGCTCAGTTACTGACCTGCAGAAACTCGCCCTTACCTTTAACTTAATTAATTTTTGATTCACCCTGTGAGAAAACAAACACCCAAACAACCTTGCACATTTAGGCTGTGCTGACGAGATCCCGGACATTAGATGCGAAGATGTCAATGAACAGACAACAACGTGATGACATTTTTTAACATTCTGCTGTATTTTACTGTTACTGGCTCACTCATTATCTCATCTCATCATCTTGTCTTCAGGAAGCTATAGGATGGAATCTTGATTTTTTTTTTAAAAAAACAGCACATTCTTTTAGTTAATCCAAGCACACCTACAACAAAAATAACTGGCAGCAGTGTTTCCCATTTCCCCTCCCAATGCAAAATACATTGTTTCACACCAACACAGAAATAAGTATACAGATGTGATATAAATATACTAGGTTATCTGTATTATATCTTTAAATCTACATACTTATAGGTATGTATCCTGCATCTGACGTTAAGGCAAAAAACCATCAAACATAGAAAGAATGATTAGGGACTACCAGACCTTTTCCCTGACATTCTGCCTCCCTGATTTCCTTCAATTCAACTCACCCACTGAAGCTTGTCTTCCTTAACTTTGGTGAGAATTGTTGTGTATGAGAAGACAAAAAATACAAAAGAATGAAGACAGCAAATTAACTTTTGTTCTGCTGATGAAACTCTCTCTCCTTATAACATATTCAGCATACTCTCAAATATAAAATAGGCAAAAATGTTTATGCTTCAAAGCATCACATGGCTTCTTCTCTGAAAGTTTAGAAAATAATAATAATAAAATCAGTCGAATAGGAAATAAATATAGAAGCTGGAAAGAGTCCAGTGGGGGTAGTGGTGGTGTTAGTGATTGCTCTGCAGCTAAAGTTCTGAGTTGTCATATTACCAGAGGAGCAACTAAAGGAAGACTTACAGCTGAAAACATGTCACCACAGAAACGCGTACGTGTGAGTTACACACCACAATACCATGAACAGCAAAGAGAGATCTTCAACAAGAGACAATCAAAATGATACCAAAAATCAGACTCTCCTGTTCCACAATGCATTGCTTCACCACAGCCTCAGTCAGGAAGCTGATGTTTCACAAAGGCACAGAGCCATCTTGCACCGGTAGCACTCTCCTCGTAAAGGGAAAAAGGATACAGGGCCTCTCTGGGCCCCTTCAACGCAGCATCTTCCTTTTCTTCGTTTCCATGTTATGCTCTTCTCCTTCTCCAACTCTGTGGATTTATTTCTAAATCTTTATTTCCGACAGAAATGGAAAAAAAGTCACTGAAGCTTCTCTGAAGAGAACGTGTTCTATTGAGATTCTAACAGACATGAATTACTAATACTGACGGAACACTAGTTAATATACCAATAAGGAATGGCTTTTTCCAAAGAGATTCATCACTGATCAATGTCCCTTGTGTAAATGCACACATACAAACATATAGTCAAGTGTGTGTAGGTGTGTGTCTTTGTAAATCTGTGTGCATTTCTAAGAATCGATAGGGGTACATATGAAATGCAATCACACTGCATGACTTCCTGCATGCCTGTATGCAGATTGCATTGTTGTCCTCTACATGAGTTACTCTTGATCATGTTTTTTTGTGGATATTTTTGTGTGATTTCATGTGTTTATTTATGTGCATTCCAGTCACCAGAGTGCTACACTGTCTTCCATTGCCCATCAATAATGGCCTTCTAGATTCCCATTAGTCTTAAGTTTCTAGTGAAATTAGTCCTACAACTCGGTATCACTCCAAATCTACAGTTGATGTGTAATTAGCTTCTCTTTGAGCGATTTTGAATGTATTCCCTTTTTGAAAAATATACTTAAAGGTCTGTATTGTCATTGCAGTCATATTTGTTCTTTGTTTGGCCATTTAAAGAATCAACAACATAATGTGTGCAAGTTAGGAGGGAGATACAGGAGCAGACCTCATGTATCTTCAGCTTGAGAAGAAGAATCTTCCTCTTCTTCTACAGGACTTGTGTCATAAAGTCTTTCCTTTTGTGGCTCCTTGCGTAACCGAGGTTTCAGCTCTTCCTCTCCTTCTTCTTCATCCATTGCCACCTCATCCTCTTCCTCTATTATGTCCTCATTCTTCTCCTCTGACATTAGATCTTCCTTGTCCTCATTATCATCATCCTTGTCCATGTCACTGCAGTCTTCTGCCACATGGTTTGGTGTGATTTTGTCACCCTCATGTCCCTGCTCATTCTGAGAGCTCTCTTCCAGGGTGAGCTCAAACTGAAACTTGTCAATGCATTTGTTTAGCTCTTTGTCCTGGCACACAGGAGGTGGCGATGGGCTTTGTGGGATAGTGCTCTGGTACCAGTCCCTGTTGTCCTCTAGGGTATCCAGGATCTCCTGGGCATCGGGATGCACAAGGTCTCCCCATGTCTCCCATAGCGGATGAACAATGTAATCAATGAAGCCCACCTACATTCAAGAGAAAAAAAAAACAAAAAACAATATAAGACTGACTCAACTCAAGCAAACACAACCTTACTCCTAGCAAATTGGCATTAAAAATGTAGGCGGGCGACTGCTGTGTTCAGAGCTAAAAGATCAGCCTCTGCTCTGTGGTTATCATCCCACCTGCAGCAGTAACAGCAATCCAGCTGTTTGCCATCCATACATGTGTGTTCCACTGTTAATCACTTACCTGACTTTTTTCTACAGATGCAGTGTGTTTATCGCACATGGGACTGATCTCCATGCCTCGCTCCCTTTCCTTGTCTCCCTGCCTAAAGAACTCCTCCATGATTCTCTCTGTCCATTGCCGATATACATGCAGAGGCTTTGTGGGATTGCTCAGGTCTGCACAGTGCACCATGTTCCTCAGTACCTGAGAAAAGCATCAATCACTATTATACAGCGGTGGAAAAAAGTATTTGCCCCCTTACAGATTTCTTCTGTTTTCATACATAAAAGATAACCTGAGCAAATACAAAATACAGTTTTCAAATGATGATTTCAGTTATTAAGAGAACAATGTATGGTCCATTGAATCAGGTGTCATTTTGAAGCATCCAAAGGATTTCACTCAAAGGTTAATGGGATTAAAATGTTTCTTAGGTGACTATAAAAGACAGTTTTCAGATGTTTAGTTTTCTTCCACCAGTTATGTTGCAGCTTTAATTGCAGATTTTCACTGACAATTTTAAAACATGTCTGCTTATTTTTTATGGTTTAATTACAAAAACAAGTTCCTCCAGTGATCAAGTAGATCCATTCATCCACCTATCCATCCCCTTCTATCCTTGGGGTGGGTTGGGTGGGTGCCCATCTCCACACGCATCATTTTGGTTTTGGTTCTTATTTTTGATTGCACTTAACCAAAATAACAATACTCTTATTGATTAAGTATTGTTATTTTGGTTAAGTGCAAAAAGTTTATTTTCACTCACTATGGCAAGCTTAATTAACCCATTCACATAGTATCTCTTCAGTATGGGAAATATGGTTCAGTATGGGAAAGATGAGAGCACATTGATGAAGATGAGTGTTGATCTTTATGATTCAGGAAGTGGTTACAAGAAAATAGCTGCTCAGTTGAAGTTTAAAGTTCCCTGACACTTTGGTTAAATTATAGAGGTAAAGTATGAAATATAAAAGGCTTGAATCTAAGTGTTTATTTATGTTGGAATTCTCATTTTTTTTAGGAATTCTTGATTCTTTTTTACACTTATTTACCAGAGGACCAATAAACGTAGAGCGTCCTGTGTTTTCTTTGATTTATTGATGCATCATGTGTATTTCTATGTAGGAAACTCTGAAGATAGGAACATGAGTTAAATGGCCAGTGTTGAGAACTTAAAAAGTACCTGTATTCTGTCGGTGTAGTGGTCAAGCATCAGAACTCCAGAACTTGTCACTTTCTTGGTTTCCACCATGGTCTTGAGGTCTGCCAGCAAACTCATGTGTTTGGACATGTCTGTAGCCAAAACCTGGTAACAAAGGGTTTTTTTTTTTTTTAAATGGGGAATTAGGGAAGTGCATGGAAAAAATGTCAACAACTGAGAAGTTTTCTTTGTTTTCTTAGTGATATTTTATCAGATACCTACCATATCAATCACAAGTTTCCTCAGGCTCTGTCTCTGCCTTTTGGTAAGGTTCTGGAAGATGTCACAGTTCTCCTCATGGAGCAGCTTAAAGCCAACAGCCAGGTGGTGGTTCTCCAAAACAGACTCATCGTTATACATCAGGGCCAGCTCTGAGTCTGAGGGTGCAACAAATATAGAGAATGCAATATCTCACTAGTGTCAGTTCAACACTAAAAGACATCTCTTTTGTGAAATGAGATAAATGCAACTATTTTCTATGGAATCCTGAGAATCAAGGTGTTATTAATGTAAAAAAAAAAAGCTTCTGATAAATGAAATAACAACAAAGCCTCTGTAAGTGCAGGGCATTGGTTGTTGTTATATTGGTTGTTTATGATTTAATGATGATACTACCTGTAAAATCAACTATGAAAGGTAAATATTCATAATTTTTCCCATGCTTTTTTTTTTTTTACATACTTGATGAAAAAATGTGCATTGCTCTTTATTACTCTCATTTTAACTCACTTGTGTTTATGAGGAATTGGTTGGATACTCCTGGATGGTCTACATCATGAATGGCAGCAGCAAATAAAGCTGCTAATATCTCTAGGTCTGTGAACACGGCCTGTTGGGGACAAATAAGAGAGGAGCAACAATCACTTTAGTCAAGTGGTTCCCTCTTTTTTCAGTATTCGTAATGGTAATGTTTATGTTTGGTAGGATTTATGTTCTAATTGAGATCCTTACATCTAGAGCTGGTGTGGATAGCAGTACATGGGTGGACTGGGTGACATCAGCAGCATGAAGGCTGTTGTGGTAGGCGACATTGGCATGATAGTGGTCCTCCAGGGTCATCACATACGTGACAAAAGTATCCACAGGGATCCGAAACGTCTTCAGTAGATCTCTTTCCTACAGCAGAGAGACACAATAGGGGGCATATTTACAATATACAGTCATGGCTTATTATAAATTTTGAAAAATCACAAAATGGAAAAAAAAAATGTCTTTATGCAAAAGAGATAAAACAGGAATTCATACTGGTTAAACTTTTACATATTTGTTGTATTACAACCAAATATATAGTATTGTTTTGTTTTGTTTTGTTTTGTTTTGTTTTGTTTTTTTGTTAGACTAATATAAAGTAGTTTAGGGCTGTTGCAAAACAAAATGGATAAATGGTTTTTGATTTTTTGACATGCATTCATATTTAGTGCCCCCTGAGTCAATATTTTGGAACCACCTTTTTCTAGTTTGACAGCTCCAAGTCTTTCGTAGTATGTCTCTAGTAGTTTTGCTCATCTCAAGGCTGAAAATTTTGCCTGTTTATCTTTTCAAAATAGCTCAAGCTCTGTTCGAGTGGATGCAGAGTGTCTCTGAAAATTCATTTTCAAGTACTGCTGCAGATTCTCAGTTTGATTAAACTCCTGACTTTGACAGGGACATTCTAACACATGAATATGCATTGTAGCTCTAGGGAATATTTAAGGTCGTTGTCCTGCTGAAAAATGAACCTCCATCTCTGTTCCAGTTTTTTTTTTTTTTTTTTTTACCAGCCTTTAACAGCTTTTCTTGCAGGATTTCCCAGTATTTAGCTCCACTCATCTTCCTTCCATAAATTTGACCATCTTCCCTGTCGCTACTGAAATAAAACATCTCCACAGTTTGATGCTTCCTCAACGATTTTTATCACATTGATGATGTGTTCAGGGTGATGTAGAGTTTTAGTTTTCTGCTTCAAAAAAGTGTTTTGTATGAAAGACAAAAAGCTAAATTCTGGTCTCATCTGTTCAGAGCACTCCCTTCCATATGCTTGCCACAGCAAGCATACAAAGCTTGTGGCAAACTGCAAGCATGACCACTCCTGGTGATCTTTCAACACAAAGATGCTTCTTGCTGTTCTTCCACAAAGTCCAGATTTGTGCAGTGAAGCTCATAGTTAAATTCTTACACCTCACCTGTAGATCTCTTCAGCTTATCCAGAGTTATAATGGACCCCTTAACTGCTTCTCTGATTAATGCTCCCCTTGTCCAACCTATCAGTTTAGTGGACAGCCATGTTTTGCAGTGGTGCCATACTCTTTTCATCTTCAAATGATGGATTAAAGAGTGCTCAATGATGTATTAAATTTGGGATATTGGAATAAGTAACATTCCTATTCTATTCTATTCTATTCTATTCTATTCTATCACATAAAAACACAATGAAATACAATGTGAAATGTGGAACTGTTCAAGTGGTATGAATACTTTTGCAAGGCAGTGTAGGTTCCCAAGTCAGAAAAAAATACTTTTTTGTATACCAATTTTTTTTAAAGTTACTAGTTACTAAAGTTGGTTTAGGCACCCAGACCTAATCCAACAGCAAATGTAAGCAAGATAAAGCAAAAAAAAAAAAAATTTAAAAAAAATTAAAAATAAAATAAATAACAAAGGTGAAGTTCAGTACAACATAAAACAAAATAGTTTTGCTGAATAATTTATTGATTAGGTTTGTTTGTCAATTTTTATTCTCACCTGGAAAATGGCAAACATGATGCAGCTTAGGGGTCGATTATTGGAGAACTCTGCCACACGAAAGATATTAAGGCCCCACTTGTTCAAGTCATCCAGTTCCTGAAAGTACAACAGACAATTTTAACAATCATACAGGCATCAATTTTGTGTGTTAATATCCCTACAATATAACCCTAAGTGCAGTTGTGTGTTGCTTTTTTTTCCCCAAAGTGCAATGTATTAAAAAAACAAAGAAACAAAAAAAAAAAAGTTAAATGATACATCATAAATAACAAAAATACCATGAGTTTAATATTTGAAATCAAACTGCTAGATAGCGTGGAATTTAGATACGTGTTTTCAGATGTATTTTTCTTAAATTCTGGTTCCTGCTTTTTTGGTATCTCCAGTAACTGTTATTTCTTCTGTTGCTTCTCATTTCTTTTACCCTGGCTAAAGCTTCCTCGTGCTCTGTCTTCACGCCAAACCGAGGCAAGGTGGAGTTGGAAAGGCTGGAGCTGTGTGTGATCTTCTTCACACCACTGATGTGACACATGGGCTTCTCTCTTTCCCTCAGAGTTGGAGATGGGATTTCCACTTCATTTTGCTTATCTGAAAAACATCACAAGATAAAGTTTAGCCTGATGATCTTAGCTTTATTGAGACTAATAACAAAGAGATGTTGTGTTTGTTGTACCTAAAAAGGTGGTGGAGATGTATTCTGACACTTGGTTCCCTGAGCGACTCATCTCTGACAAATGGGACAGCTCCCTGTTCAACATCCTCTTGAACTGAGGGGAGAATGAGTTTATAGATTTAGTATAAACATGAGTTTCTGGTGATGAAGATTGGTGCATGCTTTAACACTGTGTTTTAGATTGAATCTGCAAAAATATGCCCAAAAGAGGCTTCAGTACAAGTAAAATTATCACACTAATGTATTATGGGGCGAGAAAATCCATTATGAATCATCCGTCCTCCTTTCTCTCAGTTGAGAACAGGCTGTTCAACACACCGGCTTGAGTGATGTGTTGCAGCTATGTGCCATTTTTATACATATTGTTCTCTGTACATCTGAAGTGTCAGACACAGTCTGCAGGTCCCAGACATAAATGTGAGCAAGTGAATACATCATCCACACAGAGAAGCAAATGCTGCTCCTGAATGTTCTTCTAGATTTTATGTAATGGTTTATTTCTGTAGACAAACACTATGACCAACACCAGGTTTAATGGCTCTGGATCAAATGAGTCTTGAGAGGGCACGATGTGCTTCGGACAGACCCCTCAGTCTACGTCCTACTGACTGATCTTTCACACATAACAATCTCCATGGCAACCAGAGCAGTTGCCTTAGCAACTGCCTCCTCACAGTCAGTCCTTCAGCTTCATGTGAGAGCAGTGGCTGTTTGGGTGACAATCTGAGGGAGTAGGCAGGTGTCTCTGACCTTTACCAAGGTCAGCATTCTCTCCTCTTTGTCTCTTTCTCTCCAGATCTCTCTGTTGTCTATTTGCATTCCTCCGTCCTTCCTGAGAAAACTAAAGCTCTGTTCTTGCTCTGCAACCTTTAAACGTTTCCTCTGTCCCAGATTAATCTTTGCCTTGTTGGCATTTTGTAGACATGTTTCACTTGCATCCCCTTTCTCTTTTCCACATACTTCCTCCGCTTTTCATTGTATGTTCTATACAGTCTGCAGCTCCTCACAAGCAAATAGATAGCATGACAACAAACCCTGCTAGCAGTAAGTAAGGCAGAATCAGTCCTTAGTTGCCTGGAAAGCTCTAGCCCAGTGGCACACTTAGGCAACAGGCTCAGCCCAAACCTCCCCACCCACCACGCCACCCTCTCAGTCAACCCTTTCTTTCCTTCCCTAATGCTGTAATGCTGAGTCATAGCTGCCAGCCGACACTTCTACAGTGCCAGTCCAAGTGCCAGGACAAATAACACTTCCTCTGACACTGACTAATGAGGCAAACATACAAATAGTGTTCAGATATAACTGTGGGCAGACACACATGTACACCTGCATATGTGAAGGGTTACCCTCTCTAACAGTCACAACCTGTGCAGAATGTGAGTCTGTACTGAGACCAGTTAATCGTAATTCAGATAAAACACAAAGTAGTAAAAGGGAATCCTTTTAAACTATTTCATTGACACAGTAAAGACCAAACAGATTCTACAAGCAGCACTAGGACAGGATAAAACACCAGATCCAAATCTGACAAAGCAAAGAAAAGAATTTGTTCCATTTTTATTCAAAAGTCTTAAGAAACGTGATCATTATTGACAAAGAGCTTTTTCACATTTGTGTTGATGGCAACCTCACAACACCAGGAAATAGTAATATGGATGCAGGACACAGGTGTGGCTTTTAGAAATTGCAGATTTGTGATAAAGCTAAAATAAAGATATAGCAAAAGTCTAAGCTTAAATTTTAAATTGTTTATTGTTTATTTCTTTCCTCAGAAGACAGAGCCTTGAACTAAGTATAGAGGTGCAAAGACAAAGTGGATTATATATTTACATTTGCTGTGCAGAAACAATGAAGAAAGACGTTCTTTCATCTCATCTTCTGTGGATTTACATATGTGCTTTGCACAGGAACATACTCACAAATATATGTTTAAGTTTCTTACATTATCCCTATGAGGCTTCAAATGTTCCCCAAATATATTAAGTACTAAGAAACCCATGTTTGTTGTTTTACTTTCTTGCTCCACAAAACTGAAAAATATGTTAAAACATGTTAAAACAGAGTTAGGTAAATACATCACAGTAGAGCATAAAGTGCCCACTGCAGCTCCCAGACTTTGTTTACACTCTGGCTGTTATAGCCTTACCCTACCTGATCCCACCAACCAATGAGCCAGGGCCTTGAGCAGGTCTCGCAGAACAGGTCCACTAAGGGCGTCCTGCGTTCGGCTGCTGTCCCACCTCCTCCCTCCCTCACGCCTCCATCAGCTGCACCAAGGTCCAGCTCTGCCCCTGGTCTCCCCTGCAGAGGACTGTAGCTGGAGGAACGGGGCAGCCTGTAGCCCCCTGGTACAGGTGAGGGGCACTGAGATGGTGCCGGGTCGATGGCCTCTACCACACCCATGTTGAGGGATCCTGGGGGTCTGGGCCTATGGCACAGGTATGAGGTGTGGTAGTGAATTGGGCCAGGGGCACTGCGGGTGCCCCAGTGGCATGAGGGCGTTGTCAGGGTTCGAGGGGAGAGGCCACAGCCAGTCAAGCCGGGACACTCCAGAGTGGCGTCTGCCCCAAAATGGGGAATGGGGGAAGGGGTGGAGGGTAGGGGCAGCCTGTGCAGATTTTCCTTGTCTACATCCAGTACTCCAGAACAGGGCACCCAGTCAGTCCTGAGTCAGGCTCCAGCCTCAGTGTGCTCCGGAGATAAGGGTCCCCTGATGGGCAGACCAGGAGCCCCCCCTGGATCTGGCTGCTGTGGAGACTACATCTTATCCCATTTCCTGAGCAGGCTGACCCAAATCTATAGTCACCGCAGGATAAAAGGTAAATGAGGGCTGAATGAGTAAAGATGGAGCGAAAGAGAGGGGAATGTAAGACCGTCTGAAGGACACAGAGAGGAATTAATGGAGATGTGTTTATTTGAGAAAGACGTAAACAACAAGGAACACTGCAAGAGCTAATTCTCTTGACAAACAATAATAAAAAGAGTTATATGGCAGAAATGAAGAAAATATGAAGAGTGATGTTTGTAATCTCAGATAATGGAGGTGAAGGGAACTTGGATGGCAGCAGGAGCATCGGGAAGGAGAGGGATGCAGATGATAACAACAGAAAAACAAGAACACAATGAATAAGACAGGGACAGACTGGTAGAAATAGAGAGGGGCAAAAGCAGGCGGGCCTCAAAGCATACAATCCCGTGGAAGAATCACACCAAAACTGTGGTCTGGAAAAAGAGTCTTCTTTTCCTTGTGTCGTCTGCCCCTCCCCAACGGTACAGATCCAAAGGCCCGGCCCAGTCCTACCGGTGCAACAGCCCGTCTGAGTCGCCTCTCTCCAAATCTCAACTGCACACTGCCTGTGCACAGGCAATCAGCTCGCCTTCCGATAGCAGCGTAACCCAATCCTCTGCTCCAAGTCAGTCCATGCCTCAGCTGGCCCAAAATGCCAGAGGTCTAATCCTGCTGCTTTAGGCTGCCATTCGTCCTCCAGTGCTCTGCCTCTTTCGCCATTTCCCTGGATGCTGTAGACAGCACTCGCAAGCTAATCAGGCAGTGGCTGCAGGCGTGTGCATGTGTGTATGTGTGTGTGTGTTTCTGCAGCTGCCTCCCGTTTGAGGCTGAGTGCGCATGTGCGACACGAAAGCATGTATGTCTGTCAAATATGTGTGTGAGCAAGGGTGTGAGTAAGAGTGAGAGACAGAGAGGCAATATTCATGTGTGCACCTCCATGTTGGCATAGCGTTAAAGATTTGTGCTGCTCTTTTCTGCTGAAGCACTGGATTATATTCACAAAGACTGTGTCCCTGAAGGCTTTCCACATTGCAAATGCACAGACAAATCACATAGTTTCATCCCTCTGTTCTTTTCCTCCTTCAGTTATTTTATAACATTGATGATGATAAATAAAATCTCTGTTTATTAATAATGACACGGAAGATGAGGACAATTTCTGGGATAAAACAAGGTCCCTGCCACTGTCTCTTTAAAATAGAGCACTGTTAAAGGAGCACTGCATCTCTTTCATTGGCTCTTGCCTAAACCACATGTCTTGTGGTCAGAGTGGAAAGCCAATGACTAAAAGGGAAGGACAGACCCTGCTGCCGTTAGATAGCAACCAAGGTTACAGCAGAGACATCAGCATCAGGACCACTCTCCCCCCTCCCTCTTATGTCCTCCCCACCCACAGACTGTCACATCATTTCCCTCTCACTCCCTCTCTGTCCCCATGCCCCTGGAAATACAACTGCATGCATCCGTAAGAAGCTTCCCTATATTCTCACATTCATGTGAGTGTACAAATTCAAAATGCCACCATCTGATATCTGGTGCAACATATTTGCATGTCTTGCTTCTATACAAATATGTAACAATACCAATCATAAATGACATCGTAGTCTATATGCATTATTTATCAATACATCATTGCAGGACTGAAAATAAACACAGGAAAGATTGTGGTTCTTTTGGCTCTACATGTTGTTTTATTCTCGCGTGATTTTTTTTTTTTAACAGAGAAGAACAGTTTATTCAAGCAGTTTTTTGTAAATATGTGTCAAGGTTTTATATGACAAGCATTAGGAAATTAGGTCAATGTAGATGTTTTTATCAGTGGTGGTCCCCTAGGTGAACTCCTACTCATCCCATCCCCTCAACCAATCAAGAACGCTGGAAGTCATCTGAGATTCTGGTTTGTCATAAAATCTAGTGCAATTCCACACAAAGCACTTAACTTAATTCTGCCATTCTCAGCAGCAAGCAGGAGGGATCCCCTCTACACAGGGTGGCACCGTCTCCCATTGACTGCACATGCATAAAAGCAACAGGAAACTTGTTCAAGGCGCATCTGACAGATAAGTTATGTTTATTAACTCGGTGATTGTGCGTCCCACTTTCTAATAGTTCCTTGCGCAACTGCCCGTTTGGACCACATATAAAAACACCCCTGGTTATTATATCTTACGAAGCCATTCCTGGTGGACATGTTTGTGTATCAATAGCTGCCTACCTTGTTGGAAGCCATCTCACTGACTGAGCGGTGGGTCTGAATGGTTTCCAGCTGGTCCAGACACCAGTCCAGCTCCTCCAGAGTCTCCCGAGCCATCTGCTGGTAAGTCTCATCTGAGAGAAAAATGCATACATACTCTCAGAAATCATTTAAACCAACATAAGGAGAACAGCACGAAAACAGTAGCAAAACAAGTGGTTTGAAATGATTTCTTTAGTTTAATGCTTACAGTCATTTGGAGTTTAGGAGCTGAAGTGCAGGCTGCCTCTGATTTATTGTGTGATTTTACAAATCTGTTTTAAAGAAATGTATGCAAATCTTCTACTGGCCAAAGTAGAAATTTTATATTTCTTTAAACTTTAAACTTATTATTTAATGTATTAGTCCTGTTATGATATGACAGACTCTAAAGTGTCTTGCAGTGAGTCTCACCAAGCTCTTCCTTAACTACAGTTCTCTGATTTAATATGTGTGACTTTAAAAACAAATATCTGCATCGCTAAATTATGACTAAATATATTAGTTGTTACACCTACAGTTCAGATGATTGCACAAACTGATCATGGGCATACATTTGAAAATAATAGTCATTGATTTATTTGTTCTTTTCCAGTATTCAAGAATAGTATGAGAAACAAGTTCAATCAATTTAAAAACAAGAATTAGGTGCATAAGTTTAAAGCTATCTTTCTCGAATCCACACAGGCTCAAAATTATACTTATAGCATTAAATGTATCTATCCATCTATTAATATACTCATGCAAATATAAAATATGTTTTTGCTTATGTCAAATATATAGATGAAATCACCAAAATCTTTCTTCAGGTGTTGCTAAAGAATTCATGAATGTCTCTTAATTTGACAAAACCATGGCCTGAAAACTTTTTGTTAATTATCATGACTGAATGGAGCTAATAGTTAGTCTTTGCCATTTTAAAAAAAGGTTTATTTGTTGGATTTAATAACTTTGAGAATAAAAATAAAACTTTGTGAAGAACTGTGGATTTAGACAAGATAAAAATGTCTTTTAGAACCTTTTCTAATTAATTTTAGATGCTAAGATCATCAGATCAAGCAATTATACATAACTACACAAAAAGAAATGTTATGATGTTCAGTAACAACCCAGGGACCACCAAGGCTTAATCTTATTAAATACTAGACAGCTGCTAGAACCCAGGTGTCACTGTTCCCAAACCAAATGCCTTCTGGAGAAATGCTGTAAGGCCAAAAGAAAAACAATTTTAGCTATTTGACCACAAAGACAATAACAATACATGAAAAGGTTATGGTAAGGTGACAAAAGTAGCTTATTGCCAAGGGCTTGTTTCATTGCCAGGTGCACTGGTGCATTGGGTAAACTGGAAGAAATAACACAATAAGAGGAATTCCCCCAAATTCCTCATCTTCAGCTCAAACCAAGACAATCCCAAATACACACCAAAAATGTGTTCCAAAAAAAGGGATGGTTTTGGAATAAATATAGAAGGCTAACAGCAAGCTTCTTGAATTGTCTATCCAAAACACCAACCCTACTGAAAATTTGTGGATTGTACTAAAGGGCTTGGTCTGTGCCAGGAAACCTCAAATCCACAGTGAGGCAACTGAAACATGGACACCATTGGATGTTCCAACATGAAAATGATCCCAAACAGACTTCGAAATAAAATAGATTAACAGTAAGATTCTGAAACTGCCCCAACCTTAGCCCTGTTGAAAATCTATGGACTATGTTTAAATGTCAGGTCTGTACCGACCAGTTTAAATTAACTCTACCAATTCTGCCACGACGGGTGGTCAAACAATTAGCCAGAATTATGCCAAACTAGCTATTATTAAAAAAAAGTTATTTAAGTCGTACGCTCTCTATTCATTTCACTCTGGAAAATGGAATAGTTTAAATAAATCAATAAAGCCCATCATTAATACAAAAAAAAAAAAATCATGGAAATAAGGAGTATATATAAAGTAACACTTAAAGGTGTAAGTTGAGAATATAAAGATTTTGGCAGCCATTTGCATGGTTTTGAAATGTACTTTTAATGTAATTCAGTCTAACACACCGCAAGCACTCCTTAGACGTAAAGATACTTATTGTCTTTTTGAAAAAAGAAAAGCAAATGGACGACAACAAAAAAGACTGAAAAACAGTCTTTACATGTGGGCTGTCAGGCTTTAAACTCAACATCCCAGGAGCAATTTTAGCTTAAACAATTAACATAAATAATTTAACTGTTTATTGAAACTGGAATTAATATTTTTGCTGTCTGATATTAGTTTTAACAAAGTGCATCGTCATATAAAATGTGTAGTGACAATAAATGCTTTTTGATTCTGACCATGGCAAAGCTGTAGTGTTGCAATGGTGATCACTTAAAAATGCAATTGTAGCAAAGACTTTATAGTCATATATCTTTGAATACCTGAACAGTTTCAAGTATATCATCACAAATTAGTGTTTCATGACCACTTGCTTGTGTTTACAAGGGTTTCCCAAAACATAAATATTTTAATAAGCAGTCATCGTTCTGCGTAGCACATATACTACTTGTGAATTTAAAAATGTGTTGCATCTACTTACATCAGACAACAACAGAATCAGATGGGTCAAGTTTTAGTTTATTTATACATTTAAGTAGTAGATCACAGATTTCAGTTTTACTCAGCCCAAAAAAAAAATAATGAATAAAAAAACAGACCAAAAATATAATAATAATAATAATAATAATAATAATAATAATAATAATAATAATAATAATAATAATAATAATTATTATTATTATTATTATTATTATTATTATTATTATTATTATTATTATTATTACAAGAAAGGTTCCTGTATTTTTAATAAAACATTTGCATATTCTGTGATATAAATCTTTATTTATTTATTTATTTATTTTTACATCTCAAGCCCTTGCAGATCATGTTTGCAGATTGATTAGGCCTTATTTCAGCAAAAGTGTAAAACACTTAGAAAAGGGATTTTAGTTTAAATTAATTCTCTTTGACATATAAATAAATAAAACTTGTATGAAGCATTATCCCTCAGTTTCAGTAAGATACACATTGTGTTCTCAGTGATGGCAGACAGAGTTGTATGGGTTTTTTTGTTTTTGTTTGTTTTTGGTTTTTTGCTTTGTGGAGTGTGGAGCCTTAGTGTGTCATTAAAAGAAAACTCCTTGGACTACATTTAAATTAGCTGACAGCATACCAGAGAGAGTAGCTTGGGGAACAGTGGGTTGGCTTGTCACTGGTGACCTCCTGTGGACGAACACATAATGATATGAGAAGATGAATAAAACACTGCTGCCCCCTTGTGGCTTAAAAATACACTACTATCAGCATTACAGTACCAGGCAACAAAAGGCTTTGTTCAGAAAAAAAAGATGGATATATTTGTTTTTATATCCTTAATCTTTAAATATTTATGACAAAATGATAGCTTACATCACAGCTTTTATGTGTATTTTTAATGTGCAATTAAACTATCTAAAGACAAAGCCTGACTCTCGCTTTCATTCTTTTATGATTGTGTTCTTTGAGAGGCCTTTTCACTGTGCAGCTCTGTGTAATTATAGACGCTGATGATTCTGTGCTGCATTGCTTTATATATCATATTGACGTGGTGCTAAAAGCCTGCCAGCTTGAGCTCCTTCTGTCTACTGCATTACAAGAGAGAATAATTTTAGCATTATTGACCGTTTCCATCGTCTGGGCAAAGAGTCAGGGACATACATCTGAGGCATAAAGCTCTGTGCACCCAGCCCTCAGTCAGTTGGCTGGAAAAATGCCAAATTATGCAGATTAAATTTTCCCTGAGCATTGTCTGAGACTCATAAACCAGTTAATCATGATGGTTAAAATGTTTCCACGCGGGAGCAAGGAAATGGAGATATTTGCATATGCACAACTACACATTAAGCAAGCAGTCGTGATGAGCACAAGTGTGGGGAAGGGGTGTTCAACAGCATGGTACTGACTTGTTAGTGGGTGTTGTGACATTGGCGAGGATGGTGAAGTTGCTTCTTACAGTTCGTAGGCTGGCCAACACCTGGGGGGATGGATGGACAGTGTAGGAGGGAAAGAAGGAAGGAGAGGAGGGGAGGGAAGGAGCAGAATTGAGAAAGGGGATAAGTTCACTGTTCTGTTTTTCCACCTTTTTTAGCAATACTGCAAAAAATGATCTTGATGTATAAGTATGTTAAATAAATAAAAGTAAACATACCTGAGCAAAAGGGGTGACAATCATGTCTTCGGCATGCCTGGCAGACAAAAATAGAATAGAGAATGAGATAAAAGTGAGTTTGGACCGCTGCGGGGCTCAGTATTTGTGTTTGTACACAGATGTAGCTCAATAAATTAGAATATATTCTTTAAAAATTAATTGAATTTTTAATTCATCATAAAGTGAAGCTCATATATAGAATCATTAAACACAAATTAAGTTTTAATACAGAAATGTGGGCCTACTAAAAAGTATGTCCATGTAGTGTCAAGTATGTGCAATGAATATTTGGATGGGACTCATTTTGCCTGAATCATTGCATCAATGTAGTGTGGCATGGAGGTGATCAGCCTGTGGCTTGGTTGAGGTATTAAGGAGGTCCAGGTTGCATTGATAGTGACCTTCAGCACATCTGCATCCTTGGATCAGGTGTTTCTCATCTTCTTCTTGACAGTACTCCATTGATGCTCTGTGGGGTTCAAGTCAGGCCCAATTACTGGCCAGTCAAGCACAGTGACACCATGATCATTAAGGCAGGTACTGGTACTTTTGGTTGTGTGGGCAAATGCCATGTCCTTCTGAAAATGAAATCAGTATCTCCATAAAGCTTGTCAGCAGATGGAAGCATGGGATTCTCTAAAATTTCCTGGTAGACTGTGCTGATTTTGGGCTTGATAAAACATAGTGAACCAACATCAGCAGACACGCAGAAACTGACTGCTATGGCTAATGTCCTGGATATGTGTGGTGGCTCTAGCCACAGTCTAGCTTGTGAATCTTCCTTCAAACTCCTAAATGGGCTTTGCTTCAAAATCCTGGTTGTGTATCTTTTATTACCACACTGTTTCCTTCCACTCAATCTTTCATTAATATAGATACAGCACTGTGAAAAGCCAGCTTCTTTAACAATGATCTTTTCTAGATAAACTTCCTTTAGAATGGTGTCAGTAAATGTGTACTGGACAACTGTCAAGTCAAAAGTCTTCCTCATGATTATATAGAACATAACCTAACATTTCTGTATTAAAACTAACTTTTTTATTGATCTTACACAAACTTATAATTTACAGAAAAACTGAATGTTGGGTTTTCATTAGTTGTAAGCCTTTCTTGAGATATATCAAATATACTGCCCCCCTCCTCCCCTTCTGTATTAAACAGAGAAATGATCTTATAAAACAGAAATTGCAGGGCTTAGCTGGTTTTTAGACAAAAAAAAAAACAACAAAATAATAATATTTTTGTGGTTAATTACTATAATGCTTGAATAATTATGGCAGTTATTGTGTTAATTAAGATCATTTCAAACTACCATGTGTGTGTTGTGATATCCACTCAGGAATGGTTTTACTCTTACCCCTCACTGTTGATGGAGGAGTTGCGGGACATGGTTTTGGGAGATGTGTCATAGTCTGAGTCCGAGCGGTACAGGAAGGACTCTCTGCGCTGGCTCTGGGGAAAAGAAGGGTGAAGCACCAACCCAGGACTCGCCTGCGAATCCATGGGACTGCGACCTGGTGAGGGGCCATTTTCTGAGTCGAAGCTGCAGGATTAGAGAAGATAGAAAGCAAAGTTGGTTTTACATCTGATATAAGTGAAAAAGTTTAGGTTTTTGCTACTTTTTCTTATCTCTCAGCAACAATAAATAGTATTTAGGGAACCCTGAATGCCCAAACAGCAGTCTGCAGTGTTTGTTGTTTTTTTAAAGAGAATATTACAGGCAGGAGATGAGACCTGAGATATCATTGCGAGTCTGCACTTACGTGGAATTGGCAGATTGCCATGGGGCTGCTCTGACAATTACACTTTACTGACAAGTCATTTTTCAGTAGGAATCACATTAGTCAGCAAACTGAGCAATAATAACTGCCATTTCTCTGTAGCTAAACCTGTTTCTTGGAGGATGTGAATGATTGGGAGTTTGATGAGGGTTGAGTTCTCTTTTAGAGCCCAAAGGTCTGAGATAAACTGAATGATTGAGAACACTTGGACATATTCAAGGTTCCCTGTGGACTTTTGACCTTCTGTCTTCCTCTGATTGGAATCTCAGTTTGTTTATCCTGAGTGTGCAGTATATGAGTGGATCCACATGTAGGCATTGTAGATGATGCAAGTTAGCGTTCTACCAATAGGATCATGCTATTCCATGGATGAAGGTTTCTGCATTGAATTGCTTGACTTGAAAAATATATTATAAGCCATGTACTTCAAATTTTAGAACTACCTTTTAGAGAGAGTCTCATCAGTATTTGAAATAGGAAAAACATCAGTTTCAGAGAATATATACAGATACATTTAGCGCTTTCAGAGGCAGTTATTTCTTCCTCTTTTAGTTTGGGAGCTAAAAAAAATATCTACGGTGGCCAATTACAGTAAAGTTTAAATGAAAACAAGGAACTCCACAATTCAATTACATCTTCAATTACATGTCTCTTTTACCCTGAAACTAGGCCTTAGAAATTCCCTCAGACACCCTCAATTCCCTCAAAATTCCCTTTCTTTTCAGTAATCAAAAGAGAGATTGGTTCTTGCTGCTCAGAAATAAACTCTGTGTTCACAGAACAGTACAATGAGATAGAAATAAATCAATTAATCTGACAAAATATATAACATTTACCTCTTTTCTTCATATGAAATTCAATATGAGTTAAAACAAATTTTCTACAGTCACTTTTATTTTGTCTAAATATGATATGGACAAGGCTGGATACTTAGGTTTGTTGAGTGTAACTTATTTACTCATTTCTCCTTAACGTGTGAACCTTTTAAAGCAAATAAGGCCTTGAGCACCTTTCAGTTTGATTTCTAAAACCGAGACTGATATTTTTAGAATTCATACTTGTAAATCTGGCAATTAGGAGCCACTCCTTCCCCCCACAAGGCTCCATAAACGTGGTAACAGATCAAGTTATCATTAAACAAGTTTTCCCCTGTAATGAAAAACACATCAAAAGTGTCTGCCAGGGGGACACTCTTTAAGCTACAAGTGCTAATCCTCCCTTTTATTTTTTCTCTCTGAAGTTTGAGAGTAATTTATTATCAGACTTAAGTATTCTGAATTAAAAATCCAGTCTAAAATATTCACATTGCACTGATGTTTGCATCACTTCAAGCCAAACTAAAGCAGAAGATCACAAAGATCAGTACACCTACTTTCATGTAAAAAGTGGGACACATTAAATATAAGTGCCTTGGTGAACTGTACCTGCATATACAATGAGACGAGCGTCTCCGCTCCTGAATGCTACGGTTCAGCTTCAAGCGGCGAAACAGAGCAGAACCCCCATGTCCGCGTGATTGATCATCTGGTGACACAGGTGAGGTAAGGACTGAGGGGGCATAAGGTGGACCCTCAGGACTCTCCCACAACCGCAGCTGTCGCGTCAGCTTCCTCTGACTCATTTCTGCCAGCTCTGGCCCTGCCGGGGCT